>VDFB02193867.1:565780593-566123178 GCA_007258455.2 Sequoia sempervirens | reverse complement strand
AAAAATGGCCACTTGTCATTTCCATGGTCTTTTTAGGCCTATCCTCTTGATGTTAGATCTATTTTTCTTTGATTTATCGATGTAATGTGGCTTGAACATTCACATTAGGTCTTAAAAATGAAAATAATGACATCTCAGAGCTTTTGAAGTTTGTAACATCACACTTTTCAAACTCTATTCATTACAATTCACCTAAAATCACACCTTTTACCATCATCGTTTTCCTATTTTTGAAGGCAGTTAAAGTCTGTAACAAGATTGCCACTTTTCTAGGCATAATTTCAATATTTACACCTTCTTATACTTTATTTGACCCCCCTTTACGCCCTTATAAGGCTTAATTATGCATCTTGCAAACAAAACAACATTAAATATAACTTAACCCCACCCACACTCAAGCCTGCTGTGACCTATTTTCTTCATGGGTGGAGAATGACCTCTTGGCTCCAAATTCAAAATATTTCAAATTTTCTTTCATATTTTATTCAAAAAAGCACCGATGTCGGGCCTGTGATGACATATATCAATGGTTACTAAGGAACAAGATTGTATAAATGTTATTTCCCCACCCCATTTACATCCTAATCTCCTAATTAATTCAAGAAACATCCTCGCAATCATACACTGTCCTGCTATCTACATATTACAAATCAAATCATATTGATCAAGCATTCAGTTAGCCACATATACTTTCAGATTTTCACAAAAAGTGTTTGGTAGTTGACATTCGCATGTTGTTGGGTTTGTCTTTCTCTCTTCATATCATTATTTCATTAAGGGCTTGATTACCAAAGTGGTGTTTGACCAAGGAAAACCCCTATTTGCTAACCCTCAACCATTTTTCCCCTTTGTGCATGTGTTTTGTATGCAGATTTATCAAGCATTTAGGTGTTGAAGGTGGAGAAAAAGTAAACTAGTTAGTTTGCTTGATATTAAAACCTATCAAAATGATGAGGTATGAAGTATATTACACATGAGTATAATGACCTCCCTTCTATAGGCAAGGTTGAGATGTAGTATTGAACATGATGTTGACATGTGTCATAATCCTATGACATGAGACAACTAACAAACTAACTACCTAGGAATCATGCAAAATAGCTAGATAAGATAAGTTCTAGAAAAGTAAACTAAGACTTCTAGAAAAAATATTATATCCTAAGTAAACATAATCACGTGAATAAGTCTTCTAATTACCTAGTGAATGGATTAACTAGGTACAATACTTTAATTCACTCTAACACCCCCCCCTTAGGTGCAACTTAGGGAGAATATTATTATGCAAATGATGAAAAAAAGATGCAAAGATAGGTCCTGACTAATAGGCCATGTTAGGAACCTTTCTAAAAATGTAAAAATAAATCTCTCGCAAACAGATAAAAGGAGAAAACCCAGTGGGAAAAAACTCTTCTCCAAAAGAGAGAAAAGAAACAAAAAACAAATCATGTGAGGAAGGATGGAGGACTCCATGATACCCCCCAAGTACACCATCCATCACATATATACATTACAATCAAGAATCCTCCCCATAAGAGGGAAAGAGAGGCTATGCAACCCCCATAATGTGTAGTTGCCTGCAAAAATGGTAAGTTCCTGAAGACAAAACATGATCCAATGTTGAAAAACAACTTCTCCCTTTTGGAAAAACAAAACAAACTACAAAAGCAGGAATACTTCCCATTTCAAATAGGAATTGAAAGAAAGAAGCATGAATAGATGTGATGATGATGTCTATAAAAAATACTCATGTGTCCCCTTTGCCACTGAAGATAAAGATGCCACAATTAAATCAGGTACATGCCCAATCAATGAAAAAGGTGACAAATCAGGACTATGTGGAAATTGATGTTGAACAATATCCAAAGACCATGATGATTTGACAATGTAGTTGTGCAATGGTTGCCATAAAAAGGGAGAGATAACCCCTTAAATGTGTACTCCAAATTTGAAATGTGAGATTCCACAAACAAGGATGCAATGTTTGATAGATAGGAATCCCAATTAGGAAGACAATTAGATACTTGTTGTAATGAATCACTGGACGTGATCAATGAATCACCAACATAAGATGAATGGTCCTATTGAATAGGAATGATAGGAGCCTCAATCAATAACTCTGCACAATGAATCATTGAAAGTGAAGGTACATCAATTGTCTCTGAAGGAGAAGGAGCATCTGAAGAACCCTTGTCAGCCTCTTTGGAAGATTCAAAGTATTCCAAACAATCAAACTCTTGAATAGTATCATCATCATAGGGTATCCCGTCTAAAGAATGAAGAGGCATATGACATTCTAAAACTTGATCATCAGGGAATGGTGGAGTATCAGGATCACTATATATCTCCCAAAGCTTAGTCCAAAGAGTATGAGGACAATCATGATGATCAATACCTTTCAAAATATCATCATCAACATGCATTTCAATGACCCCTAAAACATTATATTTGCTACAACTCCAAGAAAAATTTTGAATACCTTGACCTGGATGGGGAACAATACCATACAAATGTGACAACAATTCAAGAGATTGGAGATGATCTATGATTCCATCTCTCCATTATTTATAGTTCCCCTTTTGCAACATAACCAGATAAGGATAATATGTAAACCCCATAATGAACTATGATAGAGATCTCCAAGATTACAAATACATTAACCTTCAATATGAATTAGAAACTCCCAAATATGATATATACTTCAAATCAGGTCTTCCCAAACTGATAGAACCTCTCTAGGAGTTGGGATGTCCAAGTAGTCAGTGAAAATGTCAAATATGTAAAATACTAAATAAATAATACCTAGGGATAAATCTAGAAAAGGTGCATGGGCACAATGAAAGAGCTCCTGAATACCTTCCAAACGCAACTTGAATCACCAAAATCAGAGAAACCGGTAGAAATTTATGAGCTTGAAGGTTCAAAGGGGTGATTTGATTCACGTATAATTTATACACAGTGTAAAAAAATATGCACCACCAATTACCAAGAGGAGATTTTTGACAGTATCTCATTTGCATAATTTGGAGATCATGGCAAAAAGTTATGCAAAATTGAAAAAAGGCCTATTTTAGGCACTTGGGGCAAAAATAAATACAAGGGTAGATTAAATTGGAGTAAAAAGTTAGCTCCCAGGTGCTAATATTTGGTCACCCATGTGACCTCAGGCATAAACATGTTTTTTTAAAAAAATATTATGCTGGAATTTTATAAACAATGTTGATGTCGGCCTTAATACAATTATATGGTCGACTTTAAAAAGTTTTGTAATACAAAAAATGTTTAAAAAACCAAAACTCATATAAATGTCGATAAACAAAAAGGTACCGAATGATGCATTACCATGTGCTAAGAAGGACATATGAAAACCTACCACTATAAATGAATATTGTACCCCTGCTCTATATAGGTGACACCAACAAATGGTACACCGATGAAGAGGGCCCGACGATGGGACAATGTTGACTGATCAGACAAGAAGCTTCTGGAAAGAGTTGCAAGGACGTCATTGGGAATAAATTACCCTGGATGGTAGCATAGTGATGTCGGCGGGATGGAACAAGGGCTCGATAGAGTTCACCATAGCTGACAAAGGATTGGAATAGTCGGTCAAACATGTAATAAAGTACCACCAAAAAGGACCATGGGTGACATGGAGACAGACAAAATGATAGATGGTGTAGTCGATGAAGAGAATGAAGGGATATTAGGAGGCATCAACGAGGAGAAAGCACGGTTTGGTGGTGGAAAATGTGCTGGCAGGAGAATGAGTACGGTGGCCAGAATATGAAGAACGACGGTGGGAGATATGAGATCGGAGGCCAACCAAGGAGTACAAACTGACCAAAGAACTGCAGACCCCAGCAATGAATGTCAATATTGTAGGTACAACCCCCTGTAAAATTAATAAAAACTCTACCAGAATTTTAATTTGTAAACCCCAACCTATATGAGCCAAATAGGTGGCAGTATAATATACAAATTTTTCCCAAAAAATATTTAACAAAAATTTTCCTAGTTTTTTTTTTCAATAGCCTGATTAAATAAATTATCTAGAACATACAAAAATGAATATTTTGTTATTCTACAAAAATGAATATTGTACGTTGTATCCAAGTGGGCCATACGGCCGCTTGGGTAAAAAAAATTTCTTCACGAACAATTGAAGCAAAAATAGGGTTTATTATTTATCGATTTTCATCTCTGAGGGATCCTAAAGACGATGGAGAGGTCAGATCTAATTGAAAATGCACCAAAATATTTGTTACTCCTAGATTTTGCAAATCTTCAAACCCTCACAACTTTGGATAGAAATGTCATATTTAGGCAAAACAAAAGTTGATCTTGACTTTTTCAACTACCTTGAACTCGAATTTGAGCTTAGATTTCCTCCAACATGAGCCAAAAGTGACTTACCATGAAAGCCCACATGTAGAGACAACCTCAAATATGGTATTTTTTTCAAGTTTTTCTGATTCTCCAGGTCATCATATGATCCAAGAGAAAATCATACTCAACTTTACTAAAAATAACTTAGATCTCTCACTAGATCAATAGCTCCACCCTCAAATAAAAGAAGGGTTTTGCAAGATGTGGCTATGATACCATGTAAGAGTTGAAGATTAGCTCAACACCCAAGACCACTTGCAAAAACAATGAAAACCTTCTACAAGAGGATATGCAAAAAAATGAGTTTGCTTGATATTAAGACCTATCAAAATGATGAGGTATGAAGTATATTACATATGAGTACAATGACCTCCCTTATATAGGCAAGGTTGAGATGTAGTATTGAACATGAGTTTGACATGTGGCATAATTCCATGATATGAGACAACTAACAAACTAACTACCTAGGAATCATGCAAAATAGCTAGATAAGATAAGTTATAGAAAAGTCAACTAAGACTTCTAGAAAGAATCATATATCCTAAGTAAGCTTAATCATGTGAATAAGTCTTCTAATTACCTAGTGAATGAATTAACTATGTACAAGACTTTAATTCACTCTAACACAAGGGGGCTTCACTTGACCTTCTTTGTTCATTCTCTCTTTTGGGGGGACATTTTCCTCACATGGGGTTTTGTCCTTCACATTCTATTGAGAGCATTTTCACCATTTTTTCTCTCTTTTGGAGAGGAGTTTTGTCCTACTATTTTTTCTCCTTTTCTCTATTTATGAGAGATTTATATGTACATAGGTACATCATCAAGCCTAGTAGTCGGGATCCATATTTTCATCTTTGCATTATATACTTCTCCTTAAGTTGCACTTAAAGAACTTGTCATAATCTTATGATATCTTATCTCTCCCCTTGGCCTATATAACCAAGGGTTTCCCTTTGTAATCTCACACCATTCATTCCAATTATCAAGCTCATAGAACCTTTGCATTCTCTTGAGAGGAATACAATTTATTCTTTCTCATCTCTTATTTTTTTATTTTCTTTCCTTCATTCATTTGTATCTTTGGTAGGCTATTTAGCAAATCTTACAAAAGTCACCCACTATAAGAACTTCTCTATGATGTGAGAAAGATGAAATATATTTTTTAGCACTACAAAAGGGTCCTTACAATCTAACACATTATTTTTGTAAAACAATTATGCCTAGAGGGAAAAACAATATGCTACAATTTTAATGTTCCTACCATTCTAAAAAAAAACCAAATTTATTACTTATTGGTGTCTAGTTTTTCTAACTAAATGTTTTTTCCCCATTTTCTTTTATTAAGACCATTACGCTATTGTATCCCTTTCCATTAACATACACCTTCAAAAGTAGGTGTCTTTCACCATCATTCTAATGAGATTCCATGAGACATATTATGTCTCTTCCATTAGAAATAAACCCTAACCCATGTCCCCTTCTCCATGGAAACCTCAAAAATTCCAATACACTAGATTCAAGTGCTCCTAGTGGGGCCTACTTGATATTTGGCTTGGGAAAAAAGGTTCAATTAAAAAAAAAAACTTTTTTCACCCATTATTTCCTTGTTACATACTTTGTTTCCTTTGTTAATATTTCTTTCCCTTTGTTATTGTTTTGTTATTTCACTGTGTTTTAGGACAAAAATTTGGTGATTATGACATTTCCATTTTGCAACCATGTCATTTTACCTTTGTACCTTGCTACTCTTACTTTGGTCAACTCCACTCTCATTGCTTCTTTTTACAATAAAGTTAAATTTTCATCTAAAAAGAAATGAGTACCCTTGAAAAGCCTCTTTTTTCTTAGAAGTTGAAATTTGTCTTCTATACTCATTAATACAACTTTGATCACCTAATATTCTCTTCACTTAATTTTTCAATCCTTCTTTCTTGGTATATTTGTCCCTTCCAATGCAACTTGTCTATTATAAAATCACTTGTAAGATTGTATGTATTCTCAATTTTTCTATAATCTCTTACCCCTCTAATGACTGTATTTTTTCTCTTTCATCCCTTGTCTTGTCCTCTCTTTCTTATGCTTTGCTATACTTTTCAATTGACTCTATCTTGCTAGTTGGTCTTTTAACTACTTGAGTCCATGATTTGACATCCTATGATTTGATTTCCCTATTATATTATTTTCCTCTAACCCCTAAATGTGTGCATATTGCAAGGATTCAGTTCCACCTTGAGACATTTTTAGGTCTACCAAGTCTAAGTTTTATTTTGTTGATTGTTGCATGTATCGTTGTGCTTCTTTCATGGATTATCTTTCATACTTCCTTGTTTCTATAACAATTTTCAGTGATTCCACTTAATCTCTTAGCACTCTATTTTATTTTACTAAAGCTTGGTTTGACACCATGCTCTTGTGAAGCTTGTATTCACTTTATTGTTCTCTTCCCTCCATATGTTTTGCACTATTTTTTACATTTAGTAATTCTTGCACATATAAATGTGATGACCAAATGAGAGGAGTTGAGACGGAGCTAAATAAAAAATTCTTCCATAAGGTCCCTACCCTCTATCCCTCCAACTTTTTGTGTCATATTCTTGATTGATTGAGTTTTTGACATTTGAAAATGAGCCACACTAATCCCCTTTTGCACCTATTTTATTTTAAATTGTTATAGTTTAACTCAAGATAATCTATGTTTTAAAATACCATGGTATTGTTTTTCATTTACCAAAACTTGTTTTCTACTTTTATCTAATAAAACAATTTATCTTTACCTTGAATGCTTAGGCTCCACAAAACCAATAATTTAATTTTCCATTTTCAAATGTGATTGATGTATGATTTCCACTACAAATACCATGTAAAAAAGAGGGAAAAGAAAAAGAAATAAAATAAAATGGAGATGAAAAGATAGCAACTAATGTGAAGCAATTGCTCATAAATGTGTAAAGGAAAATAAGAATTTCCCAAAACTATGTGAGATGGGAATAACAATGAATGAGTAAATGTAATCAAATATATTAATAGAGTCCACAAGATTAAAGTGGTTTATGGTATTATGAGTAGTAATGAAAGAGTAATATGTAAATTTAGGTCTAAGACACAGGAGCATCAAAACTTAATGAAGTTTGTAGATTCTTTACAATGTTGAATTTTCTACTTAAAAAGTTTGCAATTTTATCTAACCTCACCTACTCACAAAAGGCATTATGTGTCAATAACTCCATGGTGTAGTGTCATTATGTTTCCACTATGCCCTTTGTGAGGCCCCTCCTTTTGTGACCTTTTTGACTCTATGCTATTTTGATAGTATAATGAATCTTGAGTGATGGTTTCATGATTTCTTATGTTTTGATATTACTACATGAGTATTATGGATGTTGGTTTTGTTTTCATAGACATAGTTGGCATCATTATGATTATATGGATTGGTTTGGTTCTTATTCTCATGATTAGATGATGGATTTTAGGTTGACTAATGCTATTTTATGGATACAGTGTGATATCAGATGGTTTATTTATGTGACATACAAATATGAGGCTATTGAGATAAGATTTAAATGGATTGAATTATTTTCATTTGTGGGGCTTCACAAAGTATTTAATTTCAATGTGATTTAGTGAATAATTATTATAGACATAGATTGTAGAAAGTGTTAGGATAATTGATTTAAGATATTATGGTTGTATATTAGAACTTGGTTATTAATGCTTTGACTATGATTATTTCTTATAACATAATAATATATGTGCATCAAGTCTACAAGTGAAGTGTCAATGAAAATTTGGGGTCACATAGCAATTCCAAATTATGTTACCAAAGCACTCAATTTTAATTCATTTGGAGGATTAATATCATATGTTATATTTGTGATTTTGTGATGTGAATATGTTGTATTGTGAAGTATAATGTATCTTGTGGTGTAAATTCTTTTGTTTGTAAGAAAAATTATTATTATTGTTCTTTTGTAAGTTGTTTCATAGTGCTTTCTTGTAATGAATTTTATGAGGGTTTTAAGTGGGTTAATGAAGTTATTATATTCAAAATTTAATCCTAAGTGTTAGGCATAAGAGTGAGGGGTATTTTAAACCTTAAAAATACTTTTTGAAATTTTTTTAGGCACCTTATACTTACCATTCCAAAAAATAACAAAAATGGGGGGTTATTTAGTTGTGGCCCGAGTAGTTAGAGAGAGGAAGTTTTCTCCTTTTTTATTTATGCTCTTCACTTGAGGTTGGAGAAGGATTTTTCTCTTTTGGTTCTTTGTTTTCTTTGTAGAAATAAATTCTAGGTTGGAGAGGAGAGAAGGAAGGGTAGAGAGGAAAGCTTGGAAAGAAGAAGGAAGCTTGAACGGACTTCAACAAATTCTACAAAGTTTGGGAAGCTTTTTAAAGTAGGATCAAAACTATTTTATAGATATTGTAACGCTTGTACAATTCTTGTTATTTGAGTGTCTTTGGTTTGTGTGCTTATTGTGGAAATTGTGAATTTCTTTTGTGAAATTATGTTATGTCCATGGGGTAAAATGATTGCATAAGTTGTAATGTTATCTTGTAAATGATTCTTGTGTGGAGAAAACATTCTCTCATAAGAGATAGGTCCTCCATGTGATAGGGTTGTTATAAATATAAAATAGATTGAATAACCAAAAGAAAATTACAAGATAAATTCAAAGCTACATTTAAATTGTAAAAACATAAACAATGTAAACCAAAACTCTGAGAGATATGCAATGTCAGGAAGAAAAAAAAATACATTAAGATTTTCTATTATGAGAAATTAAAGCTAGGTAGTGATTTTATATAGAACTTAGGAGAGGATCGAGGTGGAAAAATCAATCAATAGGAATTGACCACCAATAAACACCGACATTAACTAAAATGATGAAAAGTAAATATTCCACCCTTAAAGGGTGGAGACACCTAATCACTTTATCTCTTAGTTATTAAATAATAAAAACACTTTATTATCCTAAGAAAACTTAATAAAAGTGTAGGAAAAATCTATTAATAAGGGAAAATAAATTATCCCACTAGGAAAATAAAAACCTACACCATTGCATCCTATTGGTGTTTCAATTAGCACCTTTGGAGTGCTTATTGGAAATGGTCAACTATTGCAATTGCTATAATACTACTCCTTCAAATTATGGAGAGGAATATCTCTCTTTGCTGATGTAATGTGTAAGAAAGGGTAGAGTAGAATAAGGTTCCTATCTTTTGTACTCAGTGGCAGGACACAAAGGTGCACAAACACAATGCATCGTAGCTAAGCTTTTCTCTAGCTTCTGCAGATCTTAACTATGACTAAACTAGCTTTTAATCTATCCTATCTCCCCAAGATAAATAGAGAATGAGGGAATAGGAGTGGGAATGGATGGTTGGATCACTTGTATCCATCGTCTCCTTAGAATATGGTCGAGGCTATGAACTCTTGGATATACACTGTGATAAGGTTTTATACAAGAAAACACTCTTTACAGTAAGTTGGATCTTTGACTTGCCAAGGAGGAGGAACCCCTGTTTGAGGTATAGGCTTGGATAAAGTATACTAGAAACAAAAAATTATGATGTTTTGGCCAACAAACTTTCTAAGGAGGAGGAACCCCTATCCGAAGTATAGGTTGAAAGTCAATCCATTAAACAACATCACACGATAACTGTTGATAACAAATATCCAAGGAGGGAAATGAAATAAAAAGCTATTTAACACAAAACGTTGAAAGGACTCAAATCTTTGGATCAAAATGCAAGATCCATCTGATTTTCTTCTTCAAATCTCTTCAATGAGTTACAAATATTTGGATAGCAACGACACAAAATCATCCACAATTATGATCAACCAATTAACTCTCATCCAAGAGTGAACAAATAATCACTTTCAAACTTGTGGCAATAATGGAGCAAAAATTTTGCATAGTAAATAAAGGTTAACAAATAATGAGCCCAAGGCTCTTATTTATAGAACTCAAAGGAGTAGGAAACCCTAAAATCTCCTTGAGTTAACAACTAGTTCTTAGAAATGAATCATCAAGATTTATTCCTATGTCTAAAAGTAGGTGAGCAATCAATTAATTGGAAAACTACTTCAGTTAACTGACACCTAAACAAAGAGTCAACTAGAAACTACCTCAGTTGACTGAAACTAAACTAAAGGTGAACTTTAATACAAAGTGTGCCTCCAAAATAGACATCCACAAATTATGGAAGTCATTTAGACATCCTCAATTAGTGGGATCTAGCATGCATGATCTGTGGGACATGGAGTTAACTTCAAAATGGGAATCAAGTTAACTTCAATCACATTAAATGTCTTTTTGATTTGACTTGGAAAGAAGATTCAAGTCAACTTTAAGTTCCATAAATTTTGTTTGGAGGGTGGGATGTCCTTCTTTTGTGCCTTTACAAATCACCACTAGTCAATAGTGTTTCTATCCATTTGTTAACTTTTTCAGCCTCTAGGTAGTTAATGCTTTGCAATATGATGGCAAAGCGCTTTAGCATTACTTTTCCTATCGTGATTTGATGCTAAAAGTATATACACTAGGTAGCTACCTCATCAAACTTGGTAGACAAAGTTGCCACTTTGGCTAAATTCCAACCATTTGGATCATCGAGGAATGTGCAGTGGATGACATCTCTGAACTGATCTAGTACTGTAGTTAGCTCAATTTATTATCCTCCCTCATGATGATATTCTATGCGAGGGAAGGATACTACCAACATTCTTGTGAGGTTGATAATATTGGCAACAACCCATCGGTATTCAATCATCTCTACTGAATTGGAATCGTAGACTTTCACCTTGTATGCCTATTGTTCTTTCCAAGCAAAAAGATATTGCTTCTTTTCCTCATAGAAGACTAATTGATATTCCAATTGCAAGTCTACAATTGTGATCTCATCGCTAGGCCTCTTTTCTGCTATTCTTTGCTCTAATTGTTGAATCTCTGCACAGAGTACATGTGCTATATCCCGTAACTGGTATAGATTTTCCAGCATACATCATCTTTTGAGAATGAATTCCTCCACTTGATCTCTCAACTGTTTTCCATACGTCATGAGCTATTGATGGTTATGCTCTATGCTAAGATCCAAAAATTCCTATGGTAAGGCCGAGATGTTCAAAGTGTCATGCATTAATCTAGTAATGTACATTCTCAGCTACTAATTTTTAGCCTTTAAGGCTACTTTATCTTTTCCATCCTTGGCCATCCTCTCTTGGGCAATCATTGAGGAAATTCTGAGAAGGTCTGCCTCCACCTATCATGTGGTTTTTTAGAGGTTAAGTTTAGAAAATGTGAAGTATTTCACTTGTACCTCATGTATGTTTTTATCTTCTAGTGGGGACGTAGTCTCTATGATGAACTCATGTTATACATTCATTTCCATGTGAACTTGCTTCATTAACTTCTTTGTTGGCATGTATTGTGTGACATGGTCAAATTTTGTGAAGTCAAGCTCATAGGAGGGCCTTTCCCTTTTCCTTCCTAGGAAGACCTCAAGCCAGATAGAATCCCGAATAGCTTCATTAGAAGGAGGAATATGGGGCCCTTAAATGCCCGATGTATGAGACTATGCTAGAGTGATGCATCTTGATGGAAATTCCAAGTCAATGGGGACTTGTGACTATTGTGATGGTTTTTATGTAGGTAGCTCTTTTTCAATCACATGCACCATTTTTGTTGTTGTTTTTTGCTTCTTTTTCTATTGGCTTTGCCTCTTCAGGCTCTATCTCTTTAGTGACTATCTCTATCACTGGCTCTAGGGAAACAATTCCCATGACTATCTCAGGGGTATGTGTGATTGTCTCCACATGTATCCCCTATGTTCTTGGCCTTGTATGCCATGACATCCTCATCCCTTGGGGAGGATTGCTCCATTTCTTCTACCTGGGATTCTTTCTTGACGTGGAAGGTAGTGTAGACTGACCTTGTGGGAGCTCTATTCTGGGAAGTACTACCTTCCTTATCCTCTTGCTATTGAGATAGATTTGACTATATCTAACCACTCTACTCATTCTCTCCTCTATAGATGGGTTTTACTTAGCATACCAATCCACTCTTGGGAGTGGTTGTGAGCCCACTAAATCTACGAAGAATGAAGAGAGAATGACTTCCCCTTCATCGTTAGATAAGCTGTCAATGTCTTCTGACATAAACTCAGCAATTTGTTAGAGCTTGAACCTGCTATAGTTCATTCTTCATACTTCATAATCATCGTCACAATTGACCCAATAGTCTTCCATAGAAGATTCATGTGATGAGTGTTGCTCAAGATGCATGACATAGAGACCTCGAGGATCATATGACCTTCTCTCAATAAGGTATTTGAGATTAAGTCTCACCATTTCTTGGCTCATCAATTTGGCATCTGCACCTAACCTGCATCTATAGAGTTCCATCTCAATGGGAAAGTTCACAGTTGGCTTCTTCTTCAAACATAGGTGAGTGTGAACCTTGGCCAACTACCTTAGGAATTCCATGAAAACTACCCTATCTAAAGGGTTACTTGGCATCATGGTGGGGTGGCCATTGTAGCCATACACATGTATGTAGGTGAATGTAGGGAATTGGATAAATCAATCTATCTAGTCTGCCATTTCCTCTTTGGCTACTTTCAAAACATGTACATTCATCTCATGGTTTAGATCTCATATGGTGTGCATGATGAATAGGTCACTTGTCCTTTTGAAGCGTCACTTTGCTTGAGTAAACTCAAGATGTGTAAAGTGCTCATGGATCTTCTGCACACCTAAGGTCCCCACATTATTCAATATCCTGAATTGGCCTTGGAAGGAAATTAGGTATACTAGGTAGGAACACATGTGGAACCTATGAGCCTCTAGAAACTCAGTAATTTGTTGGTGGAGTGTGTTACTGATCAGAGTGGCCCAATCATAATGTTCCCTCTTGCTGATTATCTTGGAAATGATGTAGTACATCCATGACTAGAACTAATTGCCCTCCTCCTAACCAGTGATCTTGCTGAGTAGAGTGATTAACACTGCATACTCATCTTTGAATTCTCCTCGTCCAACCAAATTAGGAAAGCTAACCTTCTTCACTTTCAACCATTTTTTTACCATTATTCCTTAGCAATTATTCTCAGCTACCTCGAATTCTTTGTCACATTATGTCACTAATATTACCACATTGGTAGGGCATGATGGAATACCATGACATTTTTCAATGTCCTTAGACTTCAAACTATAGATTACCCTCCCATCCACTAATTTGATTTCTCTTGTGGTAGGATTTTAATGCTTAATGCTAGCTATTACAAGCTCCACATTCTATAATTTGATGGGGATAAACGTTGCTTGAAGCAACCCGAATTCCTCTATGTTTTGCAATATGATTTGATTCATGCCCTCCAAGTATTTTGGCTCAACCACTGGGTTCTTCTAATGTACGTCTATGTCAATTTTTTTAGGTAATCATGGTGCAAGGCCGTTTTGGTCTTATATTGTATCTAAGAGTACTACATCCTGAAAAACTTAAAGATTGACTGTACACACGACCCTGTTCTGATAATTTTTGAAAACCCCTAAAAATAGCGACCACCAAGAAGTATTTTTCCAAAAAAAATCTGGCACATGGGTTTTGTTCATGCTTCAATTCTGAACAAACCCAGTTCCTCAGAATTTTGATTCTAAAACTTTTTTGGAAAAACCCCCAAAAATAGGGGCAACAAGTTTGTTGTTTCTAGAAAATCTGACAAGATGGGTTTTACTGGAAAATTATTTTGATTATGCATAGTTAATCAGATTTGTGGTAGCCTGCTAATTTTTGTGACATGCAAGAATACCTAAGACAAGAAAAGAGGAAGTAGACAAGATGTGGATTGGAATTTTTATCTATCTCCCTGAAAAAATCTATCTCTAAATCCAACCTTTGATAAGAAATCTTCCTCTACCTCTAATCTTTAAAAATTATTGAAGAACTGTCAAAAACCCTTGCCAAATTTGAAAATGGTGCCCTTGGGAGCTTATTGCTATTTTGATCTTCAACCTGTAAAAGAAATATTGAAGGACACCTATATTTGCATTATATAGACTCAAACCTGAATCCTTGAAGTTTTGGGGCCTAAGTCATGATCTAAGGCTGATCTAGCCTGATCTGGAGTTCAAAAGGTTGATTTCCACTGATTGTGGGATGATTTTTCTCCAAAATATCTTATTTGGTCAACAAACATTCCTTAACTATTTTAGGCATCCTTTTCAAGATTTGAACTCTTTTTCATCAATTTTCCTTGTTGAATGACCTCTATTGGATCCTCACTCCAGATTGATCAATTGATCTTGAGCAGTTGCTAATAGATTCATTGTCAAGCTAGATCTGTGCTGAAGAGATGTTCTTGGGAGATGCTAAGCTAGAAAACTGAGTTTGACGCTCTAGAAAACTAGGTTCCTTTCTTCAACAAGGGTGCTTTTGCAATTGCCTTAGTCAATTTTCAATGTTTTTTCTTCAACTTCTCCATTTAGACCTTTCATGCTCTGATTTGATATCATCGTTGACTGACAAGTTGGACAATCTTGCTTGATGATTCATTAGGTGATTAGCTCAGTCCTGAAAAGGATGGTTGGTGTCTCTGTTGTTGAATGTCAGTTTAAGGCGTCAAGAAGTAGGGGCACGTTTGATTTCTTGACCAGTGATTTTGAAGTTATAAGATGCTTTAGTTTGTTCTTCATCATCAGATGATTGCCTTGTCAGTGTTGGAAAATTATGATCATCTTAGAATGAAACATCTAAGAACAGTGTGCCTTCGGTTACTTTTAATTTCATTAAATGTCTCAAAGACATGTACAACTATGCCACAAAGCAGAATCAGACATATTGCATTTCCCACATTAATCCTTCTGAGAGAAGCACATGTAAATTCAGTTTTAACAACTTGCATAAATAGATTCAACAAACAAAACCAATAAACATGAAAGATGGAATAGAATATTAGAACACATAGATTTACGTAGGGAAAACCCTTTCAGGTAAAAAACCCCACACTCCAAAAGCCCAGATCATCATTGTATTATTCATGCAACAAAACAGTTACAAATACAACTCAAGCACTAAGCCTTTATAGAGATTACATCATGTTTCATCCTAGAGACAAACTGGATACCATAACCCCTTATATGATCTTAACATTGTTAGAATACCTTCTCATAGTATACAGTGTAGATCCTCTCTCTCATGGACCTCTGATCAACCTCTCAAGTATTTACAATCTTCACTCTATTACAACAATCCCTCGTGACATACAGAGCATATTCACATAGAGGGAGATTTCACATTCGATCCACAGGGAGAGAGTGGATAAGTTACCATCTTCAAAACAAAATATCCTTCTCCTACTCTAGCCCTTGGCTCTCTCTCTCCCTACTCAGCCTCACGGCCTCGACCTTTTTTCCTTTAAGATACCATGTGTGGAAACATACCACTTCAGTTTCCATGCTATGTGTCAGCACATCATTCTGATGAGGGCATAGCCCAAGACTTAGAAAATAACCCACAAACAAGAGAATAATTTTATTATTCAGAAAATGGAGCTTCTTACATGCAGAGGATTTGAAATCCCCAAGTTCTACAACACATGCAAGTTACAGAAAGCTACGAAATAACCCTTTCGCAATATGCGAGCTTGTCCCCAAAAAGTTACCCAAAAATTAGAAACCCGCCCATAAATAGAGCTCCTCTTTAGTTTGGAGCCAAAACAACATTCAAATTTGAGTTTACGGTTTGGCGCTGAAAAATTACAACTTGAAGTTCAAATTTTAAAAGAACATTTGCAATTGTATCTTCTAGAAAGTGCACCAACTTCCTGGGGCCATAACTTTTGATTCGGGACTCTGATTCGCAAACCGTTTGAACCGTTGGAAAGGTCTCGAAGTCAATAACGCGCTCCAAATTACTACGCTGATTTTGGAAAGTTTTGAGGCTGATCCAGAAACTCTAAGTGCCTCAAATCTAACTCGAAAGATTTTCAGGTGCAAATCTGGGAAACTAAAACTACAATATCTTTCCACCTAGAAATAGAAAATAAAAATCATAAATTGGGAATTTCATTAGGACAAAAAGGGTATCCAAAAATGTAAAAACATCTAAAAACTGAGAAACTAGAAATTTAACTATTTTTGGGTGATGCAAGATTGCCCTTACACCACTGGATGCTCCTGCATTAGACACATAGGGTAATTTGAGAAGTGACCCCGTCATGTCTCAGATGGCGGGGGAAAAACCCAATTAGTCAACCTCTGCCTTAGGCAACTAGGATGAATATTCAATAGGCCCTCCTTTCCATTTCACTAGATATTCTTCATACTACCTATTCCTGGTACTCCTTCCCACACGACTATCCAGGATTTCTTCAATCTCCTCCTTTTCTGAAGTAGGTACTGAATCCCACACTGTTCCATCGTTGGTACTTCCTTTGTGCCACCTTCATTATACTTTTTCAAATCTAAAATGTTGAACACAGGGGAAATGTTGAATCCATCTGGCAACTCTACCTCATATGCATTCCCTGAATCATGCCTCTTCTAAATTTTATAGAGACCGAACTTCTTCATCTTCAATTTGTTATATGTTCCCACTGGAAACCTTTCTTTCCTCAAGTGGACCATCACTTCATCACCAATCTGAAACTCCTTATACCTCCTCTTCTAATCTTCCTTAGCCTTATACTGCATATTCATCTTGTTAATATGTTCTCTTACCTTTTCATGTATATCCTTGATGTGTTCTACAAAATCTTCGCTTCAACACTTGTTTTCTTCTCTTGGTCCATCTTCCTCAATTTTGGAGCTGTTATGGGGCTACCTCCATACACAATCTAGAATGGTGATCTACCAGTGCTTCTGTTCACAGAATTGTTGTAAGAAAATTTTGCCTGGGGTAAGATCAAGTCCCATCCCTTGGGTTTATCTCCTACCAAACATCTCAGTAGGTTACCCAAACTCCTATTAACAACGTTTTACTACCCATATGTTTGTGGATGGTGTGCAGAACTGAACTTCAACTCTTTCTTTAGCTTCTTCCACAAGGTCCTCCAAAAGTACCCCACAAATTTGGTGTCACAATCTGAAACAATACTCTTTGGCAGACCATGTAGCCTCACCACCTCTTTGAAGAACAAGTCAACTATGTGGACTGCATCATGGGTCTTCTGACATGGAATGAAATCTGCCATCTTTGAAAACCTATCAACCACCACAAAGACTGAATCATTCCCTCGTTGTGTCCTTGGAAAACCAAGAACAAAGTCCATACTTATATCCTCCCATGGCCTCTCTGGTATAGGTAAGGGTTAATATAAGCCTGTATTTTGGCTCACTCCTTTAGCCATCTGACATACCCTGTAGCTTTGTACAAACTCTTCACATCCTGTGACAACTGAGGCCAATAATAATGCTCACTGATAATGGCAATGGTCTTATCCCGACCAAAATGTCCTGCCATTCCTCCACTATGCTTCTCCTTTATCAGGTTCTCCCTCATGGAACTCCTTGGGATACACAATTGGCTTCCCTTAAATAACATGCCATCCTGGATTATGAAATCCAACCACCTTGTCCTGTCCACTGTAACAGGTTCCTTGCAAGCTTTCCAAGCCTCTGTAAAATCAAGATCTTCTGCATACAGTGTCTTGAGTTCATTGAACAACAGCTTCCAATCTTCATCTTTGTCATCAATGTATGCCTCCCTGCGCCAAGGCATCTGCAACCTATTTGACTTCCTCCTATGTTTCAAAACAAATGCTTAACTCTTGTAAAACTCTACCCATTTCTTATGCCTCTAATTTAATTTTCCTGACCTATTTAGATGCTTAGGGCTGATAGTCGATATATGAAAAAATTCAGCCGAATAAATAATGTCTCCATTTCTTTAGTAAGCTTGAACTGTGCATAAAATTCCTGATCATATACATAATACTTTCTCTTGGCATCATTTAACTTTTTCACTAAAATAGGCAGTGACACCTTTGGCTCCTTACTACTCAATGGCACAACCAACATCACAATCCACCTAAAACACCTTATTGAAATCTAGGAGGGATAAAACTAGTTGCTCTGTCACCTTTTGCTTCAACAGATCAAAACTCTTTCCTACTCCAATGCTCCACTTGAACTCTTTTCTATCCCTCTCATTGTTTCAGTTAGAGGTGCACAAATACTATGGAAGTTTCTAATGAACTTTCCATAAAAACTAGCCAAACCATGGAAAGATCTCACCTCGGTAATAGTTCTTAGGGTAGGCCATTCCAGAATAGCCTTCACCTTCTCTGGCTCCATCTTGAGACCTTCTGCTGAGACAACAAACCCCAAGTACACTAACTCTCTCTTCACAAAACTACACTTCTTCAGATTGATCAATAGTTTCTCTTCTCTTAACTTCTTTCAGGAAGCTCTCAGAATATGCATGGAAGTCTCATCAGCATCTTACTAAAAATAAAATATCATCTAAATACACAATAACTAAACTTCCCAAAATTCAACAGTACCTCATTCATGAGCCATATGAATAATGCTTTCGGTGCATTAGAAGTTAGCCCAAAGGCATGACTAACCACTCATACAAGCCCTCTTTGTGGTGTGAAGGAAGTCTTCCATTCATCTCCCTCTCGAGATCTAGATGGTGATATCCACTCTTAGGATCAATCTTTGTCAATCTTGGGGCTCCACTCGAATAGTCATTAGGTCATCCATCCTTGGCAGGGGGAATTTGTACTTGATTGTTATCCTATTTATGGCTCAGGAATATGTACACATCCTCCACTCCCCATCCTTCATTGGTGTTAGTACTACAGGTACTGCACATAGACTCAAACTCTTCTGTATCAAACCCTTTCTCAAACAACTCTTGGAACTTATGCATTTCAACTTTCCTCATTTTCTATTGGAGTCATTATAAGGCTGCCTTATTTGGCAAACTAGCTCGAGAATCAAGTCAATCTGATGACTGATCTTCTTTATTGGCGGTAAACCCTCAGGTACATTATCAGAAACAATATCCTGAGACTCATCCAACATCCCAGAAAATTCTTCTGGAACCTTCTCACTATCCTCCTTACTCACTCTGGGAATCAATGCATAACACACAGGCTCATGCTTCATACCTTCTAAAAATTTTCTTCCATCTACATAACAAATTCTAGCACTACTGCATACCTTTTCTTCAGTCTCCTTCAGGGGTTTCAACTTGTGATGAACCCCATCCTTTGTCAAGGAATGAGTGTTTGCATGGCCATCATGTATAGCTCACCTATCAAACTGCCACGGCCTCCCCAACAACATGTGACATGCATCCATATGGATGTTATCACAGAGTACCTCATCATAGTAGCTCCCGATCTTGAACTTTACTAGGCATTGTTCATTGACCAATACTTTATGGTCTTTCTGCAACTAGGAAATTCGATACGGATGTGGGTACCTTTCCCTCTTTAGCTTCAACTTTGTGACCATCTCTTTTGACACTAGATTGTCAGTACTCCCACTGTCAATAATGACATCACAACATTTTTCTTCACACTTGCACCTTGTGTGAAACAGATTCTTCCTCTATTCTGGTTCCTTTTCCTCAGTCACCAGGGCTCTCTTAATAACTAGGGCTTCTCCCCTTTTAGCATCATCTGAATGTTCAGATTTAGCCTCCTCATCTGCATGTGCAACCCTTCCAAGACCTTCTTGCCTTTTGTCTACCCTTCCTTGGTGTTGTGGACATTCATAGGCTCGGTGCCCTTCTTCACCACACTATAAACACATTCCTTTGAAACCACCTCTTCCAAATCCTTTTCCATATCTCCCTCGTCCTCTACCTCATTGATCACCACTGTTTTGATCACGATGGTGCTAGAAGTTGTCATTCCTTTAGCTTCGGCTAGTACCCACATCTTCACTTTTCTTTTCATCATCATTTCAGCTTCCTGAAGGTCTTCCACTGCCCCTTCCACTTTGACCTCCTCATCCTTTTTGCTTGCCATCAATTCTTTTGTTCAACTTTCTTCCACTTTCAGAGAAAACTGATACACATCCTCAATGGTGGTCATTCTAACTAGGCTTAACTCCTCCTGAATGCTCGGTCGTAACCCATTAAGATATCAGGCTACCTTCTCCTTATTGGCCTATGTGTGACCCTTTTGATGATTATCTTGTGAAAATCTTCATTATATTCTTTCACATATCTGCTTCCTTGCTTCAACCCTTGCAATTTCTTCCTTCAATGATCTAACTTGTAGTCCACTCGTATGAATTGCTTCTTCAGCTTCTACCATGTATCCCATTTGGTGATATTTCCTTTTCCTCTTCGATTTCTTTCCAACTGGACCTCTTTCCACCAAATACTGGCATGGCTCCTTCAGCTTTCATTTTCACAAACTTAACTTGATCTAGGTCCTCTATTTCCTTATACTCAAAATATTCTTATAGCTCGTTGATCCAATCCGTTCAACTCTTCCTTAGACTTCCAGAATAACTGGGGACTTCTACTCTGGGTCTTTTCTGATCTTCTAAATGGCACTTATTAGCCGTGATTTGGTCTTGATCAATTGCTTCTTCTTCCTCTTCTACATTTGAACCTTCTTCCTCCTTCATCCTCACTTTCCTCCCTCAGGTTTAACCCTCTTCTCAACTGCTCTTGTAATGCGTCAATCTGTCTCTGGAGGGCTGTCAGTGCATCTCTTCCACTAGCATTTCTGCCACCTCGACCACCTCTGGCACCACCATGCCTACCAGGCATCACTCTTGGAGGCATCTTTCTTGACCTCGACCCACAAGCATGGTCCTGGTGCGAACTGCCTCATGATCGGCGATCTGTCCACAAGCTCAAGAAAACCCGCTCTGATACCACTTGATGAGGGCACAGCCCGAGACTTAGAAAATAACCCAAAAACAAGAGAATAATTTTATTATTCAGAAAATTTAGCTTCTTACATGCAGAGGATCTCAAATCCCCAAATTCTACAACACATGCAAGTTACAGAAAGCTATGGAATAACCCTTTTGCAATATGAGAGCTTGTCCCCAAAAAGTTACCCAAAAATTAGAAACCCATCCATAAATAGAGCTCCTCTTTAGTTTGGAGCCAAAACAACAGTCAAATTTGAGTTTAGGTGGTTTGGCACCAAAAAATTACAACTTGAAGTTCAAATTTTGAAAGAAAATTTGCAATTTTATCTTCTAGAAAGTGCATTAACTTTTCGGGGCCATAACTTTTGATCTGGGACTCTGATTCGTGAACCGTTTGAACCGTTGGAAAGGTCTCGAAGTCAATAATGGGCTTGAAATCTTCTATGCTAATTTTGGCAAGTTTTGGGGCCAATGTAGAAACTCTAAGTGCCTCAAATCTAACTCAAAAGATTTTCAGGTGCAAATCTGGGAAACTAAAACTGCAATATCTTTCCACCCAGGAATAGAAAATAAAAACCATAAATTGGGAATTTCATTAGGATGAAAAGGGTATCCAAAAATGTAAAAGCATCTAAAAACTAAGAAACTTGAAATTTAACTATTTTTGGGTGATGCAAGATTGCCCTTACACCACTGGATGCTCGTGCATCACATTCGTTCATCATTGTTTGCCCATCAGACCATTCCCATCCATTAACTACACCACCACAACCCCTACACATGACTGTCACTAGACAACAGGTCACCTACCACCATACCGCCATCCCGTAGCCCTCTTGAGTGGACCCAATGGTATTGCGATAAAGGAAGAACCTCGAGATATAAATATTTTCCCACACTACCACTAGATAGGTTGAAGACACCCACAGTATAGCAATATCACCTTAGTACCAATAGACATCCAATAGGCTCCTACTGTTGTGGCAGTATCACCACACTACCACACCTCTACTAGAAGGTTCCCTTGGTATGGCTATTTACTGCACTACCACCAGTCAATCACAAGGCTCTCACGGTATGGCAGTACACTACACTATCGCTAGGCAATAATAAGTCTCCTACGGTATGGTGGTATACCGTGCTACCACAACTCTCTCACAATCATCTAGTGGTACAATAGTACAAGCATGAAAGTAACACCTATGCAATTTGGCTAGACATCTCAACGATTACACCACAATTTCTCTCTCAGAGGTTTAGGATAGTGGGATTGAGGCACACAATTCCAATAGTCATAATCCTTCATAGACGATTTCATTGTCAAGGTTGATCCGAATGAAGTAGATCATCTTGGGGTTCCTTCAGCCATTTGATAGCATCTGGGTGCCCAAAAGAGAGGGCGCCTTTCTTCAGCAAGGGCACCTTTTCAAGACACACGACACATTTTTTAGTGTTCTTCTTTCATTTTCACCTTTCTAGCATTTTTAGCTTGATTTTCTCCTTAGTTGATCAATCTCTGTGGTTGTTTGGTTCATCTTGTAGGTTTGTAGATGGATTCATTGTGAAACTAGATTGGAGCTGAATAGAATTCACAAAGGTAGCATTTCTCAATGGGTGACATCATCATCACCCCTTTCAGGGGTTCCTTTCTTGAGCAAGGGCACCTTTCTCTAGTCAAGCAATCATTTTGGATGTTTCTCATAACAACCTCTTCACCTTTTGTTGACAATTGTCAGTGATTCTTTTATTAAATGATCTTGTAGAATGTTTCATTATTGAGCTAGTAGGAGAATGTTGAGGATGACTACCTTAGAGGAATCAAGAGATTGAATTTGGTCCCTGAGATTCAAGGGCGCCTTCCTTTGGAAAGGGAACTTTTAGTATTTTGGATTGGCTTCTCCTTCGTAGCTTTTCCAGAGTTAGCCAAATTTTGGCCTTTTCCAATTTCTAGAATCTCCTTCATTAAACATATTTTTAGTCCTTTTTTTCCATGGTTGCATTGATGAAGCTTTTGAAGCTTAGCTTTCAATACCTGGTACTCGCCAATTTTCCATTAATGGTTGCAGAGCTCCTAACTTTATTCCTGAAAAATAGAAATAGAGCCATTAGAGTAAAACATGTGTTTTGATGATTTTGACTTGACCAATGTGATCATGAAGTCAATTAATCCAATCAAAATCATTTTCAATCATTTCTAGGAAGGTCCTATTTTCAAGGGTTTCCCCAAAAATAGGGGTATGAAACCCTAATTTTCAATTTTTCAAAATTTTGCACATATGTTCCTTGATAGAAACCCACAAAGACCTTATGTTTGGTTTGACCTAAAATAGACTTTTGTAAACATCTCTACATGATTTAGCTCAATTTAAACAAAATTCCAAAATTTTATTTTGGGTACAACATTAGGCTCTGTCTGGTGACCATGTCAGATACCTACGACATAGGAGAACCAAGAATCTCAAGTTTTGCAGACCAGTACTCTTATCAGTTTGGTAACAAACTCGGGACTTTATTTTCAAACACACCTAAAAATTAGAGTTTACCTAATTTATTGGGCTCAAAAATTTATTCACCTACAATAAGACTTACTAAGAAATCACCCAAAACACAACGATACTTTACTGAACGGGGAAACACATAATAGCATAACGTTAAAGAAAAGAAAAATACTTACAATATATACTTACCCCATCACTGAAGGGACAAAATGCTTCAAGTACTACCCACTATAAGGCAGTCGAAAAATCCTTCCATCTGAATGCGAGAGAATGTAAGAATTCTCTCCTGCAATATCATGAATCAGGAATGGCCCTAGCCAAAGGGAGTCAAATTTACTGTGCATTCCCTTTGGTTTGTGTCTCTTTTCCCATAACAAGACTTTGTCTCCAATCTCAAAGTTGCGTTGTTGAGCCTCTTCTTGTTGAAGATCTTCTTCACTCACTCTTGATACTGAGTGATCTTATCAACTATCTCCACCCACTCCTCTTGAAGTTTCATTAGCACAAGATACATTTCTTGATGGGATCTCTAAATTCCTCATCTTCTATTGTGGATTCTAGTTGTAAAAGAAGAAAAATCTAGAGTGATGGGTAACATAGTTTCTGTGCCATATAGGATTGTGAAGAGTGAAGTGTCGATAGCTCTCTTGGGCATGATCCTATCAGCCCAAAGAGAGTTGTACAAATTTAGGTGCTAAGCTCATTGATTAGAATCAACCATCTTGCACACAATCATGATAATGTTCTTATTAGATGACTTGGCTTATTCGTTACCTTGTGGATAGTAATATGAAGAGTGAGACAATGTGATGCCATAGTCAAAAAAAATTTCTACAAAGTCCTCTGATGAGAAGCTTGTAGCATTTTTGATCACGATCTTTCTTGGTACTCTAAAGTGTGTAATGATGTTCTCCTTGAGGAAGTTACACACTACTTTAGAAGTAGCTTTCTTTGTAGGGATTGTCTCAACCCACTTAGTGAAATAGTTTGTCACCGTGAGGACGTAGACATTTCCCTTGCTGGAATGAGGGCTGATGGGACCTACAAAGTTATGCCCCAATTATGGAATGGAGCATCTATCATGACCGATCTTAGTGGAAGGGCCAACAATTTGATTTTTCCAACAAATTGTTGGCACAATGTACACCTATGCACCCAGTCATATGCATCATGAATAAAAGTTGGCCAAAAGAATAATTCCCGTAGCATTTTGAACATAGTGACCCTTGATGAGAAGTGGCCATTGCATGCTTGGTTATGGTATGCTTCCAAAAACTACCATTGTTGGTCCTTGTTGACACATAGTAGGAATGTTCCATTAAGCCCACTCTTGTATAGAAAATTTCCTCTAATCACATAGCATTGTACTTGTAATTTCAAAGTTCTTCTTTGTTGTTTACCCAAGTGTGTTGGGAATTCCCCATAGGTTAGAAAGTACCACAATTATGTGTACCATTTTTGAGTAGATTCAACTAGTAAGACCATTGGGAGGTCTTCTTCCATTTCTATTCCTAGGATGTCATCAGTAGTCTAGTGCTTTAGATCACCATCTTCTACCATGAGTTGACATAGACCTCTCCCATGGATGAGCTTAGTAGGCTTGATATCTAAGTCATATTTCTGGACTCTTGTGATCTAGTTGCCTCTTTTCATTCCCATCTCCTATTGGGTAAGGACACCTTTGACCGTAGAGTCTGTAACATATGCAGTGGTGTGAGAGTTTAGGATGTAGAATATAAAATTCTTAACATCCCTCACAATTGCATATGTGTTTTTCTCTATTTGGGAGTATCGAGACTCACTATCTTTGAAGCTACTGCTCATGAAAGTGATTGGTGATTCAGTCTCTTCATTCAACTTCTGAGTCAGTATGGCAGAGAGAGTACATTTTGACACATTTCAATAAAGAATGAACTCTTTATTGAAATTGGGTCAAACCAACACTGACGCTTTACTGATGGCCTCTTTTATTTTCTTGAATGCTTTCCTTCCTTCTTTGGTCCATTTGAAGGCAGTCATCTTCTTCATCATTGCTGAGATGTCTTTGGTCAGCTCTGGGAAGTCTAGTACAAATCTCTAGATGAAGTTAAGTTTTTGAAGAAAGAGTGTACCCCAGTTTTATTTATAGGGAGAGTTAGGTCTTTGATTACATCAACACAGTTAGGGTCTATCTGAGTCCCTTCCTTGGATACGATATGACCTAGAAACTTGCTCCTATCACTGTGAAGATGGACTTCTTTGGATTCAATGATATGTGATGGTACCTGCACCCCTCGAACACTTTCAAAAAGTGTTGAAAATGATCTTGCCGCTTCTTTGAGAATGTAGTAAGGTCGTCAAGATAGACGACTATTAATTTGTCCTTTAAGTTTCCGAATACCAAGTCCATGGCTCATTGAAAAGTAGCATCGACATTGATGAGGTCGAAAGGAATCCTCTCGTAGGCAAACATTCCCCAAGGAGTGGTGAACACCATTTTGAGTTGATCTTCTTTAGCCACTTCAATCTAGTTGTATCCAAAAAAACTGTTAAGTAATGACAACATCTCTGAACCAGTTACTATTTGCAAGGTATGCTCCATGATAGGAAAAGGATAGTTATCTTTTAGCGATGATTAGTTCAAGTTCCTGAAGTCTACGCAAATTCAAATTTCTCCATTCTTCTTGTGTACAAGAACTATGTTCAACACCCAGGTAGAGCAGTGGATTGGGAATATGATCTTGGCATCCACCATATTTTTTACCTCCACGTAGATTGTGTCTTGGACACGTGGGTTGTAGTGTCTCTTCTTCTACTTGAAAGGCTTGACATCAGACTTGAGTGGAATTGTATGAGATAATTCCTTTGGCTTAAATGTTTTTAGATCTTCATAGGACCATGTAAAGACATCTCAATATTGCTTGAATAGGGAGATGCATCTGTTGCTTTCCTCTGTAGTGCAACATGTGCCTAAGTTGATAAGCTGAGGCTTATCTTTTGTACCAATGTTGACTTGTTGGTAATCAACTAACATCTTGTTGCTATAATTCCTTTGATCCTAAACACATCTATCATGTCTGTCAAAAATATCCTCCAAGGATACTAAACCCTTGGGGATATTATTACCTCTTAGTTGGATGATGTTGGATTTCATGGCTTTAGAATCTTCTGCTATGGGTCCTTTGAAGGGATAAGCACTACCTTCAAAGAAAAGTTCTTGGTAATTTTCCCCCATGCAAAGGAACTCCTTGATGTCATCATCATCATCAAATATCTTGATAGTGAAGAAATTATGAAAAAAGTCAAAATGTGGCATGAAAAGAGTTGTTGATACTGAAAAGGCATCCACTCTACTATTTTTCTCGCGTGGTATGTACCTGATGTTGAGCGCTTCAAACTGGTTGATCGCATTCCACACCCTTTGTCGATAAGAAATAAGGTTACTTTTCCTTACTTGATACCTTTCTCTAACTTGTTGAATGATCAACTCTGCATCGCCTTCAACTTGAAGGTATCTTATACCCATATCTTTTGCATTTTTGAGGCCTAGTATGAGCACCTCATATTCTGTAGTATTGTCAGTGTTATCAAACTACAAGCGATAATAAAATGGATATAGTGTTCATTTGAGAGAGGTAATGTGAACTCCTTCCATCGAGCCTACTGTCAAGAAACTACCATTGAATTGCATCATCCATATTCTTGAATCTTCATTCAGTTTCTGTGTGGAGAGTGCAAAACTCTCTTCTTCTTTGGTTACTTCTGGTAGCATGGCATATGTGTCAAGACCCATACTCTGATGTATCACTTGTGCTAGGGGGTCCTAAGATTTCACCATTGTGAATCTTGACTTAGCCTTTGGTTCCAACTTGAAACTACCTCTCTTCAATGGGATTGTCGTGTACAACCAATATAGTTGAATTTTTCCTCTGAGATCCTTGCAGAAGCTTATGCTTTGGAGCATTCCATAACTGATTAGAATGTCAGCTATGAGAATGTCCATCATGATCTTCTCTGGGTAGGACACCAATCTTACTTGAGAATCCTTCAATTGGCCTACCAATGGCACCGGTTTGGACTCAAGTGAATAACACTTGTCATTGGTTTATGTTCATGATAGCCCCAAAGAGTTCATAATTTGTAAAGGCATGACATCGTCTAATGCCCCTGAGTCAATTATGAAATTGCTAAGTTTATACCCTCCCATATACAAAGATATGTAGAAGGGTTTAGGATTTTCTCCCACTGGTACAGAAGATTCCAGCAACATGGGTTGTATGATAGTCAAATTTTCTACTACCTTGAGAATCTAATCTAATTGATCAGGATGATCTTGGAGATACTCCAACTATGAGATTTGTACCTTCATCTTCATCATGGATGTCACAATGTCAAAATTTGTCAAAGACGGATCTTGAGAAGTTGGTGTGACAAACTCATGCATAGACTTGGGATTAGAAGTGGAAGCTTATTTTCCCTTTTCATTGGACTTTTGTCTCTCCTCTACTTCATTTTGTGCTTTAAAAATTTGGGCATGTGTGAACACAAGTTTTGAAAGGCTCTCATGATTAACAATGAGAGAGTACTTTCAATAATATTCTTCTTCTTGATTTATGGGTTCACTATGAAAGTATCTCATTGCTGAGTCACCATCAAAGTTGTCCATTTGTGGTGAGACAACAATTGAATTTGAAGGTATTGAACTTGAGCTTGGAGATACATCTCCGAAATATCCCATGATCTGATTCATTCTCTAATTCATAGGGCATGTAGATCCAATGTGTTCATGTGAGTTGTAAAAACAATAGAACACATTTGACTTTTCAGTCTTTTCCTTTCTTGGCAAAGGTCTTGAAAACTTAGGCTTGAAGTTGTTGAAAGATTGGAAATTATTCTTCTTCAGATAATATGGTTGTTGAGGTTGGTACTGCTGGTGAGGCTGGTATTGTTGTTGTTGTTGATATGGCAGTGGTGTGGGTAGTGCTTGCTATGCTTGGTTAGGTGACTACCTCTTGAGAATTGTCACATCATTTGCTACATTTTGTAGTAGTGGATCTACTAATGCTTGGACCAATGGTCCGATAGAACTTTCCTTCATCTTTCCTATGGTAATCATGTGATCTTCGAGCTCAATAGCCTTCTCTTGTGTGACTAGCAAGTCTTCTTCATGACCACATTTTATGAAAACTATTTTTGATGGAAGGGAATTGATGAAGCTGCTCATTAGGATCTCATCTGATGGATTGAGAGTGTGAGAAAGACATGTAACAGGGTGGTTAAACCTTGCTACAAACTCTCTTAGAGGTTCGTTGGACTCCATCTTAGAGTTGGATAGTCGGGCAAACAACTAATGGCTATCCTCGGTAGGTCTGAACCTAGCCAAGAAATTCTCACTCATGTCCTCCCAGCATGTGATGATACCAGGTTACAAGTGATTAAACTAGTCTATAACATTCACCTCAAGAGTTTTGACAAAGAGTCGAATGACGATATCCTCATGTGGTTCAAAAAAATGGAGCAAGCCATAGTGAATGCTGAAAGATGCTCATTGAGGTGTCTATCCCCTGTCACCATAGAATCTTGGGAAGTGGTTATGTGATTCCTTAGGAATTTCATGGTTACTTTGTAGTAAAAATGGACCTATGTTGTTACCCCATGGTAGTGGGGCAGGATGTCTTACAACTCTTGCATTTAGGCCATTGCCGAAAAGGTTGTTTTTGTAATTACCATTGTCATTGTTGTTGTTACCATTATTACAGCCATTTCCATTATTGATGTTAATGTTGTCATCCATTGCTTGAGTAGGAGGTTCTCATTGTGGTTCTTCTCGAAAGTGCTCTTGAACCTCTTGATAGATCTGCTCTATGTCGGATGCTTCTTCCAATGTCTTATTGAAAAATAGGATTGGTCCTCCTCATTGGATATACTTGGTGAGCCAGGATGCTTACTACCATGCAGGAGGTGGTAATACTAGCCTCTCGACTGCAAGATCAATCTTTCTTTCTTCCTCATCCAAAGTAATGGTTGTGACTCTCCATTGAGCAGGTGATGTATTATTTTCAAAGATGAAGATACATAGGTTGTTGATGATGTATGTTTTCTCTCCTTAAATGTATGTAAGATCTGGTTGAAGATTTTTTGGTGCAAGATCAAGTTGTTCTACTAGGGCCCAAGGATGCTAGATAGTCATTCCCATGACATAAGAAGCCTTAGATTTTTCTTAAAGTTTTTGTGCCTCATTGTCCCATGGTGGGAGCCAAAAAAATGTTGGCATTTCAATTAGCACCTCTGGAATGCTTATTGGAAAAGGTTAGCTATTGCAATTATTATAGTACTGCTCCTTTGAATTATAGAGAGGAAGATCTCTCTTTGCTGATGTAATTTGTAAGAAAGGGTAGAGTAGACTAGGGCTCCTATCTTTTTGTACTCAGTAGCAAGACACAAGGGTGCACAAACACAATGCATCATAGCTAAGCTTTTCTCTAGTTTCTGCAAATCTTAACTACGACTAAACTAGATTTTAATATATCCCATCTCCCGAAGATAAATAGAGCATGAGGGAATAGGAGCGGGAATGGATGGTTGGATCACTTGAATCCGCTGTCTCCTTAGAATATGGTTGAGGCTCTGAACTCTCAGATATACACTGGGATAAGGTTTTATACAAGCAAACAATCATTAGAGTAAGTTTTATCTTTGACTTTCCAAGGAGGAGGAACCCCTGTCAAAGGTATAGGCTTGGATACAATATACTAGAAACAAAAAATTATGATGTTTTGGCCAACAAACTTGCTAAGGAGAAGGAACCCCTTTCAAAGTATAGGTTGAAATTCAATCCATTAAACAAGATCACATGATAACTGTTAATAACAAATATCCAAGGAGGAGGAACCCTTGTCCAAGGAGGGAAATGAAACAAAATGCTACTTAATGCAAAACATTGAAAGGACACAAATCTTTGAATCAAAATGCAAGAACCATCTAATTTTCTTCTTTAAATCTCTTTAACAAGTTACAAATATTGGGATAGCAAAGGCACAAAATCATGCACATTACGATCAATCAATTAACTCTCATCCAAGAGTGAACAAATAATCACTTTCAAACTTGTGGCAATAATGGCGCAACAATTTTGCATAGTAAGCAAAGGTTAACAAATAATGATCCCAAGGCTCTTATTTATAGAGCTCAAAGGAGTAGGCAACCCTAAAATCTCTTTGAGTTAACAACTAGTTCTTGGCAATCAATCAACAAGATTTATTCCTATGTCTAAAGGTAGGCATGCAATCAGTTAACTAGAAAATAACTTTAGTTAATTGACACCTAAACAAAGAGTCAACAAGAAACTACCTCAGTTGATTGAAACTAAACTACAGGTGAAATTTAATACAAAGAGTGCCTCCAAAATAGACATCCACATTTAGTGGAGATCTAAGATCCACAAATTATGCAAGTCAATTAGTCATCCTCAATTACTAGGATCTAGCATGCATGATCTATGGGACGTGGAGTTAACTTGGAAAGGGGCACCAAGTTAACTTCAGTGACATTAAATGTCTTTTTGAGTTGACTTGGAAAGAAGCATCAAGTCAACTTTAAGTGCCATAAATTCCATTTGGAGGGTGGGATGTCCTTTGGTGCCTTTACAACTCACCACTAGTCAACAGTGTTTCTATCCATTTGTTGACCTCTCCAGCCTCTGGGTAGTTAATACTTTGCAAGATGATGGCATGCCACTTCAACATTGCTTCATTTTTCATGAGCTGATGTTGAAAGTCTATACACTGGGAAGCTGCCTCATTGAACTTGGTAGAAAAAATTTCCCCTTTTGGCTAACTTGCAACCATTCGGCTCATCGAGGAAGGTGCTGCAAATGACATCTATGAACTGATCCCGTATTGTAGCTAGCTCAATGTATTCTCCTCGCACTGATATTCTATGTGAGGGAAAGATACTACCAATGTTCTTGTGAATTTGATAATAACAGTGACAACCCATTGATATTCAATCAACTCTACTGAATTGGCATTATAGGATTTCACCTTGTATGCCAGCTGTTCTTTCCAAGAAAAAGGATGTTTCTTTTTTTCCTCGGAGAAGATTGATTGATATTCCAATTACAAATCTACAATTTTGATCTCATTGCCAAGCCTCTTTTCTGCTATTCTTTGCTCTGATTGTTGAATCTTCACATGGAGTCCATGTGCTCTATCCTGTAACTTGTATCAATTTTCCAGTATACATCATCCTTTGAGAACAAATTCCTCCACTTGATCTCTCAAGTTTTTTCCATACGTCATCAGTTGTTGATGGTTTTTCTCTACGGGAAGATCCAACAATTCCTTTGGTAAGGCCAAGATGTTTGAAGTGACATGCATTAAGCTAGTAATGTACATTCTCAGCTGCTGATTTTCAACCTTTAAGGCTACTTTGTCTTTTCCATCCTTGGCTATCCTCTCTTAGGTGCTCACTGAGGCAATTCCGAGATGGTCTACCTCCACTTGTTGTGTGGTCTTTCCAAGGTTAAGTTTAGACAATGTGAAGTCTTCCACTTGTACCTCATGTATTCTTTTATCTTTTGGTGGGGAAGCAGTCTCTATGATGAACTCATGTTGTGCATTCCTTTCCATGTGAAGTTTCCTCTTTAACTTCTTTGTTGGCATGTCTTGTGGTACATGATCAAATTTTGTGAATTCAAGCTCATAGGAGGGCCTTTCCCTCTTCCTGCCTAGGAATCCCTCAAGCCAGATGGAATCTTGGCTAGCTTCGCTAGAAGGAGGAATATGGGGCCCTTGAATTCTTGATGTATGAGACTATGTTGGAGTGATGCCTCTTGATGGTGAGTCCAAGTCAATGGGGAATTGTGACTATTGTGATGGTGTTTATGTAGGTATCTTTGTTTCAATCACATGCACCATTTATGTTGCTGCTACTGCTTCTTTTGTTGTTGCCTTTGCCTCTTCAGGCTCTATATCTTTAGTGACTATAGATCTATCATTGCCTTTGGGGCAGCAATTCCCATGAATATCCTAGGGGTGTGTGTGGTTGTCTCCACATGTATCCCTTGTGTTCTTGGCCTTTTATTCCCTAACGTCCTCACCCCTTGGGGTAGATTGCTTCATTTCTTTTTCCTGGGCTTCTTCCTTGACGTGGAAGGTAGTGTAGACTGATCTTTTGGTGGATTTATTCTAGGAAGTACTAGCTTCCTTGTCCTCTTGCTATCGAGATAGAGTTGATTGTTTCTAACCACTCTACATGTTGTCTCCTCTATAGATGGATTTTATTTGGCGTACCAATCCACTCTTGGGAGTTGTTGTGAGTCCACTAAATCTATGAAGAATGAAGGTAGAATAACTTCCCCTTCATCATTAGATAAGCCCTCAATGTCTTCTGACATAAATTTAGCAATTTGTGAGAGCCTAAACTTGCTATAGTTCCTTCTTCGTACTCCATATTCATTACCACAATTGACCTAGTAATCTTCCATAGAAGATTCATGTGATGAGCATTGCTCAAGATGCACCACATAGAGAGGTCAGGGATCATATGACCTCTCAATAAGGTATTTGAGATTAAGTCTCATTGTTTCTTGGCTCATCAATTTGGCATCTACCATTGACCTGCATCTATAGATTCCCATCTCAATGATAAAGCTCATGGTTGGCTTCCTCTTTAGGCATAGGTGAGTGTGAACCTTGGCCAACTGCCTTAGGAATTCCATGAAAACTACCCTATCTGAAGGGTAATGTGGCATCATGGTAGGGTGGCCATTGTAGCCATAAACACGTATGTAGGTGAATGTAGGGAATTGGATGAACCAATCTGCCTATTCTGCCATTGCTTCTTTTGATTCTTTTGAAACACGTACGTGCATCTCATGGTCTAGATCTTGTACGATGTGCACGATGAAGAGGTCACTTTTCCTTTTGAAGTGTCGGTCTGCTTGAGTAAACTCAAGATGTGTAAAGTGCTCATGGACCTTCTACACACCTAAGGTTCCCACATTGTTCAATGCCCTAAATTCACCTTGGAAGGAAATCGGTATACCAGGTAGGAACACATGTAGAACTTGTGAGCCTATAGAAACTTAGAAATTTGTTGGTGGAGTGTGTAAGTGATTAGAGTGGCCCATTGGTAATGTTTCCTCTTATTTATTATCTTGGTAATGACGTAGTACATCCATGACTGGAACTGATTGCCCTCCTCCTGACCAATGATCCTGCTGAGTAGAGTGATTAACACTACACACTCATCTTTGAATTCTCCTTGTCCAACCAACTTAGGCAAGCTAGCCTTCTTCACTTTCAACCATTTTTCTACCATTATTCCTAGGTATTTATTCTTTGTTGCTTGGAATGCTCTGTCGCATTTTGTCACTGATATTAGCACATTGGTAGGGCATGATTGAATACCAAAACATTTTTCAATGTCCTTGTGCTTCAAACTATAGATTACCCTCCCATCCACTAATCTGATTTCTCTCGTGGTAGGATTGTAATGCTTAATGCAAGATATTACAAGATCCAAACTCTATAATGAGATGGGGATAGACACAACTTGAAGCAACCTAGATTCTTCTATGTTCTCCAATGTGATCTATTTCATTTCCTCCAAGTCTTCTGAATCAACCACTGGATTCTTCTGATGTAGGTCTATTTCAATCATGTTTAGGTAATCATGGTACAAGGCCATTTTGGTCTTGTATTGTATCTGAGATTATTGCATCCTAAAAATCTTAAAGATTAACTGTACACATGACCCTATTCTAACAATTTTCAAAAACCACTAAAAATAGTGCCCGCCAAGAAGTATTTTTCCAACAAAAAAAATCACACATGGGTTTTGTTCATGATTCAATGCTGAACAAACCTAGTTCCTCAGAGTTTTGATTCTAAAACTTTTTTGGATAACCCCCAAAAATATGGGGCAACAATTATTCTGATTCTACCTAGTTGATCAGACCTGTGGTAGTCTATTGATTTGTGTGACATGCAAGAATACCTAAGGCAATAAAAGAGGAAGTAGACAAGAGGTGGATTTCAAGTTTTTATCTATCTCCCTGAGAAAATCTATCTTTGAATCTAGCCTTTGATAAGAAATCTTCTTCTACCTCTGATCTTTAAAAAATATTGAAGAACTGTCAAAAACCCTTGCCAGATCTGAAAATGGTGTCCTTGGGAGCTTATTCTTGTTTTGATCTTCAACCTGTAAAAGAAATAATGAAGAAGGATGCCTAGATTTGCATTATATAGACTCAAGCCTGAATCCTTGAAGTTTGGGTGCCTAACTCATGATTTGAGCCTAATTTGGCCTGATTTGGATTTCAAAAGGTTGATTTCCACTGATTGTGGGATGATTTTCCTCCAAAATATTTTATTTGGTCAACAAAACATGCCTTGACTATTTTTCCTTGACTATTTTAGGCGTCCTTTTCAAGATTTGAACTCTTTTTCATCATTTTTCCTTATTGAATGACCTTTGTTGGATCCTCACTCCAAATTGATTAGTATATCTTGAGCAAGTGCTAATAGATTCACTGTCGATTTGGATTTGTGCTAAAGAGATTTTTTTGGGAGATGTTAAGCTAGAAAATTGAGTTTGAGGCTCCAGAAAACTGGGCGCCTTTCTTCAGTAAGGGTGCTTTTGCACTTGCCTTAGTCGAATTTCAATTCCTATTCTTCAACTTCTCCATTTAGACCTTTCATGCTCTAATTTGATATCATCATTGATTGACGCGTCAGACAATATTTCTTGATGATTCATCAGGTGACTAGCTCAGTCTTGAAAAGGATGGTTGGTGTCAAAGGATGGTTGGTGTCTTAGTTATTGAATGTCAGTTTAAAGCCTCAAGAAGTAGATGTTCCTTTCTTCAACAGGGGTGCTTTTGACTTCTTGACCAATGATTTTGAAGTTATAAGCTACTTTAGTTTGATCTTCATCATCAGATGATTGCCTTGTTAGAATCCTTCATAGATGGTTTCATTGTCGAGGTTGATCCAAATGAAGAAGATCATCTTGGGGTTCCTTCAACCATTTGACATCATCTAGGTTCCCAAAAGAAAGGGTGTCTTTCTTCAGAAAGAGTTCCTTTTCAAGACACTTGGCACATTTTTCAGTGTTCTTTCATTTTAACTTTTCTAGCATTTCCATCTTGATTTTCTCCTTAGTTGATCAATCATTGTAGTTGTTTGGTTCATCTTGTAGGTTCACATATGGATTCATTGTGAAACTGGATTAGAGCTAAATAGAATTCATGAAGGTAGCATTTCTCAATGGGTGACATCAACATCACCCCTTTTAGGGGCACCTTTCTTGAGCAAGGGTCCCTTTCTCTAGTCATGCAATCATTTTGGATGTTTTTCATAGCAACCTCTTCGCCTTTTATTGGAAATTGTTGGTGATCACTTTATTAGATGATCTCACTAAATGTTTCATTGTCGAGCTAGCAGGAGAACACCAAGGATGACTGCCTTGGAGGAATCAAGAGACTAAATTTGGTCCCTGAGATTCAAGGGTGCCTTTCTCTGGAAAGGGAACTTTTAGTATTTTGGATTGGTTTCTCCTTCATAGCATTTCCAGAAAGCCAAATTTTGGCCTTTTCTAGTTTCCAGAATCTCCTTTGTCAAACAACATATTTTTAGTCCTTTTTTTCCATGGTTGTGTCATTGAATTTTTTGAAGCTTAGCTTTAAGTACCTGGTACTGGCCATTCTGCCATTAATGGTTGTGGAGCTCCTAACTTTCTTCTTGAAAAAAAAAAATAGACCCACCAAAGTAAAACATGTCTTTTAATGATTCTAACTTGACCAATGTGATCATGAAGTTGATTAATCCTATCAAAATCATTTTCAATCATTTCTGGGAAGGTCCTATTTTCAAGGGTTTCCTCGAAAATAGGTGTATGAAACCCTAATTTTCAATTTTTAAAAAATTTGCACATATATTCCTTGATAGAAACCCACAAAGATCTTATGTTTGGTTTGACCTAAAAAATAATTTTGAAGACATTTTTACATTATTTAGCTCAATTTAAATAGAATGCCAAAAAATTATTTTAGGTACAACACACCCCAAGCAAAGCTCAAAAATGAAGGAACTTCCTCTCAGTGAAGGGTGTGGTGATGATGTTTTTAGTTTGATTTGATGTAAGATAATACTTAAGATCGATTATCTATGCATGAATAAGCTCCTAAATGTAGTGCATGTGGATATTTATGTATTTGGTTTCTTGATGATATACTAGATTCCAAAATATTTGAATCAAACTTTAGTTGTCACAATAGATGTTTGTGGGCTTGTAGAAGGAAATATCAAACTTAAGGAGAAAGTTATGAAGCCAGATGGCCTCAGTAGTAGCATTAACCACTCCTCGATACTCAACCTTTGTAGATGAAAGAACAATAGCAGACTATTTCTTGATCGACCAACAAACCAGATTGGAATCAAGGGGGAAGGAATACCTTGAAGTATACTTACGGTCTTGAGAATTGCCTACCCAATCTAAATTTGTGTGGCCTGCCAAGTGAAAATCCACACCCGTTGCATAGTGAATCCCATAATTATGAGTACCCTTGATGTAGTGAAGAATCCACTTAGTTGATTTCTAGTGTAGCTCATGTGGATCCTACATGGATTGAGAGACCATTCCTATAGCATATGAAATGTCGAGTCTTGTGCGAGTCAAATAGATGAGACTACCAACAAGTTGTTGATACAAAGTGCCATCTAGTAAAGGTGAAGAATACTTAGCCTCAAGTTTGACCCCTGAAAAGAATGGAGTCGATGTAGGATTACAGTCAACCATGTGAAACTTGTGGAGTGTATCAAGTGCGTACTCAGGTTGTGCAATAGAGATTCCTAAAGAATATTGAGTCTCAATACCCAAAAAGTAGTGCAATAAGCCCAAGTCTAACATCAAAAACTAGTCATGAAGGGTGATTTTCACTACCCAAAGGGTGAATGAGTAACTTCATGTGATCAACGAGTAATCAACGTAGAGAACTAGGAAGGTGTGAGTATCATCGTGCTACATAATATAGACATTAGGATTAGAATGGCATTTATTGAACCTAACTTTTAGAATTAAGGAATCCATCTTGGCATACCAAGCCCAAGGGCCCTGTTTGAGGCCATAGATAGACTTCCAAAGATGACACAAAATTGAAGGATCCTGAATAAACCCTTGTGGCTTCTCCATGTATATCTCCTAAAAATCACTATGAAGAAAAGCACTTTTCACATCCATTTAATGAACTTCACATCTATGTATTGTAGCGATAGCAAGGATAAGTCAAATGGAATTAATTTTGGTGAATGGTACAAAAGTTTCAAAGTAGTCAATCTTGAGAACCTAGAAGAATCCTTTGGCAACCAAGTGAGCCTTATACTTCTCAATTGACCCGTCTAACTATAAATTTTGTCTGATAGATCCACTTGCATCAAATAAGTTTCTTTCCCTAAGGAAGTGGGACAAGATCCCAAGTGTTGTTCCTCTCCAAGGAATTTAACTCTTCTTGCATTGTTACATCCCACTCGGGGACACCAAAAGATTCTTGAAAGGACTGTGGATTAGAAGTGTGGTAAGAAAGAGATGTGGAGCCTCCTGAAATTATGATTGGGTTCTTCTATGATCTAAAGGATCTCATACCCAATCCCCTATTGACTACAATATTTGATGAGTTGAAAGAGGCCCTACAACTAGAGAATCAAGAGAATTAGGAGGAGAATCATCATCCTCTGAAGGTGGGCTATTATGGGATCAATCATTGCCTAGTTTTCCTTTTACTATTTTATGATTTAATTATTTCTTTTGCTAAAGTTTCAAAGACATTATCAAGACCTTACATACCTTTTATATGCCTTTTATACACTTCTAAGTAGTCTTAAGTATGTGGAAATGGAAATATGTTATGTTGATATACGTCTGTATGAATGCAAGAATATCTATAAAAATTACTATGATTTTATGTTTAGTTTATGATTGTTAATAATGTAGACGCCTTAGGAATGAGACTAACACCTTGTAGCGAAAAGGACTATCAACCCATAGCAACAGGTTTCTTGTCCTGCAACATAAGGACTACAGATGGTTGTCGAGAAGAATTCAAACAACCAAGGCATGACACTTTTCATAGGAAATGAAGGCAATCATATATTGATCAGTTGTGAGTCACCACATAACACTCTTGATCGATAAATAAGATGGCTAGGAGAAGGAGTCTACTCTCAATAGGACTAATTTAGACAAGACTGAAAACATCTTTGTTAAGTAGTTAAATTTTTGGGCATAGAATTCTAGTTTAGATTATCTACTCCTTTATAATTATTGTTTTCTATTTTAGACTAAGTATTCCTATACTTGAGAGAGAGTTGATGGTTTCTTTATGAGTTTTTTTTTTTTTTTTTTCAATTTGTGAATAATAAAACTCCTCATAGACCCTATATAGTGGGATATTTTGTCGAGGAGGAATTCTAGTTGATAAGTTGATTATTGCTAGTTAGTTTTTTATCTATTACTCAATAGTTGCAACAATAGAATGTGTTATTGAATAAAAGATATTCAACAGATTCCTGTTGGATTGTATGTAAGAGTTTAGTGTTAGAATGCAATACAGGGAATTGGTTTAATATCATGATTTACTGAGTGAGTGAGTGTTTGAAAACTTCTATGGAAGGAACAACTCAAGTAAGGGTGACATGAGGTACTACTAACCCACTTCATTTTCTATTGCTAGATTAAATAATGCATTGTTGAATTTAGTTAGTAGTTTCTAGTTTTAAGTGTAGTGTAGAAAAATGTATCCCTTTACATTTTCACACTATGTTTGGGCCTTTCTAATCAAATCAGACTTAATTATTCCTTAATAAGCCCTATTTTACATCTACGAGCCTAATAAGTTATATTTTACAAAGGGGAATCCTGACAATACTTAATGCCAATACATGCCTAATAAGTTATATTTTACAAAGGGGAATCCTAACAATAATTAATGCCAATACATAACACTTTACCTTGAGCAATGTGTGTTCTAGGAATAGGGATCTGGGATCGATTCACTCATGGGTGAATGGGTCCTCCCTAGGCCTTTGAACCTAAATTTAAAATATGTTTTTGGTGGTATTTTAATGTCCCCAAATTCATATTTTAATGTTAGCTTGCAATATTTAAATTTTGGGAAATTAAGGATACATACATATAAATACAAGGTTATTTTCTAAGTTTCACCGAGCATTTCATGAGCATATTTAAGTGAGAAAAAGTATATAAATTTTGATGATCAAGAGAATTCATGAAGAGAAATATTATCAGAGATTTATTATAGCATTCAAGATCCAATCATCATGTCATAGTCTTCTTGCATCATGCATGTTTTTGGAGCTAACATTGTGATGTAGGTTTCAAAGATTCAATTCAAGCATTCAAAGCATTATTTCAAGTGTAAGCAGAGCTAAAATTATCAAGGTTAGTCAACAAATCATATAAATCAAACCCTAATAAACAATGAAGAACAAATAAGCATAAAGACATAAAAACATGGAACAATATTACAAAAATTCTTCATACCACCATTGATTCACCTTCATTGCACTTCTCCATTTTTATTGATATAAATAATTGCCCTCGGATTTTTGAGTATGCAAATAGTCCTAATGATAATGACAAAGCAAAATATTGAAGATTCTAATTGATTGTGGATGCACTTGAATTGATGTTGATAGATTTGATAGAAAGATAGCATAAGATCACATGAGCTTGTGTAGGAAAATGTCTAGGTAGAAAAAAGGTCGATAACAAATGACAATGACAAGGTATTTTATAGGAAAGACAATTTTGAATTAAGGGTAAAGATTGGATGTCAATAATCAATGGACAAGAATGAAAGATGGGGTATGTACTAGGTTAGGGAAAATGATAAGGATAGATGATCAAGATTAAATTATAAATAATTTAATCAAGGGTGGAGGTTAATTGAGACATGGATATATAGAGACTTGATGTGAAAGATAAGATTGGCATGGACAAAGAGGTGATAGGAGATTAAATAATAAAAAATATTTAATCTGGGTGGCCAATGAATAATTAAATAATTAAAATCATTATTTAATTATAGAAAAATGTGACAAAGAGGACCTTTTGAATTAAATAATGATTTAATTCAAAATTCAAGAGAGTGGACCAAATTAAATAAATAAAATTTATTTTATTTATAATAGAATAAGATAATGAATAATTAAATAATTAAAATAATTATTTAATTATAGTGGAAAGTGGTATAAAAATTAAATAAATAAGAATTTATTTAATTTTAGAAAGAAGGGGGCTTAATCAGTGATGTAATTAAATAATTAAAATTATTTAATTACCAAAGACAAAAGAGGAAATGATGTAGAATTGAGGAGTCGTAGGTCTAGGATAGTTTTTAGAGTCTACATTTTTCCCCTTTTTGATACAATGCAGTTTATCACATTGTGTCAAAGAAATTTAGTTAAAATTATGCCCCAAAGTAAATAGGATGAGGAAGGATGACATGGAGGTAGTGGTATTCCCCCTCAAGAGGACATGCGAGTTCAAAGAACATGAGTATTCTCTTGAAATAGATGAGAAGACTAGAGGATGAAGGATAGAATAAATGTTAGCGCGAAAGACAAGGATGTTAGCACAAAAGAATAATCTTCAATATTTTTCCAAATACATAATAGGCCATGCATTAATCATTATTGGGTGGTAAAATGGCACAAATGGACAACAAACACCATGGTATGACATAGACTAAGGTGTGCAAGGTCATCCACTTGTAAAACAGATAGTCGCAGATAAGGAATGTTCTAACTCATACTAAGGGCCAAAGTTGCCCCAGTATTTTTGCCAAGACAATCTACATTTACAATAGTAAAAGAAAAGACATCATCACTCCTCTAAATCTTTCATGGGACATTCTTTAGGAAGCTAGTAACCTAACTCAAAGAAAAATCAAGAAAAAAATAAGACAACATACCATAAGGTCAACAACTATTCACTGTGTTTTCCAAAAGTTTGATTGTTTGATGTTTAATTGACTAGGTGATTGACAAGTTGTTTATTTGTTGAAAGCCTAGTTTCAAGGAGGAAACATGTCATATAAGACATCAAGTTTGGTTTCGATCATGTGACCACCTATGTAAGTAGAATGACAAAAAATTGGTTAATGACAATGCTTGTTTTTAGGAAGGATGCATATTGTATAAGACATAAGTTTGACTAGTTTAATCCTTTAGGTTGGTTTAATATTATTCACTATTTTGACAATTGACTGAGTTGACAAGGTCACTTTGTTGACTTGTTTTCCTTGTTGATGCATGGATTGTCTAATGTTTTGATGACTATTTGTGTCTAAGTTGACAATGTTTGATTTATTATGATTGATGCGACGAACCTTAAAGGATCGACCTAGGTGGCCTCGAGGGCTCATCGAAAGATGGTTTTATCTATGTAACAATGCAAAAATACATCGTAGTTTGACATGCCATGACTCTTTTTTGTAGAAATCCAAATTTGACCACTCCCATATGGTCAAATTCATCCCCTTCATTCATTTATTTCATATTCTCCATTGATATTAATTAATCAGGATTAATGTCACATCCTCCATATTTTGTCACTTGCTTCTAATCCTTCATTAGCTTCCCTAATCACCTGTTTGCACAACACTAATCTAATCCTCTTTCCATTTATGGTATTCCTCCAAGTCAACCTTCATAAATGATTTCTTCATTTGGCCTAGACAATCTCTTCCCCATGTGAATTAAAAATTCACATTTATTTCCCCAAGGTTCTCCTCTTCCCCATGTGAGTTGTTGAGGAATTCTAAAATTCCTCATGTTTCACATCTCTCACATGGGACAAGGACTTCCTTTATGAGGAGACCTTGTCATATCCTTAAGGTACTTCCAATCATGTGAATTAAAAATTCACATTTATTGCTCAAATGTTTCTATCTTTCCCATTAGGATTATTGAGGAATTCCAAAATTTCTCATGTGTCACATCCTCCCCACATGGGGACAAAAAATTCCTTTTTGAGGAAATCTTCTCAATCCCAAGGTACTTTCAAGTACCTCCACCTCGCACTCCCCCTTTCCACCTCATTTACCACATGGAAAGATGTGAGGGCTCGTGAGTCCTCAACTCAGCACAACCCTTCATCTTGTCCATGGTGGCTTAATCCTGGCCATTCATTTCTCTAGAGACTCTTCCCCTAAAATAGAGGACTTTTAGTCTCATTTACATAAACATTCACATTCATTCACATTCACAATTCAAGCTCTCATTACTCACAATCATTTTTTCAAGCATTTTCATTCACCATTGTTGTGCTCTTGAAGCTCATATTGCATCCCTTTCATGCACTTATCAAAAATACCCAACTCCACCATTGCATTCTTCATTGAATCCACATCATTGTGCATATCATTTTAGGTCACTTGCCATCAAGGAGAACACAAAAAAAATTAATGTCAAAGGTCCAACCAACAAATTGACATAGGCAAGGTAATCTACTTGTTCTCATCTTTGTTTTGTTCAAGTCTAACTAGGCTAATCTTGAGGTGGTGTTTTGTGTATTTCTCCTTTTGGATTTATTTTATTTTGCATCATTTAGGGTAGGAAAACATGTTGCACACATTTCTGGAACATCATTTAGGTTGGGGAAGAATGTTGAGAAGACAACCCAGGGCAAGGATGAAATTGAAAGAGATGAAGAAATTGTTTAAATGACTAACACGTTGTGTGGTGTGGATACAGTGGTTTGGGAGCTTGCAGATGTGGGAGAGGTGTTCAGATGTTTATAGAGGCGGCCATAGTGGCAATGAATAGGGGGGACCATGAGGCATTATCATGAGCAAGTCTACTTCACATGCTGGTACCCAAATGCTAGAGCACATCGAGCACTATTGAAAACCTTGATAGAGAGATGGGATTCAAAGACATCAACATTTCACCTCCCGACAGGGGAGATGACGATCACCTTGGAGGACATGTGGAGGATCCTGCAGCTACCTATAGTAGGCCATTTGGTGAGTTGGATGAGATCATAGGGAGAGCAGTTGGACTAGATCTTATGGGTACTTTTTGGGCTAGAGGACTTACTGCTTCATGGGATGGATTTGGATATAGATAGATGTTTAGGGTTGGGAGTACCTGCATTTCCATTAAACCTCTATGGTTTGATTAGTGGGCTCTTGATACTAGATAGGAGTGGATGATTTTGCAGCCTCAATTTCATGGAGGTTGTTAGACACATCGTGGAGTAGAGGTAGGGGGAGTTTGCATGGGGTCCATGCATGTTGGCTCAACTATACTGAGATATGCATATGGTGTGCTATCGAGGTGCACTCAATGTTACATAGGTTATGATGTTACAAGTGTGGGTCTAGGAGAACATCAATGTGGCTAGGCCAGGAGTGGTGGTAGGAGGGGAGCAAGATCTGACACTACCAATGGCATATTGGTATGGCCTAGAGTACGGATGGTTATTTCATAATTCAGGCATTGGGCATCTAGATAGATGGAGGAGGGTGCTGGATGATTTACAGGAGGATTAGATAGTGTGAAGGCCATACATGACATGGAAATTTTATGGATGGAGAAGAGATGAGGAGAGACATAGAGGATACTTTTGTGCCATATCCTATTTGATTAGGAGAGAGCCCTACATAGTAGAGCTACACAGGCTAGACAGAGTGTAGAGACAATATCGAGTTCAATAAGACATCCTTGTAGGGCCACAAAGATTTAGATGCATCACACAAGAGTAACCATGGGTGGAGAAGATTACTGCCAAGTTCATGAGGTAGTAGTGGGAGGGGATTCAAGAGGTATAGTATCCTGGTAGGAGAGGAGAGAGAGCAGATGCAGGGGTGAAAATGAGGTTCTCTATGTGGTGGGCTCGTCACTGACTAACTCATATTACGATGGTGGAGCTAATTGTAGAGGAACTTGGTTTTGGTTCAAAGGATGAGATGAGACTAGCTAGACAAAGGAGAGGGAGGAGAGGACAACGGAGGAGAGGACAGGAGGTAGTTGGGGTAGGAGATCAATAGGGGAGAGGATAGTAGGAGGTTGAGGGAGGAGGTTAGCAGAAGAGAGTGAGGAGGAGAGGAGGACATCGAAGGAGAGACCAGGAGGAGGCCGAGGTAGAGGAGGAGAGAGACAATCCTGAGATGGAGGTACTAGCAGAGAGGGATGGATTGTAGAATGAGGTTGGTAGTTTATCAGGAGAGGTGACTCAGCTAGAGGTAGAGATGTCTAGAGAGCATGACGAGCTGGTCAAGGTGAGGTGGGAGCAAGAAAAATTGTAGGCTGAGGTTACCATCCTACAGGATAGGGGACAACAGGAGCTTGGAGGGTCAATAGACTAGGTATCTTCAGAGGCCTTGGCGGAGGTGGAGAGGGACATGGAGGATTTGAGGAGATAGGTGGAGGGGCTGCTGAGGGAGAGGACTAATTTGAGGTGGGAGTGAGACGAGATTTGTGATAGAGTAGAGATGACAAAGCAGATAGTTGGGGAGGTAGGTTTGGTGTTGGGGAGAGAGGAGGTGATGATGACACAGATTCATACCTTGTGGGGTGAGAGAGATGTAGCAGAGGCACAGGTATGGACTTTGCAGGGTGAGTGGGATGCATTAGTAGGAAAAATGTAGACATTGCAACATGAGAGGGATGTAGTTGAGGTATAGGTATAGACCATGCAGGATGAGAGGGACGGAATGCAGGAACATATACAAATATTGGAGAGAGAGAGAGAGAGAGGTATGCAGTGTAGGCATAGGTATAGGTAGTGGAGAGAGAGGGATTCAACATAGGCCCAGGCACATACCATGCATGGTGAGGGGGGAGAGACAGGGGAAGAGGTGTAGACACTATAGAGGGAGATGGATGTCATGCAGGAACATATATAGGCCATGCAGGAGGAGAGGGATAGAATGATAGAGTAGGTGTCTCAGTTGCAGGCAAAGGTTGGTTAGTTGCTGTTGGCACAGGATGTGTGGGTACATGAGAGGAGATCCATAACCAAATTTTAGGACAAGTATAGGGAAGAGCGAGATTTATCTAGGTATCAGGAAATAGAGAGAGATGAGTAGATGAGGGAGTCCAACTACTATATGATGGCCTACTACACAGCAGTGCCAGATCATACACAACATGTACCTCCCTATGTCAAAGAGGTGCCACAAATGCTGACATTGTCCTACTCAGTGGCGACACACACCTTAGGATATAGTAGCTATCAAGAGACCTCTCTGTATATAGGGGTAGTGCCAGACTCACCAAAGAGGTCAGATGTGGCCAACACATAGTAGAGAGGACAAGGATGGCATGATTCTGATTTTCAACAAGTGCAGGATGGGTGCATAGTATAGAGAGATAGAGATCATATTTGATTCAGAGCCTTGTACTTGTATTTATTTGATTATTATGGATGTATATGATGGATATTTATTTTAATGATGTGATGGAATTTATTATGGATCATGTGATGGACATTATATTTTGAGATTTTACATGATATGTGATAGCCCCTATTGAAACTATGTTGTAATCATGCGATGGATGATTTATTTATGCACGTGTATGTATGTGATTTTACCATGATGATGTGATGCATGCATATGTTTATGATGATGTATGTTTATGCTTATATGGAGGATTTTATTATGGATGATGTTGATGATGATTTAAGTTGATCCCTATATGGGTGTGATGTACATATATGCTTATGATGATAATTCATGTTTATGATATAGGATGAGATGGATTATTTATGACATTATATGCTATGTATATTGATCTAACAATGTTGTGATGTAGGTGGCGATGCATGTGATGTGTTATATATTAATGAAATGGACTATTGTGAAAATGCTAATGCAATGAAATGATATTGAAATGGATCTAAGATGTTTAGAATAACCATTTAAAAGTAATCAAAAAAACTGAAATGATTATGACATGATAATGCACATGAGCCTAGAATGTAGTATGAGATGCAATTAGATTCCTTACAAACACTAATAGGTAAATGAAATGCAACAGGAACATGAGTGTAAATAAGGGTTTGCATAATGATGGAAGCGGACAGTATGTTAACTTTATTTGTGGATCATGCTTGTTTTAGCTTATACAATAAAGGGATGATGGGTGTGAAACTACACCTGTCAGGAACCATAGGAATCCTGAGAAGAAAGGGAGATGGGGAGATGAATGTTTGCACAACCAAAATCATAGGTCATGGGTTGGATAGAGCAGGGATAGAGGATACATGCAATGCAATGGAATGGAAAATGAAATGCAATCCTAATGTGATTTGTCATTTTTAAGAGCATTTATTTTTGCTGTAGCACAAGACACAAGACACCAAGGTATGAAAAAACAAGGCCAATTCATGTCTCATGCATAAATAAAACACAACAAACAAGGAGGCTACCCCAACACCCCAAAGTCGCGATGACTTTGGTCAGGCCAGGTATTGGGATAACTACAAGCACAAAAGGATGCCCCATCATAACAAAAGACCTTAGGGGTTTTGGTGGGCACTATGCAGGACAACCAAGCAAACATCAACAAATGAAAGATCAAGATATTCCCCTATGTTAACCTGTTAAAACACACCATAATATGATAAACCATGGCGATCTTGACAAGGCATGATAGGAAGCTCAAATGATAAAAAAGAATCCAAAAGTATCAAAAGATCACAATCAATTTCAAATGTCCTTTTCCATAGGATCGAGAGGGTGGATGAGATTGATGAGGTATGTTAGGAAGGATGCATCATATTAAGAAAAAATATGGATACAAAACTAAAAGATCTATATGATGCAGGAGCCTTCAAAACTAACTGAATCTCCTGATACAAGTGGATCCCATTTGTGAATAACTAGCTAGATAAGGACATACTTGATGACACAACACAAAAAATGAGAGACAAGATGCAAGACTGACACACCCTAAAGAACTAGGGGCTTGGGGTCTTATCAAATATTAGCCTTGCCTACATGAAAGCACAAAGCCCTCGTAGTTCAAGAAAAGACCATGTATAAAAGTGGAAAGAGGACAGTGGAGACAAGTGATGAAGGATGAAAAACCGGATGGAAAAAAGCCTCGACGGTAGATCAACTGATCAACCTTGCCTATGTGAAAGAATAAGGGAAATGTAGTTTGAAAAATACCAAAGATGAGAGACAAAACAAGACCAAAAGACCGACATGACAGGATGAGATCTAAATGAAGACTGACATGATCAAGGACACCTAGATGGAGACACGAGACTGAACTGACAAGGGTGGATGCCACAAGCTCAGATTTGGATGAAAGATCAAAAGTATGGATAGTAGATGAAGATCATCCAATGATCTTGAACCAAAATATACCAAGCGACAGGATAACAAGATGTGGATGGAAAGTTAGAATCAACAAGATGATAGCATATGAGATCAGGATGGGTGGAAGCATACAGTAATTAAGATGCATGGTAGATAATGATTAAGCCTTTTACAAATGGTGCCTGTGACCAGGTTTTCACCAAATGTACTTATCCAAGGTGCCACCATGGGTGGTTTTCACCATAGGATGAATTATTTCTCTTTACTATTTTATTTTATTTTTATTTTTTGATTTTTTGACTTTTTTTGATATTTTTGTCAAATTTTTACCTTTTTTGGATTTTTTACAAGATAGGATACCCTAGCTAACTTAAGTGTAAAACCTTTTTAGATGCATGATGTTAATAGGCTCCTCAAGGGGATCTCCTTTAGGCATGGCAAGTCTATATGGCCCTGATCCTTATTTTTTTATGATGACATAACGACCCAACCAATTTGCTTCAAACTTCCCTTTATTTTCTCAGTCTTGTTAAGTATGCTAATTCTCCTTAAGAACTAAATTACCAAAACTAAATTGGTGAGGATAGACCTTCTTGTTATAGATTCTCTTAAGAAAATTATGCTATGCTTGAAAGTGATCATATGCTTTGATTCATTTTTTGTCTAAGAGTTCCAACTGATAGAGTCGTGCAACCCGAGCATCTTCATCACTGATGAGGTTCTTTAAAGATATTCTCAGTGATGGGATCTCGACCTTAATCAGCAAGATGGCATCGGCACCATAAATGAGAGAATATGGAGTGGCTCTAGTAGGGGTGTGGATGGAAGTGCAGTAGGACCAAAGGGCGGGATGGATATGAAGGTTCCAATCTCAACTAGTATTGTTAACCACCTTTTTGAGGATCTTGATCAGAGTTGTATTGGTGGCCTGCGCCTGTCCATTACCTTGAGGGTAATAGGGTGTGGACCAACTATGTTGGATGTGGAATGTTTCACAAAGGTGTTTCATGGCCTGGTTCTTGAATTGTTTTCCATTATCCATGATGATGGTGGAGGGGATTACATATCTATAGAGAATATGGAAAAGGATGAATTTAGATATCTGAATACCTATGATTTGAGAGAGTGGCATTGCTTCCACCCACTTGGTCAAGTACTTAGTGTCAGTGATTATGAAGGTGTGGTCGTCAAAGGATGGAGGTATATCTTTTCGATTAAGTCAAAACCCCACTGAGAGAAGGCCAATGGTGCTACTAGAGGCTACAGATCCTGAGCAGGAGCATGTATCAAATCCACGTGTTGCTAGCAAGGTAGGCATTTCTTGACAAACTAGAAAGAATCATTCTCCAGTAAGTAGCAACTTGCTTTGAGAATTATTTTAGCTAGTGCTATGCCATTTGAATGGGCCCCACAAACACCACTATGTACTTTCATTAATGTAGTGTGAGCTTTGGTATCATTTAGACACCTGAGAAGGGCTCCATCATACCCATGACAATAAAGCGTATCATGTATGAAAATGTAACGAGATGTGTGCTGGATGAAATATTTTTGTTGGTTGCGTGTAAGGTCGGGATGTAAGATGTTATCATGAAGGTAGGTGTAAATATCATGATACCATGATGACGTAGGACCTACAATGTCACACACCATTTCACTCTTAGGGATATCATAAGCTAGGATTAAGAGTTGTTCGACTAGGAACTCGCACTCTGTTCGATCTTTTGGCATGTCTATTAGGGAACCAATGGTGGCCATGGCATCAACTACTTTTCTCTACATTCTCTGAATCTGGTCAAACTGGATAGAAGTCAAATAATTTTTGAAGTCATCCACCATGCACTTATAAGGTAATAGCTTGTCATCTTTTGTTAGAAACTCATCATTAACATGTTTGATTATCAATTGGGAATTGCCAAAGACTCTCAAGCGAGTAATGCTCCATTGGATTGCAATTCTAAGGCCAATAAGGAGACCTTCATATTTTGCGATGTTATTCATGCATGGAAAAGCCAATCTGGATGACTTTGGGATGAAATCACCTTAGGGAGTGACAAAGAAGATTCTTGCCCCCACTCCATTGTGTGTGTATGACCCATCAAAGTAGAGTTTCCATGTGGCCACTTCTAATACTATGAAGACCTCTTCATCAGGAAATTTAGTTACCAAAGGATAGGCATCTACTAGGGGAGCATTTGTTAGATGATCAACTATCACTTGCCCTTTAATAGCCTTTCAATCCACATATTCTATATCAAATTCACTCAATAGCATGACCCACTTAGCCTTGTGACTAGTCAGAGTTGTTCTGGATAACAAATATTTGAGCAGATCAACCTTGGAGATTAACTTCACTGGGTGATTAAGCATATAGTGTTGAAGCTTTTGTGAGCTAAAGACCACAACCATACAAGCTTTTTCCATTGGCGAATAATTGAGCTCATAGCCAACTAGGGTCCAACTGATGTAGCAAATTGTATGTTCCTCTAATGACTAATCATGCTATGCTAATAGTGCCCCTAGTGCAACTAAAGTAGCAAAAATATACAACAGGAGTGGTTTACCAAGAATTGGTGGCATAAGCATGAGCAGATGAGCCAAATACTCTTTGATTTTGTCGAAACCAAGTTGACACTATTGATCCCACTTGAAGGTGGTATCTTTTTTTAGGAGATGATTGAATGATTGGAATTTTTCAACTAATTGAGCGATAAACCATCAAATGGAATATAGCTTACCTTGGAGGCTCCTCAACTACTTTAGATTATGAGGTGGAGGCATATCCATGATTTCCTTGACCTTTTCTAGGTCAACCTCTATGCATCTTTTGGAGATGATGAAACCCAATAGTTTTCCTGATGTGACCCCAAAGAAACACTTCAGATTTAGCTGTAGTTTATAGTGCTCTAGACACTCAAAAATATTCTTCGGGATCATTGGATGTTCTTCCCTTGCTTTGGATTTTCCCAATAGATCATCAACATAATCTTCCATTGTAATGTGAATGAGATCATGAAAGATGACAGCCATGGCAAGTTGGTAGGTTTCCCCCGTATTCTTGAGGCCAAAGGGCATGATGTTGTAACAAAATGTGCCCCAAGGTGTGCTGAAGGTTGTTTTATGTTGATCTTCAGGTGCAATTATGACTTGATTATATCTAAAGAATCCATCCATGAGGCAAAGCATCTTGTTCCCTATAGTTAAATCAACCAACATGTCAATGTTTGGTAGGGGGGAATCATCTTTAGGACAGGCTTTGTTGAGGTCCCAAAAATCTGTGCAAACCCTGATATTCTCATTTGGCTTGGCAACTAGCACTATGTTAGATATCCAATCAAAGTAGTCAATTGGTCTTATAAATAAAACCTCTAATAGCTTTTCTAACTCTTTCTTGACTAGTAAAACAACTTGGATGCATTTTCTTGAGCTTCTGCTTGACAGGTTTAGCATTTGGATGTACATTCAAGTGATGTACTACTAGAGTAGGATCAAGACCTGGCATATCTGAATATGACCATGCAAAATTGACGATACCTTATTTGAGAAGTTGGGTGATGGTAGATTACTCTTCCTTTGATAGTGATTTGGCTACATATGTGATTTTTGGATCCTCTTCAGTTCCCAAATTTATTTCTTGCATTTCCTCGATCAGAATGGATAATCATTCAAATATTTGAGTTCCCACAAGGGGAAGATGAATGTCCCCATCTTCTAACGCCTCATTGAGGTTTTTTTGTTGTCAAATACACCCTTTATTTTTACTTTTTCAAATTCAAGAAGTGCCTCAGAGAGGTTTTCGCTAGGTGACCCTTTTTTATTTTTCTTATTAGTACTTTTATAGTTAGAGAATTCATCCTCCCCCAATCCCATAAGATGTATATATGTATCCATTGAGGGAAAGGTGTCAATAGGTGTGCTACCATGTAGGTCCCAGTCTATGAATTTAGGATGGTGAAGAGATAAGCTAATGGTGTAGCATTCAAACATGGAAGAAAGGTCTACGTCATCCACATCATCATACATGTGTATGATAGATTCTTCTTCTAGTATGTCTTTGAGGAGACCGTTGTCCACACTGATGTTGTTAGAGGCACTAGATGATGCTATAGGACCATTTTGTTTGATATCATAGCCCAAGCCCAAATTTCTTGGATGCACAGAAGTGTCTATCGATTGTCGTCTTCCTTGTTCTTCTACACCAAGGCCTCCCCCCCGATAATTGTGTTTCACTAGAAACTTAGAGGGCCAGGGAAATTATAGGTATCTTGGAAATGTTATTTCAAAGGGGGAGAGGGTTTAGGTTCCTCATGATATACCCATTGGATGATGTCATCTTCTGGTGTGTCTTGTCTTAACCCAAGAGAGAAGAAGGTGTTGGATCCCACATTCCGAGAGCTCAAAGTGATCATCTTCTCTTCTTCCTTTGATATAGACTGAGAAGGTTGGTTGTATGTATGTGGTGGGGGTTTCATGGTTTCAATGTTCAAAGTTGTATGCATTTCATATTCACCACACCCCTTGTCAATGATCTGAACTTTGGTAATGGTGGAATCAGATGTGGATGATGGAGTGGATATGGTAGCTAGTGCATTGGTGGATGAATGGGATGATGATGTATGAGGTGGTCCCATTTCTACTCCTGGGTAGTAATGTGAATGGGGAAAATAAGATTTCAATGTTGATGCAGAGCTAGGAGGATTCACAAAACATCTCTCAAACCTTCAATAATAATCCAAAACAATAATTATATGACACATGTTCTTAGTCATTCTATATCACATTGAAAACATAACTATGGCAGCCCACAATTTATTGCCATGAACAGTCATTAATAACTTCTAAAAAAAAAATAATGAAGCAAATCCCTCTGGTGATATTGAAGAAAACATAGTTATATACTCTTCCTCAAATTCTTATGAAGATTCAATGGTGGAAATAAAAGTTATTATATTTTTCCCAAAACTGCAAACCCTAGGTAGGGTTCAGACCTGCCCTCACAAAAATGATCATAACTCATTCAAATCTTAATGAAATTTGATGAGACTTGAAGAAAATGAAATTATATTCACATAGAAACAAAATCCAATTTATTTCAGATCCAAATTATAGACTTTACATTCCGTACCATCACACTTTTTATACTATAAATTCTGCACAATATTGTTAGAATAGGCAGTCTCACCAAAATATTAATATCTTCGACAAAACTCGATGAAATTCAATAAGAAAAAAATAATTGGAAACTAGAAACATAGATCTTTCCATAAATATATGATACTCTATCATTTGATTCCATACCAGACCGTACAAATCACAACTTCAATCTGGTAACAATGTAAAAATCAGAAAATGCATACCAAACTTGAGGTTGCCATTCATTTAACTTCAAAAATAATGTCTCCAACCCCCAATTCGAGTTTTGGAGGGTTTATTTATAAATTTTCAACCCAAACCAACTATTTGCAACCACCTTTTGATTAGTGTGTTGACAAAACACCTTAATAACACTTCATCTACCTAGTTTTGCACTTTTGACAATTTTTACAATATATGAGAAATGAACAACATCCTATGACCTATAACACCACAGAGGTGGCCTCTTGGGCTTATTAAAATCTCAAAACATAAAAATGGAACAAATAACTCAATATGGATTCATGGAGGCATGTGATCAAATAGGTGCTCCTGCACCAAACTCCCGAGGGCAAAAGAATTCAAGCCCCTTTGAATTATCTTCTTCCTAGTCTTCCAGTTACTTTGCACCTTGTCCTTTGTATTTTCAATCAGATTTTGTCTTTTCTTCCTTTTTTTCTTCTTATGCCTTCTTCTATCAAGCATCCCTACAACTTGGAAGTCCCAAAACTCTATCATATCATCAAACACTTCACTTTGTCCTTCATAACCTGCACATACATAGTCCAAGGAAAAATTAGAAACAAAATATAGAGACCTTGAGGTCTCCTCCTTGTCTTCTTGTACTTCAAATTCCTCTTCACCCATAACCAACTTATCCAATCTTGACACCAATTCACTTTCAACCTCAATTTCCTTGCTTTCTTCTACCTTGATGAGTTCTTCTTCCTCTTGTTTGAATTTTCCATCACCAACCTTACTATTCCATTCTTCTTCAATGGCTAAATATTGTGCCCATAAATCTTCTTCTTCATCTTTGACTGAATTTGCTGCCTTCTTTTGTTTTCTTTGTTTCTTCATAATCTTCTTTATAGGCCAAACCATCTTCCTTTTCAATGTCAAATGCCAACTTGTATCTTGTTTCATCATTTGTTCCATCTTCATCATGGATTCTTGGAACTCTTCTTCAAGTCTTTTCAATTCTCCCTTCAACTCAACAATCTCTTTGTCCATCTTCTCTTGCCTTATCCTTTTCTTTCTTTCCTTCTTTCTCAACTCTTTTTCCTCTCTTTCCTTCTTTCTTGAATCCTCAACCTGCAAATATCTTTCCAATCTTCTCAAAAAATCCATCTCCACAAGCAAGTCTCTCCTTGCTTCCACTTCACTTTGCCACACCTAGGCAATCGGGTTCCTTCCTCAACCTGTACAACACACAACCACAAACACCAACACAAAACCAAAAAACTTCACCAGCCCATATCTTTTCTAGGCTCTGATACCAATTTGATGCAGAGCTAGGAGGATTCACAAAACATCTCACAAACCTTCAATAATAATCCAAAACAATAATTATATGACACATGTTCTTAGTCATTCTATATCACATTGAAAACATAACTATGGAAGCCCACAATTTATTGCCATGAACAGTCATTAATAACTTCTACAAAAATAATAATGAAGAAATCCCCTCTGGTGAGATTGTAGAAAACATAGTTATATACTCTTCCTCAAATTCTTATGAAGATCCAACGGTGGAAATGAAAGTTATTATATTTTTCCCAAAACTGCAAACCCTAGGTAGGGTTCAGACCTACCCTCACAAAAATGATCATAACTCATTCAAATCTTAATGAAATTTGATGAGACTTGAAAAAAATGAAATTATATTCACATGGAAAAAAAATCCAATTTATTTTAGATCCAAATTATAGACTTTACATTCCGTACCATCACACTTTTTATACTGTAAATTCTGCACAATATTGTTAGAATAGGCAGTCTCACCAAAATATTAATATCTTCCACAAAGCTCAATGAAATTCAATGAGACAAAAAGAATTGGAAACTAGAAATAGAGATCTTTCCATCAATATATGATACTCTATTATTTGATTCCATACCATGCCGTACAAATCATAACTTCAATCTGGTAACAATGTAAAAATCAGAAAATGCATACCAAACTTGAGGTTGCCATTCATTTAACTTCAAAAATAATGTCTCCAAACCCCAATTCGAGTTTTGGAGGGTTTATTTATACATTTTCAACCCAAACCAACTATTTTCAACCACGTTTTGATTAGTGTGTTGACAAAACACCTTAATGACATTTCATCTACCTAGTTTTGCACTTTTGACAATTTTTACAATATATGAGAAATGAACAACATCCTATGACCTATAACACCACAAAGGTGGCCTCTTGGGCTTATTAAAATTTCAAAACATAAAAATGGAACAAATAACTCAATATGGATTCATGGAGGCATGTGATCAAATAGGTACTCCTACAGAAAACTCCCGAGGGAAAAAGAATTCAAGCCCCTTTGAATTATCTTCTTCCTAGTCTTCCAGTTACTTTGCACCTTGTCCTTTGTATTTTCAATCAGATTTTGTCTTTTCTTCCTTTTTTTCTTCTTATGCCTTCTTCTATCAAGCATCCCTGCAACTTGGAAGTCCCAAAACTCTATCATATCATCAAACACTTCACTTTGTCCTTCATAACCTGGACATACATAGTCCAAGGAAAAATTAGAAACAAAATATAGAGACCTTGAGGTCTCCTCCTTGTCTTCTTGTACTTCAAATTCCTCTTCACCCATAACCAACTTATCCAATCTTGAAACCTTTTCACTTTCAACCTCAATTTTCTTTCTTTCTTCTACCTTGATGAGTTCTTCTTCCTCTTGTTTGAATTTTCCATCACCAACCTTACTATTCCATTCTTCTTCAATGGCTAAATATTGTGCCCATAAATCTTCTTCTTCATCTTTGACTGAATTTGCTGCCTTCTTTTGTTTTCTTTGTTTCTTCATAATCTTCTTTATAGGCCAAACCATCTTCCTTTTCAATGTCAAATGACAACTTGTATCTTGTTTCATCATTTGTTCCATCTTCATCATGGATTCTTGGAACTCTTCATCAAGTCTTTTCAATTCTCCCTTCAACTCAACAATCTCTTTGTCCATCTTCTCTTGCCTTATCCTTTTCTTTCTTTCCTTCTTTCTCAACTCTTTTTCCTCTCTTTCCTTCTTTCTTGAATCCTCAACCTGCAAATATCTTTCCAATCTTCTCAAAAAATCCATCTCCACAAGCAAGTCTCTCCTTGCTTCCACTTCACTTTGCCACACCTAGGCAATCGGGTTCCTTCCTCAACCTGTACAACACACAACCACAAACACCAACACAAAACCAAAAAACTTCACCAGCCCATATCTTTTCTAGGCTCTGATACCAATTTGATGCAGAGCTAGGAGGATTCACAAAACATCTCACAAACCTTCAATAATAATCCAAAACAATAATTATATGACACATGTTCTTAGTCATTCTATATCACATTGAAAACATAACTATGGCAGCCCACAATTTATTGCCATGAACAGTCATTAATAACTTCTACAAAAAAATAATGAAGCAAATCCCTCTAGTGAGATTGCAGAAAACATAGTTATATACTCTTCCTCAAATTCTTATGAAGATCCAATGGTGGAAATGAAAGTTATTATATTTTTCCCAAAACTGCAAACCCTAGGTAGGGTTCAGACCTGCCCTCACAAAAATGATCATAACTCATTCAAATCTTAATGAAATTTGATGAGACTTGAAGCAAATGAAATTATATTCACATGGAAACAAAATCCAATTTATTTCAGATCCAAATTATAGACTTTACATTCCGTACCATCACACTTTTTATACTGTAAATTCTGCACAATATTGTTAGAATAGGCAGTCTCACCAAAATATTAATATCTTCCACAAAACTCGATGAAATTCAATGAGACAAAAAGAATTGGAAACTAGAAACAGAGATATTTCCATCAATATATGATACTCTATCATTTGATTCCATACCAGGCCGTACAAATCACAACTTCAATCTGGTAACAATGTAAAAATCAGAAAATGCATACCAAACTTGAGGTTGCCATTCATTTAACTTCAAAAATAATGTCTCCAACCCCCAATTCGAGTTTTGGAGGGTTTATTTATACATTTTCAACCCAAACCAACTATTTTCAACCACCTTTTGATTAGTGTGTTGACAAAACACCTTAATGACATTTCATCTACCTAGTTTTGCACTTTTGACAATTTTTACAATATATGAGAAATGAACAACATCCTATGACCTATAACACCACAAAGGTGGCCTCTTGGGCTTATTAAAATCTCAAAACATAAAAATGGAACAAATAACTCAATATGGATTCATGGAGGCATGTGATCAAATAGGTGCTCCTGCACCAAACTCCCGAGGGAAAAAGAATTCAAGCCCCTTTGAATTATCTTCTTCCTAGTCTTCCAGTTACTTTGCACCTTGTCCTTTGTATTTTCAATCAGATTTTGTCTTTTCTTCCTTTTGTTCTTCTTATGCCTTCTTCTATCAAGCATCCCTGCAACTTGGAAGTCCCAAAACTCTATCATATCATCAAACACTTCACTTTGTCTTTCATAACCTGCACATACATAGTCCAAGGAAAAATTAGAAAAAAATATAGAGACCTTGAGGTCTCCTCCTTGTCTTCTTGTACTTCAAATTCCTCTTCACCCATAACCAACTTATCCAATCTTGACACCAATTCACTTTCAACCTCAATTTCCTTGCTTTCTTCTACCTTGATGAGTTCTTCTTCCTCTTGTTTGAATTTTCCATCACCAACCTTACTATTCCATTCTTCTTCAATGGCTAAATATTGTGCCCATAAATCTTCTTCTTCATCTTTGACTGAATTTGCTGCCTTATTTTGTTTTCTTTGTTTCTTCATAATCTTCTTTATAGGCCAAACCATCTTCCTTTTCAATGTCAAATGCTAGCTTGTATCTTGTTTCATCATTTGTTCCATCTTCATCATGGATTCTTGGAACTCTTCTTCAAGTCTTTTCAATTCTCCCTTCAACTCAACAATCTCTTTGTCCATCTTCTCTTGCCTTATCCTTTTCTTTCTTTCCTTCTTTCTCAACTCTTTTTCCTCTCTTTCCTTCTTTCTTGAATCCTCAACCTGCAAATATCTTTCCAATCTTCTCAAAAAATCCATCTCCACAAGAAAGTCTCTCCTTGCTTCCACTTCACTTTGCCACACCTAGGCAATCGGGTTCCTTCCTCAACCTGTACAACACACAACCACAAACACCAACACAAAACCAAAAAACTTCACCAGACCATATCTTTTCTAGGCTCTGATACCAATTTGATGCAAAGCTAGGAGGATTCACAAAACATCTCACAAACCTTCAATAATAATCCAAAACAATAATTATATGACACATGTTCTTAGTCATTCTATATCACATTGAAAACATAACTATGGCAGCCCACAATTTATTGCCATGAACAGTCATTAATAACTTCTACACAAAAAATAATGAAGAAAATCCCTCTGGTGAGATTGAAGAAAGCATAGTTATATACTCTTCCTCAAATTCTTATGAAGATCCAATGGTGGAAATGAAAGTTATTATATTTTTCCCAAAACTGTAAACCCTAGGTAGGGTTCAGACCTGCCCTCACAAAAATGATCATAACTCATTCAAATCTTAATGAAATTTGATGAGACTTGAAGCAAATGAAATTATATTCACATGGAAACAAAATAAAATTTATTTCAGATCCAAATTATAGACTTTACATTCCGTACCATCACACTTTTTATACTGTAAATTCTGCACAATATTATTAGAATAGGCAGTCTCACCAAAATATTAATATCTTCCACAAAACTTGATGAAATTCAATGAGACAAAAATAATTGGAAACTAGAAACAGAGATATTTCCATCAATATATGATACTCTATCATTTGATTCTATACCAGGCCGTACAAATCACAACTTCTATCTGGTAACAATGTAAAAATCAGAAAATGCATACCAAACTTGAGGTTGCCATTCATTTAACTTCAAAAATAATGTCTCCAACCCCCAATTCGAGTTTTGGAGGGTTTATTTATACATTTTCAACCCAAACCAACTATTTGCAACCACCTTTTGATTAGTGTGTTGACAAAACACCTTAATGACATTTCATCTACCTAGTTTTGCACTTTTGACAATTTTTACAATATATGAGAATTGAACAACATCCTATGACCTATAACACCACAAAGGTGGCCTCTTGGGCTTATTAAAATCTCAAAACATAAAAATGGAACAAATAACTCAATATGGATTCATGGAGGCATGTGATCAAATAGGTGCTCCTGCACCAAATGTGCAACAATACTCAAATGGTTGAGGGTCTACATGTATTGTAACTTCTATCCCATTAAATGGGAATTTTAGACATTGGTGATACATGGATGGAATGGCTTGCATGGCATGGAGCCATGGGCAGCCAAGGAGGAGGTTATAGGGAAGGTCCAGATTAAGGATGTGATAGGTAGTGTATGGTCCCAACCTGAATTGGAAGACATATTGTCCCTTCAGAATCATGTTCTGCATTATCATACACCTTGATAGTAATTTAATTTGATTGTTTAAGTTAACGTGGGTGTATCCCACCTATTTTACAAACCTTAACGTACAAAGATTCAGGGTAGATCCATTATCTACTAGGATCCTTTTTACTTTATTGCAGGCTACCAGGACTTCGATGTGGAGAGTATTATTATGGTTTGAATCAATGCATGGCATGTCATTTTGGCTAAACCCTAGCTAATATGTGGTTGAGAGATGTCCTACCAATGCTTGAAATTGAGTAGGATATATGTCATTGGGAACTTGAGTGTATTGTAAAGCTTTGGTTAAAATTTCCTAATGTATAGGAGAAGATTTGAGAAAATCCAAAATGGATATTTGGGCTAGGGTCTTTCCTAGATGATCAAGAATGTTGTATTGAGAGCTTATGGGTGGTGGCCGATTAGATGTAGAGGCTCTGGGGACTATGATATGGGTACGACAGGTTGTAACAACACCCTATGGGTCCTTACCTTTTACGTGTATCATAGATACACGTGGTTTTTCTTATTCAATGTGCATGATGAGACCCTCATAGTTGAGTGGCACATTTTTGTAACTGATGTTGTTAGTGTTGTTACCCTGATTATTATTGTTATTAGACCCAGGGTTTGATTTTGATGCACTAGGGCCTTGGTTATGCTTAGGGAAAGCATTCTGATATATCTACAATTGAGCATTGGATGAGGGTGTCGTATTGGCATCCACATGTATATCTCCCTAATCTATGAGGTCTTGGATGTATGTTTTCAAACCTTGACACTTGTTCAATGTATGCCCTTTAATCTTATGGAACTCACAATATTCATTTTCTTTGTACTAGGCTAGTTTAGGCTTGGATTCGTCAAGAGGCTTAGTCATAGGTTATGTGATTGGGTAATTAGCTTGAAGGAGCTTATTAAACACGACACTTAGGGTCTCTCCTAGTTGAGTAAATTGATGTTTTCTACCCCCTTGATTGTTTTGATTGGATTTTTGGCAAGGAAAAGGTGCCCCTTGTGGCACTGATATAGCATTAGGAATTGAATACTGAGGAGGGGGATATTATGGCTTTTGGGAAGCCTTAGCAACTTGGACATGTTTGGTGTTAGTGACACCATCATTGATAGTGTTTTTTTTCTTCTTCCAATAATGAGGCTTATCCCCAGATGACTACTCTTTATCAAAGTTAAAAATTTTGACTAACCCTTTGGCAATAAGGGGTCTCTCAAGGATAGGACCTTTCTCCACTATCTCTGTGAAGGTTGTGACATAGTGAAGTCTGAAATTATGGGCCATATTTGAATGGGAGTGTTTGATAAACAGTGTGACCATGTCTTTCTCCCTTAGCAGGGATTTTATTTGACTGGCTAAAGCTCACCATCTTTGAAGATAGCTTGCAAAAGTTTCTCCCTCTCACTAATTTTCTTTTAGGGGATCCAACGTATAAATATCTTCAAATTAAAGGAGAAGTGGGAGATAAACTATTTTGAAAGATATGCAAAGGACTTCACAGATCCCTTCTTGATACCCATAAACCATTCAAGAGCTATCCCTTGTAAACTCTTAGGAAATGATCCCAGGATGTAATTGTCATTATAAATGACTTCTTGACAATGGGCATAAAACTCTTGAAGATGAGCCTTGGGGTCTTTCATTCCTTTATACTTATTGAATTTTGACATTTTGAAATGCTTCAGGAAAGGAATTAATGAGATTGAGGGATCAAATGGATACAAACAAATATATTCAAACTTGAAAGATTACTTGCCATTCCAAGCTTGTAAGTCCTTTAATGCAGCTTTGACCTCTTCCAAATCTTTATTGAGAGGTGTTGAGGGGGTTGGATTGATTGGATTGGGTTGACCATAGGAAAGATATTGCTGGTACGATGAGGATGGGGTGGTAGCAGTTTGATCAAAGGCCAACAGAGGCATATATGGAGGTGTTTGTTGATGTTGATTGTTGTAGGCAGATTGTGGTTGTAGATTAACATAAGGTGGATAGGAGGATGATGGATTCTGATAGTAAGAAGTGGAAGTCACTTGTTGATAAGGTGGTTGTTGTGAATAGTATGAAGTGGATGGAGCACCCTGATGTTTTTGTGGAGGATCTTGATAGTATGATGATGTAGAAGCCCCTTATTGATATGACAGTGGTTACTGATAATAAGAAGTGGATGGAACCCCTTGTTGATAGGGCAATTGTGGCTGAGTGTAGTATGGATTAGATGGGTAGTTGTACACAATGTTGGGCTGTTTTGTGGCATATGAAGGTGGTTGCAAATTGTGGAGGATTGGTGTAAAGTGGCAGTTGAGATCACAGTGGATTCGAAGGGACCATGTGGAGATTTGGATTGGGATTCGATGGAGTAGCATAGGTAGTATATGTACTTGATGGATGGTACAGATATTGCGTGAGGGGATTACGTTGTGTTTGCATGGGAACATGCATGTGTTGGGGTGGTTGTTGATAAGGAGGATGAGATGAGATGTATTTCTACTAGGGAATCACTGTGGAGGCCCCTTGGGGCAGTTGTTGAGGTTGCAATGTAGCTTGCATCACTTGATGTGGGGGTTGCATAGGAATGGTAGTGTGTTGTTGTGCAACTAAAAAATTTTGTTGCATAATTGTGACATTTTATTGGAGAGGTTGCTAATGAGGTGGTTGAGACAAGACAATAGGAGCAACAATATGTTGTGGTGGTGCTTGTGAGGGGATAATAGTGTGTTGTGGTGGTGATTTTGATGGGATAGCCATGTGTTGTGGTAGTGCTTGTGATGGACTAGGTTGTTGAGGGTTAACATGAGGCTACTAGAATGTAAGGATGTTTCTTTGAGGTGGCGGTGGTAAGTTAGTAGTGGGCATAAGTTCCCAAATAGATCCCAAAGGTGACATCAATGTGAGGAAAGGAGGACCCCCCGTGTTGATGGGTGGTTGATTTGACTGATTAGGAAGAAGTGGTGGTGTAGATGGAATATTATGTGGCATACCATAAGCATGAGGGTCATTTGAATTAGGTTGGGATCCCTGAGCTAGGAAGTGAGGGTAGTTTGTGACTTGGTACATTACAACATTTTAAAATACAAGTAGATACCAGTTGTCAATGGGTGGACCCTTGAGGATATACGGATTTCTTGAAACATTATGGGAGTTCTGCGGGTCTTGAGGCACTAGAAGAAGCTAGTTACTGGTAACTTTCCACACGTCAAAATCAGGTGGTGGTTTGATCCCCTTCATGATTAAAGTGGTGAGAATCTTGTCCCCATGCTCATTGAGGAGACAATCCTTCATCAAAACATTGGAAGGATTGCTAAGGTACTCGTCAACCATGACTTTAGGTTGAGTAACCATGTTCTCATCACTAGGAGGTGAATTATTTTGAGGATTGGTATTGGATTATGATGAGGCACCATTGTTGGGATCCTGAGCGATATTAGGCTGAGCACCTTGGGCTTGTTGATATGCCATTTTCTTCTTCACTTGTGATTAGGTTTGAATGGGCATGAAAGTGCAAAACTACCAAGTGAACTGAGATTAGGCTAAACTCTAAGATGCAATGCAAAGATGACCTAAGTGATGATTGAAGGATTGATTGGATTGGATGAGGGATCAGTAGATTGGATGATTGGATAGGGATATGATTAGATTAGATTGGATAAGATCAATTGATGAAATGATTAATAAGATTGGATGATAGATGAGATAGGGATTCTAAACCAAGTTTAGAATTCACCCTAGGTGACTTAAGGTGTTGATTGATCGGATTAAAGGATAGATAGATGATTATGGCATCGAATCAACCTTGAGATGAAAGTGGATTTATTTGGTCGAAGATAATGAATGACGATCAAATTCAAACACTTAGGCCAATTTGGATAATAACTTCTAAAACAAAGTTCAGGGGATTTGGATTGAGAAAATGATGATGGATATGCAACCTAGAGATGTTTTAAGTTGTGCCTATATGAATTGGATGATGAATGGATGACCTTTGGAAAATGCAAATGGATTAAAATGAAGATTATGGGTAAATGAAAGGTTATGAAATTCTTTGATTTTCACAAATGGCTTGGAAAACAACAAGATTTTTGGAGTCCAACAAATTAAATCTCTAGAGAAAGATCAAACTCACCTAAACATGTGACAAAATCACCTAAATAGGGTGTAGGGTTTCCCAAACAGGAGTCAGACTTGCCCAAAAGAGTACAGGGTTTCCCAAATACAGATTAAGTTCACCCAAATAGAGTGTAAGGTCACCTAAATAAAGTTCAGAATCACCCAAATAGATGACATGATCACTGAAATAGAGTGTAAGGTCACCTAAACAGAGTTCAAAATTTTGCAAACAAATGGCAGGCTCACCCACACAGGAATTAAAATCACCCAAATAAATGACAGGCTTGCCCAAATAGAGTGTAGACTCACCCAAATAGAGTTTAGAATCACCAAAATAGATGATAGGCTCACCCAAACAGAGTGCGAACTCGCCCAAACAACTAGTAGGATTGCCTATTTCTTGAACAGTATGGTTTTGTGCAAAAACGAGACCGACCAGACTTGTCTAAATCTAAAAATGGTCAAAAGACATCGATGAATAGGGAAACAGACTCACCAAATGGACAAATGGATTATCCTAACAAGAAAATGGACTTGAGAAATTAGAAAATGGACTCTCCTAATGGACAAATGGATTCTCTGAATGGGGAAACGAATTCTCCTAATGGGGAAACAGACTCTCTGAATAGGGAAACAAACTCCCCTAACGAAGAAATAGACTAGCTGAATGGGGAAACAGACTCGAAACAGACTCATCTAATGGGAAAATGGACAAATGGAAACTTGAATGGAATGGGTTTGGTTGTTCAGGGAGTAGATTCACCTAAATATGGTACAAAATCACCTATTTTTTAGGGAATGGGAAAATATGATGACTCAGGGGACTGACAGGGCACTAAAATAGCAAGCAAAATCACCCAAATATGAAGCAAGTTCACCTAAAATAGTAGCAAACTCACCTCTTTTGAGGAAACAAGAGAATGTGATGGGTTGTTTGACTAAAAAAATGACTCAAACAACAAGCAAGATCACCCCTTTCGGTATTAGGTTCACCCAAAACAGTAGCAGGCTCACCTAAATAGTGTGCAGACTTGCCTATTCTGTGAAGAATGGGAGATTTTTAGAGGAAACAACTGAGAAAAAACTGAGATAGAAGACAGGGTCACCCCTATGGACAATAGGTTCACACCAAATAGAGGAAAATTTTCCCCTGACAAAGGAAAATTTGTTAAAGTTGAGAAAGCCAACTTCACAGACCCCGAAGATCACCTGCATGCAAATAACCTGTCACAGAAAGAAGAGATGGAGACAAACAAGCAAGGGTGCTCTGAAAGCTGAAAAAATGTATTCATCCGAGAGAGAGATAAATTACAATAATGAATCCTTATAAAAAGATATTGTGCAACCCTAAAAGAAACCCTAATAGGTAGACATTTAATAATTAATATAATTATTAAATGTCACAAAATGCAAACTAAAGAGAAATCTGAAGAGAGGAATAAAGGTAATTTAATCAACATAATTAAATTAAAACCTTTACTCTAACACCCCCCCTTAAGATGAGCAAAAGTGTAGCTACAAACATATGCAAGAAAGCAAAGGTAACTACAATGCAAGAAAGTAAACTTGGGTCCCAGCAACAAGGCCTAATCAGGTACCCAATTACAACCAAATCTATGTAAAGTGGAGAAATAGAGAAAACCTCATGGGAAAAACTCTACTCCAAAAAGAGATGAAAGAAATAAATGCACTAATAACAGAAGGATAGGAGGTGGATAACATAAGACCCCTCATAGATAACTTCTATCATATAAGTACATTTACAATGGTCTCCATAAGAGAAATAGAAAGAGACTAGAAGGCCCCCCCACAATGAGGAAACTCCTATCGCACATATGGATGCCTGAGGTAGAATCCAGAAAGAGATCATGAAATGGCATATAATATTCCTCCACTTGGGAAGAAATGGATCCAAAGGACGAAGATGAAGAAACCCTGTGAAGAGAGAGGAATCAATCTGTCTCAAGATGTGTGCCATAATAGGATGCTGAAGAATCTCTCTGTCTGAACTAAAACAAAAGATGTCAAATCCAAACTGAACTGAAGACTCAAAAACTGCAACCTCTGAATGCACAGATGATGGTGGGCTAACAACTGGAATATGGCTGTCAACAAAGAGGAGCTGAAAATCCTCAAAGTAATCCTCCAAATCTGCAATATAGGACTCTACAAACAAAGACAAAATGCCTACAAGATAAGAATCCCAAGTAGCCATGTCTGAAAGATGTATGATGTCCTGCTTAGCTGAATCAATAGGAGCCAAAGAAGAGGCAATATCAAATTGATCAGGAACAACAGGAGAAGATGCTGATACAAGTATAATCTCAGTCTGAAGAGTAGGAACTATGAGACAATCCTCTAATTCATCGGAATATGTAAGGGTGTCTAAATACTGAAGTTCCTTTAAAGTATCATGATCAAAGGGTGTGTTCTCTCTCCAACCAATGGGTACAAGACAATCTAAAGTAGGATCCTTTGGGAATGGGGAAAGACTGAGGTCTCCATAGATCTCCCAAAGATGTGTCCAAAGTGAGTGAGGACAATCAATGTCCGATATAGCCCACACAGTGTCAGAATCAACACTAGACAAAATAACTCCTACTATGTGATTTCTAATGATATCCCAAGCTAGTTTTCCCTCTGAAGTTGCTGGTTTAGGTATGAGATCATACAAATAAGGCAAAATATTAAGCCACCTACAATGTGTAAGTATACCCTTTTCCCATGACTCATAATTACCCCGTTCCAGAAATACAACTGAAGGGTGAGTAGAGAAACCCATGATAACTCTTCAAATTAACAAATCTGAGACTAACTGACCTCAATACTGATAAAGCAGATCAAATAAAGCCATCCCATGCAAACAAATCATTTCCAAGTGCTGAAACGTCCAAGTAATTGGCAGATGTGTGAAAACACAAAGTACTGAATAAAATATACCTGGTGTAGATTCTAGAAAAATAAATGATATATCTGGAAAGAGCACAGAAACCTCTTTCCAACGCCTATTTGTTTGTGAAAAACAGAGTCCGTATGCAAAAGATATGGCTCCTGGAGTGCAAAAAACTTGTTCTAACTTTGACTGGAAAAAAACACTTCAAAACGGAAAAATCAGAGAAAAATACCTCATCAATTAGATCGGGCTAGGAACCAGCTTTCCAACGCCTATTTTCGTTTGAAAATCTGAGTTAAAATGCCCATTTTACACCCGATTTAGTGCAAGTTGCTCAAAAGGGTTTTAAAAAAAATTGCACAGCGCACAAGGGCTAATATCTTCGGCCCCTGGTCAAATGACCGACCAGGGGGCTGGCACTAGTGGTGCGTTGGTGGAGGGTGGAGCTCGGGTGGCGCGGTGGCGGTGCTGGAGGGGGCGGATAAGCGGCGGGCGGCCCCGGTGGCAGCGGGGCGGTGTGGCACTACGGCGCCCAATAAACAAAAAAATTGATCTTTTAAAAAAAAATTTGAAATTTTTGCCTTAGAAATCGTGCCTGGGGACCGTACGGCCCTTGAGCAAAAAAAATTTGCCTCCCAGATCAACTATGCCCAAATAGGTTGTGCCATATATGAAAATATGGGTTTTTGGCCGCTCTGAATCCAACCGTGAGGTCCGTTTGGGCCCAAAATGCACCCAAAAAATGGAGTTACTCAGAGCCACTCAAAATCAGCCAGAAAACTTCTAAAAGCCCTATCAAACCCTCAAAGCTCCAAATTCTTCAGAAATCGAATAGGAAGCAGCAGGTTGGAGCTCTGATACCATGTTAAAGTTGAGAAAGCCAACTTCACAGACCCCGAAGATCACCTGCATGCAAATAACCTGTCACAGAAAGAAGAGATGGAGACAAACAAGCAAGGGTGCTCTGAAAGCTGAAAAAATGTATTCATTCGAGAGAGAGATAAATTACAATAATGAATCCTTATAAAAGGATATTGTGCAACCCTAAAAGAAACTCTAATAGGTAGACATTTAATAATTAATATAATTATTAAATGTCACAAAATGCAAACTAAAGAGAAATCTTAAGAGAGGAATAAAGGTAATTTAATCAACATAATTAAATTAAAACCTTTACTCTAACAAAATTCACCCAAACGATAGACTTGGACCAGATTGGGTGAAGAAAAACTATGTCAAAGGAAAAAGAATCATAGCAATGAAAAAATAGAGGATAAGACTGACTCAACTAAACAAAAATGCACTCATTTCACACAAAGAAGACAATTCAAGCAACACAATCCTAAAATTAGTGAGAAGGGTATGGCCAACATGGTCCTTTATCTAGCCTGAACAAGGTAATCTAGACAGTCCTTGATATACACACAGTATGTGAGGCACAATCATGAACACTAGCCCATCTACAAGCGTGAATCGGAAGCCCCAGCGAGGTACTAGAAATTTGGACTAACTCTTCACATCTTATCTAGGTATCACCTTAGCTTTGATGCTCTACTAGACACGACGTGACTAGATTGAGATACAACTTTGGCTCTCCCCCCTTTATATACCTTGTTGGTAACACGTGGTTGGGATTATCCCTTGGGGTGATGAAATCCACAAGAAGGTCCTGCTAAAAGAAGATACTATACATTTTTGGCTAGTCCCCAGGCTCACACGAAGTGCAAGGGGAAAGCTTATAAGTTCTAGTACTCCCTGGGTAACACAAATGGACTGTGATTTCTCATCACCTAGGATTGCTAAATGGAACAAGGGATTTGGATAAGTCAACAACCCACTTAACAAGCACAACAAACAAGTATATTTGACCCTCTAATTAGTTTTATGTGTGCCTATCTAGTATAGAAAATAACAAACAAACTAAACTAACTGCATTGGGACCAATCGTTATACAATAAAATGTTAGTAGTTGTTGGAAAAGTATGCCACAATCATCACAGGCTAAAACCTCCATTGGAGTCAAGTCAGTGTGACAGCTCAAATGTCTGGCTGACTAGTAGTTTGGAACATCATGTTTTGTACAGGTCGCTGTGACTTAGCTTTTTTCTCACTGAAAATTTTTGCTGTGGAGTCTATTGTTGTGACAAGAAGTAGTCATTGTAACCTCTCACCGCATGGAGACCTCTGGCCGACAGGCCATTCAATCGGGCGTCGGGGAGACTCATAGCGACTGGGCATTTCAGAGTGACTTCAACACTTGGGAAGAAGTCCCAGCGAACTGTGAATGTCTCACCGACAGGAATACATATGATGTCTTCATGATAACATAAAGATTCCAGTGTGAGGTCTTAGCGATAGATGAAATTCATGCCAACAGGGACACACTCGGGAGTCATCGATGTAACACTAAGGTTTCGTTATGAAGTCTGGACAAAGTGTTAATTTCTTGTCAATGTTAAAGTTTTCTCATGGTGTGACTCCTGGCGATGAGTGGTGGTCCTGGTATAACTTAAAGACCACGGAGTAAAGTCTTCAGGTTAGGTCTTGGCAAACGGTGGTCATTGGTGTAACATATATGTGTTCAATAAGAACTCTTCGTGAAGGTGTTAAGTCTTGCCAACTGGTGATTGGAGCTCAGCATAACATGTGACTTCGGTATAACCTGAATGACTTGGCATGAGGTCCTAGCGAAGAACGATACTCTTGCCGAATGGTAAACTAACATCTATGAGACTTTTTGGACCTCGCTATGATGTCTTGGCGAGAGCGATAGTCTTGCCAAAAGGAAAATTGAAGCCGATACAAGTTGTAAGCTCGATGAATCCTCTTGCTGATGGAAACAATTCTTGGCAAAATCGATATGAAGCTTTTGGGCATTAGGGAGACACTATTAGTGTCTCACCGAGATGCCAACAAAGCTTGAATCTCTTTTCACAGTTTGACCATCCTATGTGGAGTCTTGTGGACCAATAGGAGAAGCCAAATTTGAACAATTAGAAGGTAGTTCATTGTGACAGTTCTGTGAGGAAGCTCAACGGACATGGAACGACAAGGTTATACTCTGTGATTGTAGATTGTGATCGGTTGGTTGCATTGACGGATTGCTAGGTGGTTGTATGATCAGTAAATGTAATCTAATCTGTAATGACTGTAATTTGAAGGTTCCTGTACAAGATTGTTCATGGTGAATGTTACTGTAAACAAACACCAGAAAGATAAGTTTAACATTTGTATGTAATTTCCATTACTGTAATACAAAGTAATTTCTCTTGGTGTGGTGGGTTTTTCTCCTGTAAGGGTTTTCCCATGTATATCTGGTGTTCCTGTGTGATTGTCAAATACTCTATTTCTGTTATTTACTTCATAGTGCATCTTAGTTGAACTGTAATTGAAAAATTAAAAGTATATCTACATTCTTCTCTGAGGTATTGACTTTGGGAGAATTGTTTCCGCATCTGATTTTCCTTACAAGTGGTATCAGAGCCTGGCCAATTGTGTTACCCTTGTGGGTACATTGGGTTTTTTGTGTCAATTTTGTTTAGTGGGAGTCTTGTAGAGTTTGTTATTTCTACTTACAGGTTGAGATAGCTAGCACGTCTGGAAAGTTTGAAATAGAGAAGTTCAACGGCAATAAATTTGAGTTGTGGAAACTCAAGATGGAGGATCTTTTAGTTGATCATGATTTGTGGCTTGCAGTGTCTGGAACTAAACCTACAGGCATGAAGCAAGAAGATTGGGACCTTGTGGATAGAAAGTCTAAGGGGCTGATAAGGCTCTATTTGGCAGACTCAGTGCTTCTGAATGTGCATGAGGAGAAGACTACCTCTTCTTTGTGGAAGAGACTGGCGTCTATTTATTAGGGGAAGTCCTTGGTGAATAAACTGTTTCTGAGGAAGAAGTTGTATTCTTTGAGAATGCAGGAAGGAGGGTGTGTGGCTAATCATTTGAATGCATTTAATATGTTGCTTGCTCAATTAACATCTGTTGGTATGAAGACTGAAGAAGAGGATCATTGTATGCTATTATTGTGTTATTTTCCAGACTCATAGGATCATCTAGTGATGGCTATTGGGAGTACAACATCCAGTTTCAAGATGGAAGATGTTGTTGGTTCTTTGTTGTTAGAAGAAATGAGAAGGAAATCTTCTGAGATGGTGAAGGAAGCTCTTTCTGTCAGAGGAAGACCGAAAGAGAAAGGCAAGAAGAAGGACAAGAAATCAAAATCAAAATTAGAGGGGAGATCAAAGTCTCCTGGCAAGAAGTCCAACGTGAAATTATGGAACTATGGGCAACCTGGTCATGTTCGAAAGGATTGTAAAGAGGAGAAAAATAAGAAAAAGGGCTCTTCCGATAATGGTTCTTTTCATAGTGATGGTGACGCCTTCATTGCACCCTTGGCTACTCAGGCATCAGATGATGTCTGGCTAATTGATTTTGGAGCATCTTTCCACATGACATCTCATAGGGAATGGTTCATGAAGTATGAAGAATACAATGGTGGAAAGGTGTACTTGGCAAGTGATTCAACTTTAGAGATTGTTGGCCATGGAAGAGTCAAAATAAAATTCCCCGATGGAAGAGTGAAGGGAATCAATAATGTAATGCATATACCAAGGCTGGCTTGAAACTTACTTTTTGTAAGTATGCTGAATGATATTGGAGTACAAGTCACATTCTCTGGAAATGGTTGCAAGATGACTAGAGGTTCAATGGTGCTGGCTAGAGGTGCTCGTATTGGTACCCTATACAAGCTGGATGCACATGTTGTTCTATGTAACAGTCTCTCTGGAAAGTCACTAAAAGCTACTCATGGAGGTAAAGAGGTAAATATCCCTAATTATGTAAATTCTATGGAAGTAAAACTTCCAGCAGAGAAGACTATGCTCTGGCATCATAGGTTAGGCCACATAGGAGAAAAAGGATTAAAAGCCTTGAAGAATAAAAACCTGGTTGAGGGGCTTGAAGATTGTAATCTCAAATTTGAATTCTGTGAGCATTGTATATATGGAAAGTAACACCATGTTTCTTTTCATTTCAGTCCTCATAAATTTTTTGGTTTGCTAGATTATATTCATTCGGATGTATTTTTTCTAGTGGATGTTCCTTCTTTGTCTAAGTCAAGATAGTACTATGTGTCATTTATTAATGATTACTCAAGAAGAGCATTTGTATATTTTCTAAAAATTAAATCAAAAGTATTTAGTTGGTTTAAAGAATTTAAAAATCTTGTTGAAAATTAGATTGGTAGAAAAATAAAATGCTTAAGGACTGATAATGGCAGTGAATTCTGTTCTGATGAATTTGAAAGATACTATAAAGACCATGGAATTAAAAGACACAAGACTACACCTTATACTCCACAGCAAAATGGAGTTGCAGAAAAGTTCAATAGGACAGTGATGGAGAGAGCACGAAGTATGCTGAGTAGTGCTAGCTTGGAGGAGAAGTTCTAGGCTGAGGCTATATTTACTACATGTTATCTAATTAATCGTTCTCCAAATTTTGCTCTTGTTGAGAAAAAACCTTTGGAAGCATGGTCTGGTAAGAATCCCTCTCTTAGACATGTTTGTGTTTTTGGTTGTGAGGCATATGCTCATGTGCCGAATGTGAAAAGATCTAAACTGGAGAACAAGGTTGTCAAATGTATTTTTATTGGCTATAGTGTTGTCATAAAAGGATACAAGCTTTGGAATCCTAATACAAAGAAGGTTGTATACAACAGAAGTGTAATCTTTCGTGAGCTGAAACCTTCCACTTTGGATCTGCAGTCAAAGACAAAGTCAGAAAATAATAAAGATGTAGCATTAATTCCTCCTACACCAGAGAGAGGAATTGAAAATTCAAAATGTACCTGAAACTGAGGAGAGCTCAAGTAGTTCTGAAAGTTCTGAAGAAGAATAACCTTAGTCTCAGCAAGTGAGGAGGTCAACCCATGAAAGAAAACAACTAGATAGGTATGGGTTCTCTTTGATTGATTCTACTTCTACCTATGCTTTAATTTCTAGCACTAATGAGCCTAAGACTATAAAGGAGGCATTTAAAATGTCTGATTCAGACTCTTGGTTGGAAGCCATGAATGAAGAGATGGCATCATTAGAAAAGAATGAAACTTGGAGTCTGGTGCCCTTGCCTAAAGCCAAAAAGGCCATTGGCTGCAAATGGGTATTTAAGAAGAAAAATGGTTTGGATGGCAATGTAGAAAAGTACAAGGTGAGACTAGTTCTAAAGGATTATTCCCAGGTAGAGGGAATCAATTATGGGGAAATATTTTCTCTTGTAGCAAAGCTAACATCTATCAAATTTCTTTTGTCACTTGCAGCAGCGTATGACTTAGAGATCAAACAGATGGATGTGAAGACAACTTTTCTTCATGGTGATCTTAAAGAAGAAATCTATATGTCCCAGCCTGAGCACTTTGTTGAGAAAGATAAAGAAAAAAACTAGTATGCAAATTAAAGAAGTCTTTGTATGGGTTAAAGAAGTCACTTAGAATGTGGTACCAGAAATTTGATACTTTTGTATTGTCTTTGGGATTTGTGAGATCAAAATCTGATCACTGTGTATATTATAAAGCTGACAGTGATTGAGAACTTATTATTTCTCTCTATGTTGATGATATGTTATTCATAGGCAATAGTAAGCTAATGATTTTTCATCTTAAGTCTTAGTTTTCTGCTAAGTTTGAAATGAAAGATCTTGGTGCAGCAAGGTATATTCTTGGGATGGAGATAACCAGGGACAGGAAGAATAGAAAACTATGGCTCAGTCAAAGTAAGTATATTCTTGGGATGGAGGACATGGCTAGTATACGCTATGCTAGTACGGTTGGTAGTCTCATGTATGCAATGGTCTGTACAAGGCTAGACATTGCTCAAGCAGTGGGAGTTCTTAGTCGATTTATGGCTAATCCAAGAGAACGCATTGGGATGTTGTGAAGAGAGTGTTTAGATATTTGAAGGGAACTTCAGATTTTGCTTTGTGTTACCATGGGAACTTGGTTGAATCATAGAGGACTCTCAGCATTTGTGGATATGTAGATTCTGATTGGGTAGGGGACATTGACAGCAGGAGGTCCACTAGTGGATACATTTTCATGTTGAATGGTGGTGCAGTGAGTTGGATGAGTAAGCGGTAGGCTATAGTCGCTTTGTCCACTACAGAGGCTGAATACATGGCAACTACTCAAGCTTGTAAAGAAGCAGTTTGGTTGAAATGTTTGTGTTCTAACATAGGTTTTGATGCAGGGGAAATAACTATTTTCTATGACAGTCAGAGTGCAATTTGTCTGGCAAAGAATCCAACTTTCCATGCTAGGACGAAACATATTGATGTACAGTACCACTTTGTAAGAGATATGGTGGAGGATGGAAAGGTCAGTTTGGAAAAGGTTGATACTCTGGAGAATGTTGCAGATTCATTGACAAAGCCAGTGAGCACAGACAAGTTCAGGTGGTGTGCTAGTTCGATGGGCCTTAGTGTCCATGATTTTCAATAAGTTTTATTGTACTCTGGAGGTGCCTGTGTGATCTTCATCAAGTGGGAGATTTTTGGAAAAGTATGACTCAATCATCACAGGTTGAAACTTCCATTGGAGTCAAGTTGGTGTGATAGCTCAAATGTCTGGCGGACTAGCAGTTTGGAACATCATGTTTTGTACAGGTCATTGTGACGTAGCTTTTGTCTCACCAAAAGTTTTCACTGTGGAGTCTATCATTGTGACAAGAAGCAGTCGTTGTAACCTCTCACCACATGGAGACCTCTAGCTGACAGGGCATTCAATCGAGCGTCGGGGAGACTCATAGCGACTGGGGATTTCAGAGTGACTTCAACACTCGGGAAGAAGTCCCAGCGAACTGTGAATGTCTCACCGACAGGAATACATATGATGTCTTAGTGATAACATAAAGATCCCGGTGTGAGGTCTTAGCGATAGATGAAAGTCATGCCGATGGGAACACACTCAGGAGTCATCGATGTAACACTAAGGTTTCATTATGAAGTCTAGGCGAAGTGTTAATGTCTTGCTAATGTTAAAGTTTTCTCTCGGTTTGACTCCTAGCGACGAATGGTGGTCCTGGTATAACTTAAAGACCTCAGATTAAATTCTTCGGTATAGATCTTGGAAAATGGTGGTCATTGGTGTAACATATATGTGTTTGATAAGAACTCTTAGTGAAGGGGTTAAGTCTTGCTGACTGGTGATTGGAGCTCCGCATAACATGTGACTTCGGTATAACTTGAATGACTCAGTGTGAGGTCCTGGCGAAGAATGATACTCTTGCCGAATGGTAAACTAACATCTATGAGACTTTTTAGACCTCACTATGATGTCTTGGCAAGAGCAATAGTCTTGCCAAAAGGAAAACTGAAGCCAATACAAGTTGTAAGCTCGATGAATCCTCTTGCTGATGGAAACGATTCTTGGCGACATCGATATGAAGCTTTTGGGCATTTGGGAGACACTGTTAGTGTCTCACCAAGATGCCAACAAAGCTTGAATCTCTTTTGATAGTTTGACCGTCCTATGTGGAGTCTTGTGGACCAATAGGAAAATCTGAATTTGAACAGTTAGAAGGTAGTTCATTGTGACGGTTCTATGAGGAAGCTCGACGGACATGGAATGACAAGGTTATACTTTGTGATTGCAGATTGTGATCGGTTGGTTGCATCCACAGATTGCTGGGTGGTTGTATGATTAGTAAATGTAATCTAATCTATAATGACTGTAATTTGAAGGAATGTACAAGATTGTTCATGGTGAATGCTATTGTAAATAGACACTAGAAAGATAAGTCTGACATTTGTATGTAATTTCCATTACTATAATACAAAGTGATTTCTCTTGGTGTGGTGGCTTTTTCTCCTGTAAGGGTTTTCACGTATATTTGGTGTTCCTGTGTGATTTTCAAATACTTTGTTTCTATTATTTACTTCATAGTGCATCTTAGTTGAACTGTAATTGAAAAATTAAAAGTATATCTACATTCTTCTCTGAGGTATTGGCATTAGGAGAATTGTTTCTGCATCTGATTTTCCTTACAGTAGTTTGAGCCTTCATCCTTGGAAAAATGGGAAACAATTGCACAAATGTTAGCAAAAAGTACACACTTTCACAAATAGACAAAGTTAGGGGGTCAACACTTGAAAACAACAAGAAACAAATATTGAAACTGAAGATTGAAGTCACTGTTTTACCTCAGAATCACCTTTGTTTGAAGTTGAATCACCTATTCTGACAGCAGAATCACCCCTGTTAGCAGCAAAATCTCCTGTTTCAGAGGTAGGTTCACCTTTTTTTTAGAAAGTAGGCTCATCCAAGTTAGAAGCAGGGTCACTTGTTTGAGAAACAAGGAGAAAATTTTCCCCTATTTGATAGATGGGTGAATATGCAAATGCATATTTGCCTTTGTGTAAGGAAGACTCACTTGTTTAATAGAAAACTTGCCCCTATTGTTGTAGAATGGTTTGTTTCAGTATCAAAATCACCTTTGTGTAAGTTGAACCTAAAAAAATTCAAACAATAGAGCACATAAAAAGAATAAACTCATTTGTGGGTCCCACTGGGTGTGCTAGAAATGTGTGCAATGTGTTTTCCTACCCTAAATGATGCAAAACAAAAGAAATGCAAAAAGGAGAAATACACAAAACATCACCTCAAGATTAGCCTACTTAGAATTCAACAAAACAAAAATGAAAACAAGTAGATTACCTTGCCCAAGTTGGATTTTTGGTTGGACCTTTGACATTGATTGTTTTGTGTGCTCCTTGATGGAAAATGGCCAAAAATGATATGCACAATGGTGTGGATTCAATGGAGAATGCAATGGAGTTGGCTATTTTGATAAGTGCATGAAATGGATGCAATCTGAGCTTCAAGAGTGCAACAATGGTGAATGCAAATGCTTGAGAGTATGAATGCTTTGAGTAGCAAGACCTTAAATTGTGAATGTGAATGAATGTGAATGTGTATGTAAATGAGACTAAAAATCCTCTATTTTAGGGGAAGAGTCTCTAGAGAAATGGATGGCCAAGATTAAGCCACCATGGACAAGATGAAGGGTTGTGATGAGTTGAGGACTCATAAGCCCTCACATCTTGCCATGTGGAAGATGAGGTGGAAAGAGGGAGTGCAAGGTGGAGGTACTTGAAAGTACCTTGGGATTGAGAAGATTTCCTCAAAAGTGAATTTCTTGTCCCCATGTGGGAGGATGTGACACATGAGGAATTTTGGAATTCCTCAATAATCCCCATGGGAAAGAGAGAAACATTGGAGCAATAAATGTGAATTTTTAATTCACATTATTGGAAGTACCTTAAGGATTTGACAAAGTCTCCTCATAAAGGAAGTCCTTGTCCCATGTGAGTGATGTGACACATGAGGAATTTTAGAATTCCTCAAAAACTCACATGGGGAAGAGGAGAACCTTGGGGCAATAAATGTGAATTTTTAATTCACATGGGGAAGAGGTTGTCTAGGCCAAATGAAGAAATCATTTATGAAGGTTGACTTGGAGGAATACCATAAATGGCAAGATGATTAGATTAAGGTTGTGCAAACAAGTGATTAAGGAAGCCAATGAAGGATTAGAAGCAAGTGGCAAAATATGGAGGATGTGACATTAATCCTGACTAAAGGTGTGCACATTTTAATCATAGATTAATTAAACTAATCCATATTAGAAGAGGATTATGGAGGATATGACAAGGAGGGAGAAAAGAAGGAATTTAAAATTGATTTAAATTCAAAAAGGAAAAATGACTAAATTAAATAAATTGATATATTTATTTAATTTAGAGGGGAAAGGGGTGAAAGGTAAAGTATTTAATTATTAAATTAAATACTTTAGGAACCTAAGGCAAAGGGGAAATATCAATTAAATAAATCATTTAATTAATATTAATGGGGAATATGAAATAGATGAATGAAGGGGATTAATTTGACCATATGGGAGTGGTCAAATCTGAATGTCTACATTTTTCCCCAAATAAAAATACTATTAGAATAATAGTGTTTCGAAGAAAAATAAAATGAAAATGACTCTATAGAGGAAGTGACTAGAAAATGATGCCCCAACATGGGAGAAGTTGCATAAGCTATCCAAATGGTGGGAAATGAAGGGAGATGCCCTGATCTCATAAGAAAATGACCATGACAGAGGAATGGAGGAAAATGGCAGGGTATGCCCCCTTGAAAGGGCAGTTGGGGAAGAAAAAGGGACCCCGGGCAACTTCTCAATATGAGAAAACAGAAGGTACCATTAGATAGAGCTCAAAAAACCATGAAGATTGGATTTTAAACAGATTCAAATGAACACACGGTGTGCAAATGGCCACCCATGGAAGTTAGGGGATTAGTTAAATTTAAAAGAGGTTAAATAAAGGGTAAAAATACCCTCAACTTAAAAGAGATTAAAAAAAGGAGGGAAATGTTACTTATAGTAATTCTAAGAATTACTATTCTTCATTTGCACAACTGGTAGTTAAGTGAGAGAGAGAGAAAAAGAGAAGAAGGAGATGAGGATGGCCAAGGAGTTCAATGATGACATTATCCACTGGGGGGATGAGGTACAACAGTTCCACCACAAGTGCGTGGTGCCATGCCAAGTTAGTCCCAAAACCCTCTTTATGATTTTAAGCAATTTTTGTTTTGTTTTTGAATTTTAATGCATTTTAAAAACATGGGTTTTGGGATTCGGGTAGGTTAGTGAAATGGGTAGGTGGCAAAGGGGGGCGAATTTTCCCATTTAATGGGAAAATTCACCTAAAGACAAGAAAAATGCCCAAAAAGGGTGAGATAAGCACAAAAAGAGGTAGACTTGCCCTTGAATTAGGGAAATCTACAAAAGAATGGGGTTAGGTAAAAGAATGGGCGACTGCGCCCAAAGGATGGGTGATTCTTCCCATCAAATGGGTGAGTGCACCCATAGGATGGGTGATGTCGCCCATCCCTTGGGTGCAACCGCTGTAGTGGGGGGATGAGCGAGCCTACCCATCTGGCTGCGAGTGGATGCCCTCACCTGCCTCCACGAGTGGGCTAGCCCACCCATTCGATGGGTAGATTTTCCTACCTCTTTGGCGGGCGAGTACACCTGGTGGATGGGCAGACCTGCCAACGCCCCCACCGTGGTGGCCACGCCTAAGGGATGGGTGAAATTTCCCATCCTATGGGTGCACTCACCCATTTGATGGGCATAATCACCCATCCTCTAGGCACAGTCGCCCATTCTTCCACCTAAGCCCATTCTTTTGTGGATTTTCCTGATGCAGGGGAATTTTTGCCTCTTTTTGTGCGTATCTCGCCCTTTTTGGGAATTTTTCTTATTTTTAGGTGAATTTTCCCATTAAATGGGTGAATTCAACCCCTTCCCCATCACCTCTAAACAAGTGATTCTTCCTATACCATGGGAAAAATTCAAGCTCTCACTACTCACAAGCATTCATACTCAAGCAGTTTTTCAAGCATTTGCATTCACCATTGTTGCCCTCTTGAAGCTCATATTGCATCCATTTCATGCACTTATAAAAAATACCCAACTCCACCATTGCATTATTCATTGAATCCACATCATTATGCATATCATCTTAGGTCATTTTCCATCAAGGAGCACACAAAAAAATCAATATCAAAGGGCCAACCAACAAATCGACTTCGGCAAGGTAATCTACTTGTTTTCATCTTTGTTTTTTTGAAGTGTAACTAGGCTAATATTGAGGTGGTGTTTTGTGTATTTCTCTTTTTTGAATTTCTTTTGTTTTGCGTCATTTAGGGTAGGAAAACACATTGCACACAGTTTTATTTACAAAGGATTACATCATGATTTTATTCGACAACCTAAAAGGACGGGCCTAATGGCTCAGGGGCTCATTGACATATGACCTTGGCTATGTTAAGGCATAGAGGCAATGTAGTTCGATAATGACATGGACTGACATGACTGACTTTGACTCTATTTTTGGGATTCTTGTAAGTTATTTGGATGTTTTTGTATTTTCGACATGTTTTGATTTTTTTGTCTATTTTGAGGTTTTATAATTTTTTTGTCTTTTTGGGAATATTTGATTTTTTGTCTTTTGATAGTTTATGATTTTTTTTATATTTTTGAGGTTTTATGATTTTTTTGTCTTTTTGAGTGAAAGCAACCTCTGATAGTAAGTGTAGGATCCAATGATGTAGGTCAAGAATTTTCCCCTAGTTGAGTATAAGACCAATTTAATAGGGTTGGAATGGAATGAAATATGAAAAGGCGAAAGGACACATGATGTCAAGCATTATGATGGAAGACACAAAGATGAAGGAGGACATATTTTTTATGAATGAAAGGTGACTATAAGGATCATGACAAATGCATGTGAATGATGCCTACAAGAAAGCAGGCAAGCACACATAAGAATCCAAGGAAAACCAATTGATAGGTGATAATGTTGATGCAGACATTGTTTGATATGGGAAGGACACATCCTAAAACAACTTGAGCATGATGATAATGTGACTAAAGGATCAAGGATTATAGCAAGGCTAGAAACAAAGCCAAGGAATTTTTTGGATAATGTACTAGATTGCATAGCAAGATTGTATGGATTAGGCTTATTACATTTGGAATGAATAACCTTAGGACTAGATAGGATTATGGAGGGGACTTGGATAAGTGTATCAAAATCCTTAAACCAATGACAAGGGAAAACCAAACCCAACAATAGGCATGGAATGATAATGGATTGATTTTGGTAAAGGATGAGAAACATGAGGATTATTGGTTGGAAGAATTATCATATGGTCTCCAAGGACTATGTTGCATATGAATAATTTATTTTCTCTGAGGCATGGGTTTGGATAATGTTATGAAAAAAAAATGACATGATATTTCTTGAATAGTATATGACTAAAAGATAGATATGTCAAAAGTTTTCCCAAAGCATGATTTATGTTTGTCCCTAGCCCTTATCAAAATCAAAGTAGTGAGAAAATGGATGGGAATGATAGGGCTTAGATGGATAGATGGAAATATCATGTGAAGGGTATGAGAGATGAGAAAACTTTCCCCCAAGAGTAATGGTCCACATAGATAATTTCTCTTACACATGATGCCTATTTGCTAGGCTTTCATCATGGTACTTATCCAAAGTGTAGTAAGAATGGTTTTCACTATTGGATGAAATTTTATCTCTTTACTATTTTCTTGACTTTTTTTATTCTTTTTTTGTATTTTTCTAGATGATCATTTTGATGGTACTGATGTAGATGTCAGGGTATGTGCAGGATCATCGTGCAAAAAATAGGCCCTTAAGTGGCAAAAAATTCAGAAAAATCAGTGTCAGGCAACTTGACGTAAATATTTGAATAAGTTATCTATATTATTTCAAAAATATGTAAGAATATAATTTGTAGAAAATTGAATGTAGTTTCTAAAATACTATGTTTATTTAAAAATAAATAAAATCTATTTGGTGAAAATTTGAAATTTCAATGCAGTAGTACTTAAATTTCAGGGAAAAATAAGAAGTAGGTGTCTACCACCCTAACCATAATAAAATGATAATATTTTTTGTAAGATTTTATATATAAGTAGAGGACTCATGTCCGGATGTGATGCATATTTTTTTGTAATTTTTTTCCAAGTAAATAATTAATTATGAATTTTTTATTACAACTTTTAGAAAATATAAAAACTCGTATGTCTGACCACCTTAACTTGGTCAAAACTTCATGAAATTTAATTTTTCTCTTTTTAATCCTATAGTATGTGAAGCATAGAATGTGACGCATGTTTTGGATTCAAAAAATATGATACTGTTTGAAAGTTATAGATGTTTTTCAATGAACCTATCGATTAGGACTTTAGTCGTAATTCTAATAGAAAATGAATAATAATTATTTATTAAATTCAAATTAAATCATAATTTATATTTTTGGAATGCTGAGAATCTCCTCTAAAAACCCTTTTCATTTCATTAATTTTGGGTGAAAAAAAAGTCATCAGCCACATACCCCCATAATATTGCCACTTTTTGGCGCACCATGATCCTGCACATACCCGTCAGTGTCATGATATTCCAATAGTAACCTTTATGGATTAGTTGTATTGTTAGGATCATATCACTTGTATACAACTGATCGATGTCATTGTGATATTTTCTGATATTCAGGTTAGCTTTATCAAAATACGCCCATCATGATAGAGTTCCATGAGAGTCCTTATGATAAAGAGTTGCTTCCAAGATGCAATGGATTTGTGACATGATATTTTTAGACTTGGGATGATATGTAGGATTATGATGGATGATGGTAGGTGTGGATGGACTATTTCACATTTTGGATGTAGGAATTTTTATTTTCCAAACTTGGGATGGTGAATGATGGAGTTTGGAATTTTTATTTGGATATTGTTTGGAACCATGACTTTTATATGCCTTGGATGATGACCATTTTGAAGGAGGTGGACATTTATTATATGTGGGAGACCTATTTTCTTCTGGCTCCACATTTTTATTAGATATTGGAATTGAACTCTTTTATTTGCTTGATCCATTTTTCTTTGGAATCCATTTTAAATTCATTTGTCCACTTGGATTTTTGCATTCAATGGCCTTTGGTATTTGATTTCGAGCTTTAGTCTTGTAATATTTTTTTTTGTTTCCAATTGATGGGTTTAACTATGTTGGAATGATGGTTTATGATGTGTATGGAAGGAGTGTTGCAACAACCTTATGACAAGGACTACTCATGGCCCTCATTTTGATGTTTGTATTGGATAAAGTGTCTCCTAATATCATGGAGGTATCGCTAACACCATTTGATTTTTTTATTGAAGAATAGCAAAGACCTTGATGTCTAGGTTTTTCATAAAACTATATTGGTTCTTGAATGCCTTGTTCATGTAGGCCTAGTCTTCTTCCTTGATATTGCATGCTCCGACAATTTTTTTTTGCAACGGGGTATTTTTTTTTTGAAAGCAAGATGTGAACCCATAATTATTTAGTTGGAAAAAATTACTCAAAATTTTCTCATCTACAAGAAAGCTTGCTTTGACAAAGGTGGATGATCCTAGCTATTAGGATATTTTTGCTTTATCATTCGTCATGCTTGTGTCTTCTTGGGTGATTTGTTTCATGATATATTTTGTCTCTTCTTCTTTGACTTGATCCATAGTAGTGTGTTTAATTTTTCTTGATCCATAGTAGCCTTTTTTATGTTCTTCTTTAACTTGATCCATGCCATTCGTTTTATTATCTATGTGTCTAGAGGAGGCAAGTGTCTCATTTTGTGAAGTGGGTGTGTTTAGAGTTTGGATAGGGTCATCATTGAGTGTTTGGTCATGGATGGTATAAAGGTCAATAAGTAGATCATGTTAGGTTTCTTGTTCAATGGTAGGATCTTGATCAAAGATGGGTTTGTCTTGGGTGACATGATTGGGAATGGGATCTTGATCAAGGATAGGTGTATTTTTGATTCCATGGTTATCTAGAAGGACTTCTTGGATGGACTTAAGGATAGGATCATGGGATGGACTACTTTAATCTTGACATGAATGGGGATCCATGTTATCATGATTTGGACTTTCCTTTTGACATGTATCCTCAAGTTTAAGCATTGGGATGTGATTTTCGAGACCATGACTAGATGTATTTTCATAACTAAATGTAGATTGAGATGGAATGGATTGGAATGAATTAGTGGATGATGTACTAGGATAGGATGTCGAGGCTTGGAAGGGATTTATGGATGATGGACTAGGATAGGACGTGGAGGCTTGGAAGAGATTGATGGACGATGGACTAGGATAGGACGTGGAGGCTTGGAATGGATTATTGGAAGGTTGGTTTCCCTTGTCAAGGTTAGGATAAGGGTGATAAGTGGAAACTTATTGTGGATTAATGGTATGTCTTGTTTTAAGTGACTCTTGATGGTTAGGGTAGGTGGATGGAGGATGAAAGATTATGGATTTTTTGGTAAAAAGGGTATGTGTTTAGTTGACCATGGGTTGAGGTTTATTGGTATTTGGATATGATGAATTTTCTTTTGAAGTCTATGGCTTTTTGGTATTGACCATTGTGGAGTAACTGGTATTCAACTTGACTAGCAAGAATATCAAGATAAATTGCAGAAATGGTGATGAGGTCTAAATGACAATACAAAGAATAGGATAAAAATGAGGATGAGAAGTTTGACTTGGAGATCTTTTGGATAGCTTGACTTGGAGGACACCTAGATTTGTTTGTTTTTAAAATATTTCTAATGTTTTTTGACTTTCAATTTTTTTTATTTTTTTGGTTTTCTTTCTTTCTTGATTAAGATTTAAATATTGAATATACAATCACACATGCAAGAAAAGATTTGATGAAAGATGTAATGCAAATGATTAAATGATAAGAAGACACTTCCAAGCACAAGAAAAATCCTAGCAATTATTCAAGTAGGGAGATTGGTCAATGGTCTTAAACTAGGATGCACAAGGATCTAGGGATGTCCTCTATATATTTTGTGGGTATGTGAGGCACAATTCCATGAATTTGAAAGGATAATAATGCCAAAAAACTAGGAGGAGAGGGTAACCCACACTCCACCTTCACTTCCCAAAAGTATAAAGTTATTTGGGGCTTAGCCAAGATTGACAAGATTCTACTTCCAAGAGGCGTGTTTATAGATTCACCCAACACTTTTTATACTCCATCAAAAGGCTAGAGTTGAAGTCATCCCCTAGAGTGATCAGTTATCTAGGAATACCACCTAAGAAGGTCACACAAAAGTGATGAAAATAATTCTTTTGATCTCCAAGATCATATGATAATGCAAGGAGAGAGCATACACATGTATTTGATCACACAAGCAATGTGTATTAACCTTAGAAAACCAAATGTGTGGTATGAAGATGAGAGTGTTGAAAAGTGTTTTTGATTCCCAAGATCATATGGAAATGTGAGTGAAGAGCATACACACCTCCAAGCACAAACAAGATCACCAAGCAATACAAACACTTATTCTTTTTAAGCCTAAATTGAAATGTGATTTTGAGAAGACACTTGTTCTTGTTAAGCCCAAATTGAAATGTGATTTTGAGAAGACACTTGTTATTTTTAATCCCAAATTGAAAGTGTGATGTTGAGAAGACAAGATTTTTTGGGAATAGGATGCCATTTAATTGCAATCCTAAACATATTTCATGTATCTCCTAAGTCCTTGGAAAGTGTTCCCCAACACCAGGATTAGAAAGAGATTAAATTCAAATGAAATGAACATGTAAATTGACATTTGTAATTATTCCTAAATGATAGGAACATATGGGGATGCCCAAGAAGATATCCTACAAAATAGGAGCACATGGGGTGCCCACATGGAAGGTGGAACCCACCTTGCTTAAGTTAATTGTTTGAAGGAATGATAACACTTTAGTAATGCATGTAAAGATCATACAAGTTAGAGATTGATATTTTCATGTGTGGAGTTTAGTTTGGTTCAGTTTAGTTCAGTTCAGTTCAGTTTAGTCAGTTTAGTTCAATTCAATTCAGTTTAGTTTAATTTAGTTCAGTTCAGTTATGGTTCAGTTATCTTTAGTTGCATGTAGTTAGTTTGAGTTGCATGTTAGTTGACTTCATTTGACTTGAGTTGCATGACTAATGACTTCAGTTGCATGATAAATAATAGGTGATACATTCAGTTAAGTGGGGATGATCAATCACACATAATGTTTGCATGAATTGATGGAGAGATATGTTTCAGTTAACAAAGATTGACTTGGACCCACCTTGGGTGCCCAAGTTGAGATATTTGAGTTAACACCTTTTGCATGAGAAAATATTTACAAGGCTAAGTTAAGGGGGCCTATTCTTTGGTGCCAACTTTGAGGAGAAGCTTGGAAGATATTTTCTTGACCAACGATCAGTTAGGAGTTCAATTTGGGGCACCTAAATTTAGGAGACTTTGGTTTTCACTTCATGTTACATGATGGAACTCTACTTGCAAAAAATAGGCATAGGTTTTTGAGAGGAGCTTCATGCTCTTGTAATTGACAATTCTTTGGATTTTTCAATGCTCATTATTGTCTATTAATTGCAACAAGTTGAAGAGATTTTTATCAGAGTTTATTGCAGGTTGTGAAGAAGAATTGTTGAAGGAAAAAGAATCATATCAAGAAAATGATTGATATAGTGTTATTGTAATCTTATTCTAAGGTTAAATAATATAAGCACTATTGATTTTGGTGTTGGAGTTTTTTCCCGAAAGGGTTTCTCCACATATATGTTGTGTCACTTCTATCTTCTTGTCTCATTCTTCTACAATCTTCTATCTCTTTCTACAATTGGTAAAATTAATCTAAATAGATAATCATATACAAAGAATTTGTAACAAATAACACTTAATTAGATCTATAATCTCATAGTTTTCCAAGTTTTAAGCTACATAATTACCTCCATTTTCAACAAGATTAAGATATAAGTTGAAAAAGTGTGCACCTGGAATTTCTTTAGCTCCAAATTTTTGTCCACTTTATCCAATTTATCTTTTGAAGTGTTTATTTTTCTACACATTCACAAAACCAACAACAAAGCCAAAACCCTAACAAGATAATTGATCACTAATATTAGAGGGTTAGTTAGTCAAGACAAATCTGATTTTTGGAAATGTTTTTGGAATCAAAAATAAAAACACAAAAAATAGACCCTTATTGAAATTTCAAGAGCTTTCCAAAAATATAAAGAAATCCAAAACATTTGCTGATTTGCACCAAAAAATATTTTTTCATGAAAAATAATTATAAAATTATAAAAAAATTCAAAATGGATCCAAAAATTTTGATTTTTTTATTGAAATCTCCTGACATCATCCCCAATCTGCAATTTTTTTTTTGTGAAAATATTTGCAACCGTTTGTGAGATATAAGCAAATCTTTCTAAAACCTTGTTTTTAAAGATCTAATTTTTGTGTAATTATTTTTCATCCAAATTAAAACCATAAAGAACAAAACCCTATTAGAATTAAGAGAGATTTCTATAAATATAAAAAAAATCCAAAAAAAATTCTAATTTTCTCTCAAAATTAATTTTTCATGAAAAATAATACAAAAGTTAAAAATAATTAAAAATAGATCCAAAAAATTTCATTTTTGGACTAAAGGCTCTTGATATTGTTCTTAACTTGCAAAAAAAAAATTGTGAAAAAATATATAGCCATTTGAGATATATGGTCAAATATTTCCAAACCCTAGGCTTGTGTCTCCAACCCTACTTGCAAAATGTAAGTCTCCAAAGTTTTGCACAAAATAACAATATAAGATTAGGAAAATCTGCAAAAAATCATATCACGTCAAGTTCACCAATGTAAATCAGGGATAAAACTATCAAGGTTAGGAAACAAAGCATATAAATCAAACCCTAATAAACAATGAAGCACAAATAAGAATAAACACATAAAAAGATGGAACAATATTACCAAAAGTCTTCATACCACCATTGATTCACCTTCATTGCACTTTTCCATTTTGCTTGATATGAATAATTGCCTTAAGATTTTTGAGTATGCAAATAGGCCTAATGACAATGACAAAGAAAAATGTTGAAGATTCTAATTGACTATAGATGCACTTTACTTGATGTTGATAGACTTGATAGAAAGATAGCATAAGATCGCATGAGCTTGTGTAGGAAAATGTCTAAGTAGAAAAAAGGTCAGTAACAAATGACAATGACAAGGTCTTTTATAGGGAAGACAATTTCGAATGAAGGATCAAGATTGAATGTCAATAATCAATGGCCAAGAATGAAAGATGAGGTATGGACTAGGGTTAGGGAAAATGATAAGGATTGACAGTCAAGATTAAATTATAAACAATTTAATCAAGGGTGAAGGTTAATTGAGAAATGGATAGATAAAGACTTGATGTGGAAGATAAGATTAGCATGGACAAAGAGGTGATAGGAGATTAAGTATAATAAAAATTATTTAATCTAGGTGGCCAATGAATAATTAAATAATTAAAATCATTATTTAATTATAGAAGAATATGACAAAGAAGACCTTTTGAATTAAATAATGATTTAATTCAAAATTCAAGAGAGTAGACTAAATTAAATAAATATAATTTATTTAATTTATGATAGAAGAAGCTAATGAATAATTAAATAATTAAAATTATTTAATGAATAGAAGACTTATGACTTGAGAAAATAATTAAACAATTAAAATTATTTAATTATCAAAGACAAAAGAGGAAATGATGGAGAATTTAGAAGTCATAGGCCTAGGACAATTTTTAGTGTCTACATCAAGTATCAAGATCCACATCCATTGAAGCCATTTCATGCAAGTTGCATATCTACATTCAAAGATTCATCTAAGGGGTTGCTGAGTTATAACATAACATTGTTCATTCATCATTCCATATTTCATGTTTTATTTCAATTCAAGGTTTAATTACCAAAATAGGGTTTGAACAAGGAAAACCCCCATTCACAGAAAACAAACACATTTTCCCCTTTTATGTGTTGTGTTGCATATTTAGGTTGAAGAAGGATTGAAGACCTCTTGAAGTGAAAGATTGGAAAAGTTGTCAAAGTTGTCAAATCACGGAATCCCGCCTACAAATCTGATTTCTAACTTTCTGACATTGAAACCTTGACAAATCAAAAGCTACAAAATAGTATCAGATGCTCCTAAAAGTTGTTGAAAAACCTTGATAAAAGATGCATTCGCCCATGGGCGAATGAGTCCCAGACAACCTCCTAAAAGTGACTTTTGGTGACTAGTACACATCATTTAGACCTTCTTAGATCTGCTAGAAGTTTTTTTATTTCTATCAATATTAAGCTTTATATTGTTGTTTCAAGTTTGAATTGGCATAATTAAGTTGATTTTCTATTTTTTAGTTTTTCTCCCAAAAGTTTTGTTTGTGTGAATGGTAGCTCTACACTTGTTCAAACATAGATGAACAACACAATGTTAGTCAATAAACAAATCTAAACTAGCATTCCCCATGAGATTCATTCAAATGCACAATGAACAAGAAATAAGCCAAAGAAACCAAATGAAATCTATTGAAAGCTAAGTAATCTTATCCAAAAAATTTAAACCCTCAATCTCATGGGGGAATTGCTGCTACTTTGATGTGGAAATTAGCCCTTTCCCAATTCCTTGCAAGCTTTGATGAACTTTGATGAAGATTGGTACTCCTTGATTAAATTTGACAATAACCTAGCTAAGATGGATGAAAACTATGAAAACTTGGATGAAATGTTGATGAATTAGCTCAAAATATGTAGATAATAACCTTGCATAAAGTCATGGATCCAAAACCAATATAGAAGGTATCTATTTATAGGAAAGAAGGATTGAGGAATGAGAAACATGAAGGATGTGGGATTAAAGATGAACCAATAACAAGGTGCCACTTGTCAAAATGATATTGAAGAGAGGTGGAGCACATTTTGATCAATGTACATGATAAATGCAATTAGGTGGAAATTTGAAAATTGAAATTTGAAAGTTAGCTTGTGGAGGAAGAGATGGAAGAAGAGTTAATGCCACTTGGCTCAAGAAAAAGGACTTGTAAGAGACTTAAATGCCATGTTGGAGGACAAGAGCTTTGGGAGGGAGATTTCAAATTTAGGGAATATTCCAAAGAGATGTCTTTTTGAATGAAAATAGAAGAATTTATAAATCAATTAAATTGATTTACTTGTGCAAGTTGCAAAATCTAGAGGATTTGAGTGATTAGAGTTATAGTTAACTAGGATTTAATTAACTTAGATGGAGATTAGTTTGATTTGATATTTGACTTAAATTTTTGGATTTATTTAAATCAAATGGGAGGAATAATGAATATTATATTTAATTAAATAAAGTCTAATTTATTTAATTAAAAAGGATGATGTTAGACTTAAATCAAATAAAGGTTAATTTATTCAATTTAAAGGAGGCGACTTTAGGATTAAATAAATAGAATGGTTTATTTAATCAAAACAGGAACATTAGGATTAATTAAATAAAATGATTTATTTAATTAAAAGAAGCTAATGATTTAATCAAATAAAATTGATTTATTTAATTAACAGAGAAATTATGATGAATTTAATTAAATAAGGATTATTTAATTAAATGGCTAGTAAAGAAGTGATTCAAGAAGAACTAATGTTAGTAAATCAAGATCAAGTGCATGATACCAATCAGTATAATTTACGTGTTTATATTTTTCCCCTCTTTGAAGTAATGTACCTCTGCATTGGTTAAAAGAATAATCTTGGTGAGATCAAAATTAAAAAAAAATTATGATTTTCTTGGATGCCCAAGTGGAAAGAAGTATACTAGTACACTTCCCCTTCCAGAGATCAAGCAAAAAGTTCTATTTGAGGGTCGATCTTGTGAAAAATAGGTTCAAGATGGATGTATTTATGGTTATGATGATGATGCAAATGAGATGGTTTTAAGATGCTTAGAATAACCAATCTATATTATGATGCAAATGATGGAAATGTAATGCATGTGAGATGATCAGTGTTTCCTATATCATATGTTATGGATGATATGCAACATGCTGATAGTTTGTGGATACAAGATGAATGCCTTGGTGATGCTTTGATTAACTATCATGGTACTATGTTAGAGTGGTGAGAAGAAAGAAGAATTGAGATGAAGACAAGAGGATCCAACAAGTCCATGATCTACGAGACTTTATTAGAGAAAAATGATGATGATGATGCTTTGCTTATCAGGAATAGGGATTTTAAAAGGACTTACTTACCTTATGTTTGATAACACACATAGGTATGATGCATCAAGGTATAAAGAACCAAGATGGTGTTGTACCTAGTGAGATGGACTTTGACTTGACAATTAGATAGGAGTACTCTTGTTCACACCTGACATAGGAAACCTTATTTGAAATGTAGTTAAGATATTTCAAACATCTCAAACCAAAACATAGAAAGGAAATCATTCCTATCTGGTCAACAAGACACTTAAAACACCCTCCCTACAAACCAAACAAAGCACGAATGACCAAAGTTATATTACAAGAATATCCAACAAGCACAGTAGATAAAAAGATAATGATTGTTTCCCCATTCCTTTCTCTCTAAATACCTTTGTTTGGATATCATCAAGAGGTCACTAGGATAAGCATAATAAGATAAATCAACAAATAAAGATCAAGTAAACAAACAAGCTAATGTTCTTCATACGACTAGTTGAGACTAAACTACAGTGATGTTCAATGTTGATGTCCATTATAAAAAGGATGCACCCTAGGAAATGATGTTATCAAATTATTTGGGATTGACTAGATGATGAGCTATTAATACCAAGAGTCAACCAACTTGTTTAGTTACTGACCTAGACTTGAGACCCTTAACACTTGAGTTTTCACCAAAGGTTGGGGGTGATGATCATTTATTATGAGGGGATTCTTATTTCGGGTGAATGCGAGATGGGGATGGATGGATTTTTTCAAATATTTGGATGTTTCTAATGTTTTGAAATGTTTTGAGGCTATTTTTGGTATTTTCAGGATGTTTTACAGATGTTTTGATTTTCAAAATTTCCAATGTTTTTTGGTTTTATGAAATTTTATGAATGTTTTTGGATTTTGTGTCTTGAGGGTCTATCAATAATGGCCTTGCCTATGTTTAAGCTTAGAGATGATGTAGTTCAACAACCATGTTTTTGACGTTTTCTGACTTTTTCACTTGTTTTGGGATTTTGATATGTTTTGGATGTTTTTGGATTTTCGCATGATTTTGACAATATGGATATGTGTGATGCTATTAGTGATCTATTTGGGATTTTGTTGAAAACCAAACTAGGGTTAATTGATCTAATTGATGGGTTGATGATGATAACATTGTTGGAAATATGTGCCTCAATCTCACAGGCTAAAACCTCTGGAAGAGCAAAGTTGGTATGACATTCATTGTGTCTAGCTGAATAGCAGCTATAAAACCTTGTAGTTTGTACAGGTCACCAAGATAATGCTTTTTTCTTGCCGACTGGTGTTGTCACCATGACTTGTGGCATTCGTTGTAACCCTCTGCCGAGTGGAGATCTTTGGCCAATGGGTTGGTGTCTAGCAGATGTCAGGGAGACTCATGGCAACTAGGTCATCGGTGTAACATGTGACTTTGATAAGAACTCCTGGCTATAGTTGGTATGTCTCACCGACAGTATACACTCAGAGTATCAAAGTAGCACAAAGGCCTCAGTATGAAGTCTTAGCAATAGTTGATTGTCTCACCAATGGATGTGGTTTCGCTGACCGGCTGGCATCTTCGTTGTAACCTCTTGGTGAAAGCGGTAAGTCTTTCTGACATTGGTGTTTGTTAACGGGTGTCTTTGGTGAGACTCCTAGTGACTGAAGTCTTTGGAGAAAGTTGTGAGCATTCGGTATTACCTCTCAATGATAGCGGTAGGTCTTGCCGATTGTTGGACATTTCAGAATGACTTGGGAACTTCGGTATGATTTCACATCGAATAACGATGGTCTTGTCGAATAGCGATACATGTTATGAAGGCTCGGTGTGATCTCTTGGTGAGTACCGATAGTCTCACAGATGGCAATGCTGAGGTCGATGTGACTTGTGAACATTGGTATGACTCTCGCTGATAGCTGAACTCTTGCCGATAGATCTTCACAAGGTGGTTTTGCATTCAGTATTGTAGACATCCAAATTTGACCACTTCCATATGGTCAAAGTTGTCTTCTTAATCATCCTTTTGCTCTTTTAAAATCATCCTCTTTGCCGGTATTAATTAAATCATTCATTTAATTAATATTATGTTTCTTGCATAAGGTTTCCCAAGGTATCTAATTTAATAAATACTTTTCCCCTATTTCCTCTCTAAATTAAATAAATGCACCACTTTATTTAATTTAGTCATATTATCCTTTTGGAATTTTAAATTTACTTTTAAATTCCCTATTTTCTCTCTCATTGTCACATCCTCTAACATTTGCAAGTTGGCCTCTAATCCCTCTTAGCAATCTAACCCTCTTTCTTAGTCATAATTAATTTATGATTAAGATGTGCACACCCCTAATCATCATTAGGGTCCCATCCTCCATAATTTCCCAGTTGTCTCTAATGAGTCCTTAATTAGTCTAATCAAGTACTTGCACAACCTTAATCACCTAACTAGGTTATCTCTAATCCCCATATCATTTATGGAATGTGTCCTTAGTCAACTTGATTAAGAGCTTTCTCTTTTTGAACAAGGCATCTCCATTCCCCATGTGAATTTTTATTTCACATTTAATCCCCCAATTCATTTGAAAGAATTTTAAATTCCTTCTCTCTTCCCCATGAGAATATTTGAGGAATTTTTAATTCCCCACTTGTCCTCTCACCCACATGGGGACAAGTACCTCCTTTATGAGGAGATCTTATCCCAATCCCAAGGTACTATGTACCCTCTCCATGTCATGTACTATCCTTCCACCTCATGTACACATCACCCCTTTTAAGCCATATTACTTGGCACATGTCAAGATGTGAAGGCTTGTGAGTTCTCAACTCACCTTAGCCCTACATCTTGATCTTGGTGGCTCAATCTTGACCATCCATTTCCCTAGAGATTTCAAAAATCTCTATAAATACCCCCTCTTTTCTCTCATTTTAAGAGAGATCATGCATTATAGCCAAACTCTTGCAAATTTCTCCTAGAATCCATACTTAGCCATTTTCATGCTTGCACTCACTTGCATCCACCTTCATATCATCATCTGGTTTGCATTTCTTGCCATCCAAGGAGCACACACACCAAAGATCGAAGGGCCAACCAAAGGATCAATTCAACACAAGGTAAAAGGTTCCATTTGTTGTTTTTATTTTATGTTGAATCCAACTAGGCTAATCTTGAGGTGTAGGTAGTTTTAGTGTTATTTGCATTACTTTGTTTGCTGCTCATTTCCTAGCACTTAGAATCAACCTATCACATTTCTGGCACGCCTGGTGGGACCCACAAATGGGTCTCTTGCATTCACATTTTATATTTTTTTACTTTTTGCAGGTACAAGTCACAGAGGGGCGGACCCGACCTATCAGGCAGGCGGACCCGCCCTCCATAGGCGGACCTGACCTTCTCTAGGGGCAGACCTACCCTCCCTAGACTGTAGAAAGTGTTTTTTTGGAAAATTTTCATGGAGGGGTGGACCTAACCTAACAGACAGGTGGACCCGACCTAACAGACAGCTGGATTTTCCCTAGACAGCCCGATTTTCCCTCACAGGCAGCTAGATTTGCCCTCACAGACAACTGGATTTTCCCTAGACAACTATTTTTAAAAGGTAAAATTTTAGTTTTTTAGCAATTTTTTGGCTGTTTTAAGGGTTCTTACCCCCTAATTAGGAACATAGTTTAATTAAAAGGTGTCAATCAACCTTGTATGTTGTGTTTTTGGGTGATCTATTTGATGTATCCAATCCCCTTGCACCATTCGGCGATCCTGGGTGACAAGAAATCATAGCTTACCACGTCCTTTGAGTCTACCCATTTTATTTTTCTTAGTGGGACCTACTTGGGGATTTCATCACCCCAAGGGATGATTCCAACCATGTGTACTGGCGGGGTATATAAATGGGGGAGAGCGAAAGTTGTACCTCAATCCAATCACGTTGTAATTGGCGAAGCATTGGGATGATGTGAAGAGTTGGTTCGAGCCTTTTAGGTTCCTGACTCATGCTTGTAACAGGTTGGTGTTCATGGTTTGGGCCTCACATACCAGGTGTATATCGAGGACTCCCTAGTAACCATGTTCATCCTAGATTAGAGGACTTTGTCAGCTATACCCCTCTACTAGACTTAGGCTTGTGCTGTTTGAATTATCTTCTTTGTGCGAAACTAGTAGTTATCTAATTTTTCCACTTAGCCATAGTCTTTTGATTGATGATTGTTGTGTTTTGAGTCCTTTGCCTTAGTCCTTTTTGTCAAAAATCAAGTCAAACCTCACAAACAGGTAGACTTTCCCTCATCTAGGGGCAGACTTGCCCTAAAAACTAGTCCTTTGGAGCCTGATTTTGACCTAAATTCATCAGTTTTTGCTCCTTAGGCAGACTTTCCCTCATCAAGGGGCAGACTTGCCCTAAAAAATGGTCCTTTCGAGACTATTTTTGACCTAGTTTGGTCAATTTTTGCTCCTTGGGTAGACTTTCCCTCATCCAGGGGTGGACTTGCCCTAAAAACTAGTCCTTTGAAGCCTGTTTTTGACCTAGTTTGGCTAGTTTTTTCTCCTTGGGTGGACTTTCCCTCATGTAGGGGTGGAATTGACATTCAAATTAGTCCTTTCAGAGTCATTTTTGGCCTAGTTTGGTTAGTTTTTGCTCCTTGGGCAGACATTCCCTCATGAAGGGGCATAATTGACATTCAAATCATTCCTTTTAGAGTCAGTTTTCACCTAGTTTGGTCAGTTTTTGCTCCTTGGGTGGACTTGCCCTCATCCAGGGGTGGACTTGACCTTCTGACCAACCTATTTTGGGCCTATTTTGACCTATTTTGATCAGTTTTACTCCTTGGGTGGACCTAACCTATACAGGGGTGGACCTGACCCTTGATTAATCAACTTTTTTATCCACTTCACCAGCCAGAACCTTCGTTCTGCCATCTTGATAACTCGTCTTCTCATTTCGGGCATCCATCTGCTCATTTCGAGAATCCATTCGTCATCCTAAACGTTCATCCCCTTAGCTTGTACATCCATTCACCCATTCAGAACCTACGTTCTAGTTATCATTTCCACGTTTGAGACCATCGATACCCCATTGAAACCTTGTTAGAGCGGTTATCCGAATTGACTTAGGTTTTCACCTCTAATCGTCACCCATCAAAACCAACTCTGTATCGTCATCCATCCCAAGTTGGTTGTCTTTGTTGGCCCAATCAATCCACTTCCATCTCAAGTTGGATTCACTGTCGTTATCGTACATCCCCCCTTTGTTCGATTAATCAACACCTAGTGTTACTAAAGATCACTCTTGAACCGAGTTTTAGATTCCGATCACTATCATCCAATCCAGATCGACTCATCATATACCAATCAAATTAGTCCAATTCAATCAAATTGAATCAATCTCATCAAGCCCTAGCCTCAGCGGCTAATCAATCATCCAATTAAACCAATTCTGTCAGGCCACATCCTTTTTGGCTAATCAATCGTCTAATCAAATCAATCCTTTCATCACCAAGATCATCCTAATCCATCATATCATCTTGCATGCCCATTCAGACCCGGTCACAAACAAGGAAGATGGATGAACAACAATCCCAACCAAACTTTCCTCAAGATCCTAATAACCCAGCCAATGCCTCACAAGACCCCAATAACAATGCAAACACTCCTCGAGATCCACACAATGGAACATCATCACAATCCAATATCGATAGTCAAAACACATCACCCCTCGAAGATGAAAACATGGTCATCCAACCTGAGGTTACGTTTGAGGAACACTTTAGTAACCCAGTCAATGTGCAAATGGCAGATCACCTTCTTAAAAAACATGGCGAAGAAATCTTGGCACACTTAATTGATAAGGGTGTCAAACTACTGTCAGGTATCGACCTATCCAAGTATGGTGGATCTAAACCTAATATACCCCAAGGTTCACACAATGTCCCAGGTAGCTCATACGTCCCCAATGTTCCTTCCATAGAAGGTTGGCATCAACCTGAATTTGGCAACGCCATTCTGTATCTCGTTAGCAATCCCCCGCATCCCACAATCTCGGTCATAGGGACACCCCAAACCACTGATCCCAATGATCCTTTTTCCTTTGGCATGCCACAAAATGTCCTGCAACCACAACCACTAATGCTACCAGTACTGCCCTCTTCGAATCTGCCTCCCGTCAACATTGGGGGCAACCCTTTCACTGCATTGCCTCCACCTTCTGGGGTCCTAAAGCAACCGTCACCTTCATATGCATCCCCATAGCTGCCTCAATCTAATCTATCCCCTCTAAATTTTCCCTTTGGTACCCAACAAACTCCCTTACAAAATCCCCCTACGTTATCCCAGCTGCCCCAACAACAACAACTGCTATTTTCCTCACAACAACCACCATATCAGTTGCAAAACAATCTGTCCTGACCTTCCACTCAGACCATATCTCCTTTCCTCGCATCCATCCTATGACCGTGAGCTCAAGCATAGTACAACATGTCGTCTCGGCCCACACAACATCTCACATCGCATCAACAACCACCATAGTATCCCTATTACCAACAGCAGTCCCAACAACAACCACCTTATGCGGCCTCCCAACAATCACAACAACTCCCCCAATATCAACGGGTCAATCCACAACATCACATCCAAGCACCTCAGTAACCCACCTCACATCTTCATCAAACGAATCCATATTATACCTCACAACAACAACCCACGTATCAACAAAATCCACCAGCATACTAACATGGGATGTCATCACTCCACCATCCAAACCCATACCTCAATGATCCAACATTCTCTCAGCAGGATCCTCTATCATCCTACCATCCATATCCATCCAACCCACCACCAATCAACTCAAATTTGCTAGAAATTAAAGCTGCTTTGAGAGATCTTTAGGCAGGGACTGGCAAACAATCATTCATATTCGAGGACATATGCCCATATCCATTTGATCCCTTCATCTCATTGATCCCCTTCCCTAAACATTTTGAAATACCAAAATTTGATAGATACAAGGGGAAAAAGGATCCCAAGGCCCACTTACAGGAGTTTTACTCCCAATGTCAAGAAGTTATGCATAACGACAATTATCTCTTGCGCTTGTTTATGTGGAGTCTAATAGGCATTTCCCTAGACTGGTTCATGACCCTCAAAAGAGGGTCCATAAAATCTTTTGCGGACCTATCAGAAAAGTTTGTCTCCTACTTCTCCTTCAATTTGGAGGACATTGACACCTTAGATCTCCTCAAAGAGAAACAATGGGAGGGGGAAACCTTTGCTAGCTATCTTCAAACGTGGTGTGTGTTAGCAAGCTGAATGAAAACATCTCTAAGAGAGAAGGACATGGTCACCCTCTTCATGAAGAACTCTCATCCTGACATGGCTCATAACTTTAGGTTACATTGTGTCACCACTTTCACCGAGCTAGTAGAAAAGGGACCTATCCTTGAACGTGCCCTTGTTGCCAAAGGACACATCAAAATATACAACTAGGATAAAGAAAGGTCATTTGAAGATAAGCCACGTTTTGGGAACAAGAATAAGAACGTAGTAAATGATGGTGTCACTGATACTAAACATGTCCAAGTGGCTAATACATCATAGAGACAACAACCATCCATACCTAATGCCATATTGGTGCCACAGGGGGCACCTCGCCCTTCTCAATAGTCAAATTAGAATAACCAGGGGAACGCTAAACGTTAGTATGCTCAATTAGGAGAACCCCTAAGTGTTGTCTTCAATAAATTGTTACAGATCAATTATCCAATCATGTACCTTGTCACCAAGCCACTTGACGAATCCAAGCCCAAGCCCCCATGGTTTAGGGAAAATGAATATTGTGAGTTCCATAAAATCAAAGGACACTCTTTGAATAAATTCCAAGGTCTGAAAAACTATATCCAAGACCTCATTGATCGAGGAGATATCAAGGTTGATGCCAGTCAAACTTCGTCATCCAATGCTCAGTTGTAGATATATCAAAACGCCTTTCCCAACCATAATCAAGGCCCAAGCACCTCCAACAGTAATCCCCAGGACAACAACACAAATAATGTGAGCTATAAGAATGTACCCCTCAATTACAAGGGTATTATTCATTACATTGAGCAGGTAGAGCCCCAGGTATCCATGATACATGTCAAAGCCAAATACCCTTAGTGTGTTGTTACTACACAACGAGCCCACATCACTGTCCCTGTAGCCTCCGCACCCGCCCAACCAACTCCTATAACCTCCCAATACAACATCCTTGATCACTTAGGAAAAACCCCTGCTCATATCTCCATTTTGGATTTGCTTAAGTCTTCTCCTGTACATCAAGAAATTCTCAATAGAGCCCTACAGGAAACCCATGTACCTAATGAAATTGATCCCACACAATTCCCACAGCTTTATCTTATCAACTGCACTTCAACAAAAATGACATGCCAACTATCGATGTCAATCATAATTACCCCTTGCATATCGAAGTCATTGTTGCCCACCATAAAATAAAAAGGGTCTTGATAGATAATGGCTCTGCCCTCAATTTGTGTACTCTAAAATTCATAAAACAGGTGGGGTATACTCAAGCAGATTTAAGTAATCAGATCATCACAATCAAGACCTAGGATAATGCAGAAAGGAATTCAGAGGGAATTATTAGTCTTCCTATCCAAGTGGGACCTGTGGTTCAGTACACTACCTATCATGTCCTTGATCTGGACTTGCCATTTAATCTCCTCCTTGGCTGCCCATGGCTCCATGCTATGCAAGTCATCCATTCCACATACCATCAGTGCCTAAATTTCCCAGTCAACAGACAGGAAGTCACCATCTATGCTGACCCCCAACCTTTTGAATATTGCTGCACTTTAGAAGTGTCCTTCCCCCATTTACATTATTGTCGCAGGGTCGAAATGGGGGCATCTCAGTCATCATCCGCTAATCCACCCTCCATCATGACAACCACTCCATCTTCCACCATTGATCCTACAGTCACAAAAGTCCATATCATTGACAAGGGGTGTGGAGAATACGAAATGCATACTGCCCTTCATATAGCAACCATGCCCCCGTCACCACACGAGTATGGCCAACCTTCACATGCTACTCCAAAGGAAGACAAGACTATCACCTTCAGTGGTAAAAACATCCCTACCACCTATAGACACGTAAAATATGCATACAGGTCAATCCAATGGTTTAATCAAATAATAACATTTCATCTCTCACAAATCATTTAACCTTTATCTTGCATCATCCATTTAATTAAATAAACCAGGACTTTATTTAATTAAGTCTCAAAATTCATATTTCTCCTTTTCTAATTTAAATAAATCCAAATATGCAAGTCAAAAAGGTCAAACATCGTAATCATCATCCTAGCTAATTAATTCTGATTAAATCTAATCTAATGCATGTCACATCCTCTAGACAATCCCACTTGCACAAATAAATCCATTTATTGATTTATTAAAATCAACATTTTCACTCAACATGGCATCCATGAGGAATATTCCATCAAGTTTGAATTCAAAAACAAAGTGGGCATGTACCTCCAACAAAGCAATTAATAAACTCTTACATGTCACCCACTTAGCATTTACTCTCAAATTTGAATTTTAAATTTCCCCCTCTTGGGCACATTTCCCAAATCTTGCACATGCATCAACCACTCACATGATGACAAGTGACCTCTCCCCATTGGCTTATCTTTAGTCCCACATTGCTTTCTCATAAGCCCTCTTAGCATTTGAAAATCTATAAATGAAGGCTTCATTCTTCAAGCAAATCCTCCACAATTTCATCCACAAATTTCATGTAAAGTCACTCTCCTTGAGAACTGATTTTTGCCATCTTATCATCATCTTTATAGCATCTTAGCATCAAGCTTAAGCAAGGATTGGGAAAGGGATTCTTTCCATAGAAGCACCAATCCAATATGAGATGATTTACTTCATGTTTTTCATGTGCTTATTTAGCTTGATTTTGTCTTTTGTTTGCATTTGAAAGCATTGATGTATCATTTCATATGGATGTTGTTATTTACTTTGTTTTAAACTAACCATGCTAATGTGTGTTGTTTATTTTGAGCAAATGCAGATTTCACCATCTACAGGATCCATCTCTCCCTGTCACCCTCTCTTGTGCTCTACTTGCCTCACCCTCCTCCTATTTCTGTCACTAATACCCTCTGATAGCCATGTCTACCTCATGTCTCTCCTGTGCTCTGCTGGTCTCAGCCTCCTCCGCTCTCTCCTGCTGCTAACCCTCTGAGGATGCGCATGCCTCCTGGACCCTCTCTCCCTAGATCTCTGCCCCCATATCCTACTATGTTGTAGCCCTACTGGTCTCATCCTCTCCCTTCTCTCCATCCCTCCAGATCTACGCTGTCGTCTCCTCCTCCTAGTTGCTCTATCTAGCTCCTAGGCTGCTCCAACAACCTCCTCTCTCCTCCTCCTGGCTGCCCTAGCTGGCTCCTCGGCTACTCCCACCACCTGCTATCCTCCTCTTGCCTGACCTCCCCTCTATCAGCCTCAAGGTGCCGATCCCTCTGCCTTCAACCATCTCTCATCCTCTGACCCAAACCCTAGTGCTCCCTCAATCGGCACTATTGGGGTAATATGTGGCAATGGATGTCGCCTGGACCACTACCGATATCAATTTGTCACCCATGCATCCCTCAGCCCCTCCTGCCTATTGGGGTATGGCCTAAACTATAATGTCTCTAGCTCCTCCCACACCACCTCCAGGCTCAACTGAGCCCCCCATGGCTGATCCCGTGATAGTCATCGGAATCTCACCTGCCCCGCGGGAATATTCTATCTCCCTCCAAACTACTGTGTCACCCGATCGGGTCTGTGTAGCTCCACTATAATCAAAATCTGCCCAACAATATAATAGCGCGTGAAGAAGTAACCGTTGTGTGCTACATAATCATCCCTCCAACACTTGAATCACCACAACATATAGGGACGCCACACTATCATCTCCTCCTACACATCATCCAACTGTCTCCTCCACACATCCACATCTCTCACATCCTGATACCGCAATATCACTCCTACCTTTGTCCCCCAACCCTAGGCCAAGACCTCTCTGTCATCCTGCACTCCTAATCTATGCATGATTGGTTTGGTCACCCTGATGTGCTCCCACACCCAATCCTGTAGTAGTGTGACATAGGCCACACTCAGCGATTTTTGATAACATACTTGATGCATGTCTCAGTATAGTTGTACCAGCATGCATGTCCCCCACGCGAACTCCACCTCTCGACCCTCGATGATATGTCGAATCACCTTGACAAATCTGAGGTGCAGGAACCGACTGCTTTGATCTGGCACTAGGATCCTACTAATCAGTCCTACTAAGTATAATGACAACACCCGTACCCTACATGACAACATCCTATCCACATCCAACTGACCCCACTGAACCGGTAGATCGTCACTACCGAAAACAACGCGCACGGACTCATCCAGTGCCTCTCCCTTTGACCAGCACTCGCTAACCGAAAGCCCTGCTATAGGGAGCCTCAGAATCTGCCAAACATCCTCCAAGGTCACCATCATCTCCTCCATCTATAGATGGAATGTTGATGTCTCCGAGTCCCAACGCTCTATCAGCACTGTCAGCATGGCCCTATGGGCCTTCATCATCAGATAGGACAAAATTTGCAATAGTCCTACCTATGATAGTCTCTGGTGCTCCACGCCTATCATCCATGCCATGCATATCGCCAAAACCTGGGACCATCTCTCTCGTGTCCACAAACTCTCCACTTTCTGCATCCATCACAAAAGTAGCTTGTAAGTTATTTTTCCTCATGTCGTCTTGTTCTATGGTTTTTAACCACTCCCTTTACCCCCCTCCCTTGAGATTTCCCTTGTGTATTCCCCTTTTCTATCCATGTCTTTTGCCCCTCTCCGGTCTTCCTAGCTTCGCTTCAGCCCCTTGGGCAGCCCCTCCCTGTGCCTGGGTGGACTCGCCCTAGCTCACGGGCTGACTTGCCTTGAGCCTAGGCGGACCCACCCGAGCTTGCGGGCAGACTCGCCTGAGCATGGGCGTATGCATACCGAGCTTGCAGGTGGACCCGCCCCAAGCCTGGGAGGACTCACCTTTGCTCATAGGCATACCCGCTCAGGCTAGCCGGACGGTGCTCCACCGACCTCGTGCGGACCTGCCCTGGCTTGTGGGGCGGTGCTCTACCTGGCCTGGGCTGACCCACCTAGACACAGGCAGACACGCCTGCCTAGCTGGGTGGACCCACCCACCCGGCTAGGCGTATCCACCTGGGCCTGGCTCAACACAACCCCACCCCCATCCCACCTAACCCAAATCCCGCCAAAAAGGAAAAAAACAACAAAATTTTCTTTTTTTTCCACTACCCATTTTTCCTCCTGGGACCCCCCACATAACCCATATCCTTGTTTTTTGAAAAAAATTGCAAAATTGAACAAAATCACTAGATGGGATTTCAAACTCACCTGACATGGCACTGCACACTCCTTGAAAAATTGCCATCTCTCATCCCCTCGGTGAATGATCTATGAATCATACTCTGACATCATGTCTCTTCCTTGTCTGCTCTCTTCTTCTTCCTCTTCTCCTCACTTGCCAGCTGTCCAAATGAGGAGAAATAACCCCCCTCACTTACCTTTTATAGTTTTTTCCCTCCCTTTTTCACTTTTTAAATGAAAGGAATTTTTTCCTTTTATTTAACTTTTTTGGGCCTCAACTAATTCCATCCCCCTTTATCTTCCGAGGACTGCCATTTCCACATTGTAGACTCGTTTTCCTCCTTTCAAGTGCCAATATTCTTGATTTTCCATGTTCTTTCCATTGACATATATCACTTCAACCTTTCGAGAAGTTGCTCGGGGCCCCCTTTTTTTGTCCCCATCCCCTTCTCGAGGGGGCATACCCTACCATCCTCTCCCAATCTTCAGTCATAAGCCTTCCCTCACGAGACTGGGGAATCCCATTTAATTCTCCTCTATTCAGGTAGCTCATAATCTCTCCCATGCTGGGGCATCTCTTTTCTAGTCACTTCTTCCATAGAGTCATCTATTTTTTATTTTTCTTTGAAACCCTGTTATCCTAATAGTGTTTCGAAGAGGGGAAAAATGTAGACATCCAAATTTGACCACTTCCATATGGTCAAAGTTGTCTTCTTAATCATCCTTTTGCTCTTTTAAAATCGTCCTCTTTTCTAGTATTAATTAAATCATTCATTTAATTAATATTATGTTTCTTGCATAACATTTCCCAAGGTATCTAATTTAATAAATACTTTTCCCCTATTTCCTCTCTAAATTAAATAAATACATCACTTTATTTAATTTAGTCATATTATCTTTTGGAATTTTAAATTTACTTTTAAATTCCCTATTTTCTCTCCCATTGTCACATCCTCCAACTTTTGCAAGTTGGCCTCTAATCCCTCTCAGCAATCTAACCCTCTTTCTTAGTCATAATTAACTTATGATTAAGATGTGCACACCCCTAATCATCATTAGGGTCCCATCCTCCATAATTTCCCATTTATCTCTAACAAGTCCTTAATTAGTCTAATCAAGTACTTGCACAACCTTAATCACTTAATTAGGTCATCTATAATCCCCATATCATTTATGGAATGTGTCCTTAGTCAACTTGATTAAGAGCTTTCTCTTATTGAACAAGGCATCTCCATTCCCCATGTGAATTTTTAATTCACATTTAATCCCCCAATGCATTTGAAAGAATTTTAAATTCCTTCTCTCTTCCCCATGAGAATATTTGAGGAATTTTTAATTCCCCACTTGTCCTCTCACCCACATGGGGACAAGTACCTCCTTTATGAGGAGATATTGTCCCAATCCCAAGGTACTATGTACCCTCTCCATGTCATGTACTATCCTTCCACCTCATGTACACACCACCCCTTTTAAGCCATAGCACTTGCCACATGTCAAGATGTGAGGGCTTGTGAGTTCTCAACTCACCTTAGCCCTACATCTTGATCTTGGTGGCTCAATCTTGATCGTCTATTTCCCTAGAGATTTCCAAAATCTCTATAAATACCCCCTCTTTTCTCTTATTTTAAGAGAGATCATGCATTGTAGCCAAACTCTTGCAAATTTCTTCTAGAATCTATACTTAGCCATTTTAATGCTTGCACTCACTTGCATCCACCTTCATATCATCATCTAGCTTGTATTTCTTGCCATCCAAGGAGAACACACACCAAAGATCGAAAGGCCAACCAAAGGATCGATTCGACACGAGGTAAAAGGTTCCATTTGTTGTTTTTATTTTATGTTTAATCTAACTAGACTAATCTTGAGGTGTAGGTAGTTTTTAGTGTTATTTGCATTACTTTGTTTACTGCTCATTTCCTAGCAGTTAGAATCGACCTATCACAAGTATAACGTCTTGCCGATGGGGTAAACTCTTGGTGATAACTACAAATCATTTTTGTGGCATTGGGGAGACACGAATAGTGTCTCACCGACATGCGACATAGGTTGAGTGCCTTTGACTGAGTGATGACTATGCTACGTGGTGAGTCTATGACCAATCAAAGAGTAGAATGGGAACTGCTAGTAGTTGGACTATTGTGCCCATTACTGAGAGGAAGATCGACAGACCATGGACGTCATGAATATACTCAAGAATTGCAGATGTTGTTTGGTTCGATGGTTGCATGAACAGTTGGATAAATAGTTTGATGTATTATCAGTGTGAATTCGATTCAGAGAGGATAGTAACTTGAATATTTTGTACAAGGTTGATCATTGTGAATGCTGTTGTAAAATTGACATTAGAGAGAGTGAAGCCCATACTTTGTATGTAATTTTTGTTACTTTAATACAAAGGGGTTTTTATTGGTGTGGTGGGTTTTTCTCCTATAAGGGTTTTTCCACGTAAATCTGGTGTTCATCTATGTATGATTATTTCTCTAATTTTGTTATTGCTTTCAAGTGTATCTTAATTGGACTATAATTGAAAATTTAAAAGTATCTCTGCATTCTTCCCTTAGGTTTTGACATTAGGAGAGTTAGTTTTGCACCTTAGCTTTCCTTACAAGTGGTATCAGAGCCTGGCCAATTTTGTTATCCTTGTGGGTATGTTGGATTTTTTGAGTCAATTTCTGTTCAGTGGGAGTCTTGTAGAAGTTTGCTAATTTGAATTATAGGTTAAGATGGAAAGCACGTCGGGAAAGATTGAAATTGAGAAATGCAATGGTAGAAATTTTGAGTTGTGGAAACTTAAAATGGAAGATCTGTTAGTTGATCGTGATCTATGGATTGTTGTGTTTGGAATGAAGCCTATAGGAATGAAGCAAGAAGATTGGGACCTTACAGATAGAAAATCTAAGGGGCTAATAAGGCTCTGTTTAGCAGACTCTGTTCTTCTGAATGTTCATGAAGAAAAGACTACATTTTCTTTGTGGAAAAGACTGGCAACTATTTATCAGGGCAAGTCCTTGGTGAATAAATTGCTCTTGAGGAAGAAGCTATACTCTTTCAAAATGCAGGAAGGAGGATCTGTTGCTGATCATTTGAACACATTCAACATGCTGATTGCACAGTTAACATCTATGGGTGTGAAGATTGATAAAGAGGATTGTTGTATGCTGTTATTATGTTCTTTTCCAGATTCTTGGGATCACTTGGTGATGGCTATTGGGAGTACAACATCCACTTTTAAGATGGAAGATGTTGTTGCTTCTTTGTTATCAGAAGAGATGAGAAGAAAATCTTCTGAGATGGTGAAGGAGGCTCTTGCTAGAAGATCGAAAGATAAAGGCAAGAAGAAGGACAAGAAGTCCAAATCAAATCAGAGGGGAGATCAAAGTCTCTTGGAAAGAAGTCTAAGGTGAAGTGTTGGAATTGTGGGCAACCTGGTCATGTCGAAAGGATTGTAAAGAGGAGAAAAGAAGAAGAAGAAGTATTCTTCCGACAATGATTCTTCTCAGAGTGATGATGCTTTCATTGTAGCCTTGGCTACTGCATCGATGATGTTTGGCTGATTGATTCTGGAGCATCTTTCCACATGACATCTCATAGAGACTGGTTCACAAAGTATGAAAAATACGATGGTGGAAAGGTGTATTTTGCAAGTGATTCATCATTGGAAATAGTTGGCTGAGGAAGAGTCAGAATTCAATTCCTTGATGGCAGAGTGAAAGGAATTAATGATGTAATGCATATACCAGGTCTAGCTTGTAACTTACTTTTTGTTAGTATGCTGAATGATATTGGAGTACAAGTCACGTTCTCTGGAAATGGATGCAAGATGACTAGAGGCTCTATGGTGCTAGCAAGAGGTGCTCGTGTTGGTACCTTGTATAAGCTTGATGCACATGTTGTACAAAGCAATAGTGTCTCGGCCAAGTCATAGAAAGCTACTCATGGAGGCAAAGAGGGAAAAGTTCCTAATAGTGTAAACTCTATGGAAGTTAAACTTCTAGCAGAAAAGACTATGCTTTGGCATCATAGGCTAGGCCACATTGGTGAGAAAGGTTTAAAAACCTTGAAGAATAAAAACCTGGTTGAGGGGCTTGAAGATTGTAACCTTGAATTTGAATTTTGTGAACATTGTATATATGGTAAACAACATCGTGTTTCATTTTACTCTAGTCCTCACAAATCTTCTGGTTTGCTTGATTATGTACATTCTAATGTTTTCGGTCCAGTGAATGTTGCTTCTTTGTCTAGGTCAAGGTACTACATATCGTTCATTGATGATTATTCAAGAAGAAAATTTGTTTATTTTTTGAAAAGTAAATCAAAAGTGTTCAGTCGGTTTAAGGAATTTAAGAACCTTGTAGAAAATTAGACTAGAAGAAAAATAAAAATTTTAAGGACTAATAATGGTGGTGAATTTTGTTTTGATGATTTCGAGAGGTACTATAAAGATCATGGCATTAAAAGACATAAAAATACACCTTATACTCTGCAGCAAAATGGAGTTGTAGAAAGGTTCAACAGGATTGTGATGGAAAGAGTACAAAGTATGTTGAGCAATGATAGCTTGGAGGAGAAGTTCTGGGCTGAGGCAGTTGTTACAACATGTTACTTGATAAACCGTTCTCCTAATTCTTCTCTTGTTGAGAAAACACCTTTGGAAGCATGGTCTAGTAAGAAGCCCTCTTTAAGACATATTCAAGTCTTTGGCTGTGAGGCATATGCACATGTGACGTATGAGAAAATATCTAAATTGGAGAACAAGGTTGTCAAATGTATTTTTATTGGCTATAGTGCTGGCATAAGAGGATACAAGCTTTGGAATCCTAATATAGAGAAGGTTCTATACAGTAGAAGTGTTATCTTTCATGAGTTGAAGCCTTCTACCTTGGATCTATAGCCATAGACAAAATCAAAAAATAAAAAAGGATGTAGTTGAAATTCCTCTAACACCAGATAAAGAGGAATTGAAAATTAAAAATGTACCTAAAACTAAGGAGAGCTCAAGTAGTTCTGAGAGTTCTGATGAAGAAGAACAACCTCAGCCTTAGCAAGTGAGGAGGTCAACTCATGAAAGAAAGCAACCTAATAGGTATGGGTTCTGTTTGATAGATTCTACTTGTGCCTATGCTTTAATTTCTAGCACTGATGAGCCTAGGACTGTGAAAGAGGCATTTATAATGTCTGATTCAAACTCTTGGTTGGAAGCCATGAATGAAGAAATGACATCATTAGAAAAGAATGATACTTGGAGTTTGGTGCCTTTGCCTAAAGGCAGAAAAGCTGTGGGCTACAAATGGGTAGTTAAGAAAGAAAATTAGTCTAGATGGTAGTGTGGAAAAGTATAAGGCAAGGTTGGTTGTGAAGGGTTATTCCCACATAGAGGGAATTGATTATGGAGAATTTTTTTCTCCTGTAGCTAAGCTGACGTCCATTAGATTTCTTTTGTCATTTGTAGCAACGTATGACTTAGAGGTCAAAAAAATGGATGTGAAGACAACATTTCTTCATGGTGATCTTGAAGAAGAAATTTGTATGTCCTAGCTTGAGCACTTTGTGGAGAAAGGTAAAGAAAAACTGGTTTGCAAGTTGAATAAATCTCTATATGGGTTAAAGCAGTCTCCTAGAATGTGGTACCAAAAGTTTGACACTTTTTTTTGTCATTGGGATTTGTAAGATCAAAATCTGATTATTGTGTGTATTACAAAGCTAAAAGTGATCAAGTCCTTATTATTGCTCTCTATGTTGATGATATTTTGTTCATAGAAAATAGTAAGTTAATGATTTCTGATCTTAAGTCTTAGTTTTCTACAAAGTTTGAAATGAAAGATCTTGGTGCAGCAAGGTATATTTTGGGAATGAAAATAACCAAGGACAGGAATAGGAGAAAACTTTGGCTTAGTCAGAGTAAGTATATCAAGAATGTTCTAGAGAGATTTTGCATGAATGATTGTAAGCAGCTAGTTGTTCCAGTTTTGCAGGGAACAAAGCTATCTATTGAAGACTATCCAAAATCTCCTACTGAGATGGAGGACATGACCAGTGTACCCTATGCTAGTGCGGTTGGCAGTCTTATGTATGCAATGGTCTGTACAAGGCCAGACATTGCCCAAGCAGTGGGAGTACTTAGTCAGTTTATGGCTAATCCTGGAAGGACACATTGGGATGCTATGAAAAGAGTATTCACATATTTGAAGGGCACTTCAGAATATGATTTGTGTTACCATGGAACTTGGTCGAATCACAGAGGACTGTCAACATTCGAGGCTATGTGGATTCTGATTGGGCAGGGGACATTGACAACAGAAGATCCACCAGTGGATATACTTTCATGTTGAATGGTGGTGCAGTTAGTTGGATGAGTAAGCGATAGGCTATAGTCACTTTGTCCACTATAGAGGCAAAATACATGGCAGCAACACACGCCTATAAAGAAGCAATCTGGTTAAGATGTTTGTGTTCTAACATTGGTTTTGATGCAGGGAAAATAACAATTTATTGTGACAGTCAGAGTGCTATCTGTTTGGAAAAGAATCCTACTTTCCATGCTAGGACAAAACATATAGATGTACAGTATCATTTTGTATGAGATATAGTGGAGGATGGAAAGGTATCATTAGAAAAAGTGGATACTCTAGAGAATGTTGCAGATGCATTGACGAAGCCAGTGAGCACATACAAGTTCTAGTGGTGTGCCAATTTGATGGGCCTCAGTGACTGTGAATTTTAGTAGTTTTGTTGTGCTCTAGAGGTTCCTGTGTGATCTTTGTCAAGTGGGAGATTGTTGGAAATATGTGCCTCAATCTCACGGGCTAAAACCTCTGCAAGAGAAAAGTCTGTATGACATTCATTGTGTCTAGCTGACTAGCAGCTATGAAACCTTGTAGTTTGTACAAGTCACCAAGACAATGCTTTTGTCTTGTCGGCTCGTGTTGTCGTTGTGACTTGTGGCATTCATTGTAACCCTCTGCCGAGTGGAGATCTCTAGCCAACAGGTTGGTGTCTAGCGGATGTCGAGGAGACTCATGGAAACTGGGTCATCGATGTAACATGTGACTTCAATAAGAACTCCTAGTGACAGTTGGTATGCCTCACCGATAGTATACACTTAGAGTATCAGAGTAGCACAAAGGCCTCAGTATGAATTCTTAGCGACAATTGATTTTCTTGCTGATGGATGTGGTTTTGCTGACTGGATGGCATCTTCATTGTAACCTCTTGGCGAAAGCGATAAGTCCTACCGACATTGGTGTTTGTTAACGGGTGTCTTCGATGAGACTCCTAGCGACTGAAGTCTTCGGTGAAAGGTGTGAGCATTCGGTATTACCTCTCAGTGATAGCAGTAAGTCTTGTCGACTATTGGACATTTCAAAATGACTTGGGAACTTTGGTATGATGTCTCATCAAATAATGATGGTCTTTCCGAATAGCAATACATGTGATGAAGGCTCAGTGTGATCTCTTGGCGCATAGCGATAGTCCCGCTGATGGCAATGTTGAGGTCGATGTGACTTGTGAACATCAGTATGACTCTCGGTGATAGCTAAACTCTTGCTGATAGGTCTTCACAAGGTGGTTTTGCATTCAATATAAAGTCTTGCCGATGGGGTTGACTCTTCGTGATAACTACAAATCGTTCTTGTGGCATCGGGAAGACATGAATAGTGTCTCACCGACATGTGACATAGGTTGAGCACCTTTGACCAAGTGATGACTATCCTACGTGATGAGTCTACGACCAATCAGGGAACAAAATGGGAACCGTTAGCAGTTGGACTGTTGCGGCAGTTACTGAGAGGAAGATCGTCAGACCATGGGCGTCATGAATATACTTAGGAATTGTAGATGTTGTTTGGTTCGATGGTTGCATGAACAGTTGGATGAATAGTTCGATGTATGATCAGTGTGAATTCGATTTAGAGAGGATAGTAACTTGAATATTCTGTACAAGTTTGATCATTGTGAATGATGTTGTAAAATTGACATCAAAGAGAGTGAAGCCCATACTCTGTATGTAATTTTTGTTACTGTAATACAAAGGGGTTTTTATTGGTGTGGTGGGTTTTTCTCCTATAAGGGTTTTCCCATGTAAATATGGTGTTCATCTGTGTATGATTATTTCTCTATTTCTATTATTGCTTTCAAGTGTATCTTAATTAAACTATAATTTAAAATTTAAAAGTATCTTTGCATTCTTCCCTGAGGTTTTAATGTTAGGAGAGTTAGTTTTGCACCTTAGCTTTCCTCACAAACATTGTTGAGGATACACAACAATGCAAGGATAGTGTTAAGCAACACAAGGATTGGGAAGGATATAAGATGATGAGAGATTGATTGGATTTGATTGATTGATGATAATAAAATTGTTGAAAATACACAACAATGCAAGGAAAGTGTTAAGCAACATAAGTACTAGGAAGGATATCCTGAGATGATGATGTATTGATTGGATTTGATTGATCAAGATTGGTGAAGCTTGGTTTCGAACAAAAGTTGGTTTTGGATAATTTGATGTGATGTTGAAGCACACGTTAGATGTAACTGATTTGATTGTGATGGAACCTTAATTCTCATGTCCCATCTCAAACCCTTGTTGCATTTAGGAGGGTTTAGGATTCATTTTCTTAAAGTACTTGAATGTTTTATTTTGTTGTTGACTCCTTATTGCTCACTTCTAGTCACTATTTAAAATTTTTTGCCTCTACTTTTATTATCTGGCAACCGATTCCCTAATCATAGGTCAAGAAACTTTTGTTATCTTGGTTTTGGGGTTTTTATGTTTTTTTCTATCATATCATCCTAGGAAGTACCCTCCATTAAAACAACTTATAAGGACGTACCCAAAGGTTTCCACTTAAGTTTAGTCATCCTTCTATCTTTATCGCTAATCATTGATCACTTTTGAAGTGTATGTTTTAAATCAGCGATGAGCGATGAAGCGATATTTCTTTGATATCAGTCATCACAAATTTCTCCTTGAACTTCTAATTGTAAATAGTGATGAGTGATGCCCTCTAGCTTTATGATCATATTTTCATCGTTTATTGCAAATATGTTATGAATTGATTGTTTTAAATCAGTGATGAGTGAGGAGATGAGATTCCAATTGCATTGCTTCTCATAGATTTGTTTTGAGTGCTAAGTTCTTGATTAGCATTACACGATATGTAATGATATTAGGATAATCTCTCATTTCTAATTGCTTGCATAACTTATGAGGAGGATTAGCGATGATCGATAAGGTTCCTTTGAAGAAGGTTTCTCTCGCTAACCTGAATATATCTTATAAATACATCTTTTTGTGCCATTGATTGTTTATATATGTGTACATGCCAAAATATGGTGCTTTCATCTCCTGTAACTGATAAAAGCCAAGGTGCAAAAGTTGAATTAGCGAGGAGTGATGGAGATGAACATGATAGGGAAACAGGCCGTAGATCTAAGGGCTTAGATTTTATCGCATAAAACACTTGCATTGTGAATAGAGCTAGATGAGAATGAAGTAAATAAGTGACAGGCGACAACCATTATAAGAAGAGGCAATGTGGAAAAATCCTAAGGATTTCATATAAAGAAAAGAAGAGGGTGGCGAGATGGATTAATAACCATTGATGTAGTTTTAAAGTTGAAGAATCAAAGATCAAGGTTTAAACCCGAATGGTTAATTGTTAGTTCACTCGTGTGAGCTCACTATCAAGTATTAATGGTGACACGCTTATCTCTCAGCCGTAAGTGAAAGTAGATACCTAGTTGATCATGCATTCAAATTCATTGGCTAGTGGAAAAATACCAAAAGCTAAAGAAATTGTGAGGCAAGCTCCAAAAGTTATCAGTAACTAGAGTGACACTACTTTCACCCGGGTAAGAAAAATTGATACCTCCTTCTAATTGAAATAGTGAGGTGAATTCCATAGAAATTTAGTAGTAAAATTGGGGGAATTAGAAATTTATTCAATTTTGGTAGTTTCAATTTGGTGATTGAGCACTATATAAATTGTGAAGAAAGGTGTCTTGTTCAATAGTAGTATTTTGTCCTATCATAATCGCGAAGGGTTTTATTTGGCTATAAGAAATTGTAAACCCTAGTTCCATTTGCATACAAGAATGAGTGACCCAAAGCCTAGTGAATCTAGTGTTAGATGGGAAATGAAACCAAAATAGAAGAGGGTTAAAAGACTTAAAACTTAGGATGCTTTAGCTGAAATTAAGCCTAAGCAAGTGACTATGTCTAACCCTTCACCAAGTACCCCTGTGGCTTCCACTAGGTCCACAAGTGCAAAGAAAGAAACATAAAAATTTATGCAAGAGGCCTCTACAGGTATCAAAGGAGGGTCATGAATCGGTAAAAGGCCCACAGGACAATTTGTTGTGACCATTAGGTTGATTCATAATGTTGGCAAAATTGGTGAAAAACCCCAACCCGAGAGTGGATGGAAATTTTTTTAGTATGCTTTCAATAGGCGACATTCTAGTACTTAAGACCGCATACTATTTATGGGTGATGAACCTTGGAAAGTTGGTAGTTCTGAATGTATTTGTAGAAGATGATTTAATGATGGAGCTAGCAAGGCACTATAACCCTACTAACAAGACAATCAGAAGTGAGAATGGTGATATAATTATAGAGGTGACAAAGGATAAGACGATGGATATATTTGGGTTAAATCCCAATTATACTACAAAGTTCAGATGTGTTGACTTGTATGTTGAGTATGAAAAGAGAAAATTTGCATTCAAATAAGTACTACTTGTGCGACATAGAAGGAGCAGAGAAATATTTATCGCTAAGGATGCCGAGCCTTTTGAGTGTGAAGAATTTGAAGATTATTTTAAAAACACTTATTATTGTTTAAATCAAGTACTGGCTCAGGATTTTGAGGTTAGGATAGCTCTTGATTTATTGGTGATGGTGGTAGATATACAAAACTATAATCGAAACACCAGTTTTGATTTTGCTAACTTTATTGTTGAATAGATGCATGAGGATTTTCTCAATTTGAGAAAGGAGGTGCTCCCTTTTTATTTTCCCCATTACTCTTTATTGATGCATATGCTCTTATGGCAAGGTGATTATGAGTGGAAAATGAAACTAAATTTGAAAGTTAAGGATAGTGAAAATAATGCTATCCTTGTACAAATGTGGACATACATTTGGGATCAAGATTGCTCCAATTCCAATTACATCTTGTTTTCCAATGTTGTAAGATATGGTATCTTAGAGTCATTGGGTGTAGCACCTAGATTCAGACTCTCACCAAAAATCAGAAGTCTTATGTGCCGAAAGGATATACCAGGCTCTAAAGCAACACATAATTGGGCTGACTTGTTTCTACATTCTAAATATACTTTGATCAAGGCTTATGGAGCTAAGGTGGTACCTCATTGTCTACTCTTGTATGTCTCAAATAGATTAGTTTTCATGGAGCTCATGTGGAAAATTGATTTCATTGATTATGAAATTTTTAGAAAAGGAAAAAAGGGTACTGTAATACATCCCCAATATAATTTTGCTTTTTTCAAGATCACTACCCCTGAGGTGTATGAAAAGTTTGGCATTATGGTAAATAATCTCAGAATGCCTATCAATGAGATCAGAGTTTTTGATCCAAAAGGGTTTGTGGTAGGAAGAAGAAGACAAAAGGGCTTAGGCATCATACACCATGAATTTTTATATAGAGATGATGCACTAAGAAATCTAACAAGTGATGAGGTTGTCATGGCTAGGAAAAGAGAATGGATGGTTATGAAAAACTTTTAGGAGAAGATTATGAAAAGGAATTTCTACTACATCTTTCCATACAATGTATTTGCAAAACCCTTGGAGAGGGACTTTACTATGATAAGGGATTATCAATCTGGTGAGTTTAAGGTAAAGATAAAGGAGGCTATAGACAAAGCCCAAGCCCTCTTAGAACAACAATGACATCAACAAGCTATGGAAATCCTAGAACAACTTGTAGATGTTCAGGAGGTCATGGAGGAAATAATGGAAAAGCATGTGCCAAGAAATGAGGAGGCGGAGCAGAAATTTCCCCTTCCTCATATTGAAGAAACTTATAGTTCAGATGTTCCTCCTGATAGGATTGTCAAGTGGTAGTATGACAAAGAAAATGATGATGATCCCAGGATTAGGGAGTGTGATGAGTTTTTGGCTGATGATAAATTTGTGTAGACCAAAAAAATTTAGGAGTTTATAATTCAACAATGAAGGAAATAAAAGATAGACTTGAATAAACCCGAGTCAATGCTAAACCTTCTCATTAGGAGCAAGCTGAGAAAGCAGAGGAAGAGAAAATTAGGGCTGAAATTGCAGCTATTACTTCCACTGAGGCTCAAAGGATTGTCAAAGATAGTGGACTCATGTTGTTACCAAGATGTACTATCATTGTTGCCATAGCATATGATGTAGTTATGAGAGATCCTCAAGCTTTGATATCTGAAGATCAATTTGAGTATAAAGTATTTGGTTCTGGATATAGTCCAAAGTTGAATAATCTTGCAATTTCATCTATGGCACCTAATACTAGTAAACACGAGGTTGTTAGACCTATTGAAGAAGTTATTGGTTCACTAGTGGTTAAGAGAGCTATTGACATAACTCCTATCCATGAAGCTGAGTTAATTGCACATGTTACAATGCTTAGTGTGGATATTGCACATATTTCACAGAAGAATTATGAATCCTTGGTTAAAGAATATAGTAAGGCCTTAAATGACCTAAATCAAATGAGAGCCACTATTCAAGTTACTCAAAAGACAATAGCTCAACCATATTTTTCTTCTTCTTTGTTTGATATGTCTCCACAAGATAGGGAGAATTTCACCCTAAGAATTGATGATTTGAAAAAAAAGTTGACTAATGAGAAGGAAAATGTGAAGTAGGCCAAATTGGAAACAATGAGGGTGGCTAATGAAATTTTTGAGGATGTGGTGAAGTATAGGGTGACCAAGTTGGTCCACAGGGCTAATGATGTCTAGGCCACATATAAAAATATTCATGAGACAAATACAACATATCTACAAGTACATGAGGCCTTCAGGAATGAATGGAATAACTGGATTGCTAGGGTAAATGCTTTGAAAGAAATTATTCCAAAAATGAATGAGGACCCCGAGGAACCCACAAATATTCTTGACATCTTGCAAACTATTGACTCAATAAATGAGGTAACTACTGTATACACCTAAAAATGGTCACATCACATTGTCTGGTAATTAATTAAATATTTTTAATATTTAGTTAAATCTTCGAATTCCATCTATGTATAAATAAATTTAAATAATTTATTTATATTGTTCATTATTTCATTTCGATTAAATAAATAATTTTATTTAATCATCTTTTTGTATTCATTTCTTAATTAATTAAATAAATATTATGGTTTATTTATATTAATTATCATATAAATCTTAGTTTGAATATTTTATTCAAATAAAGATTAAAATATTCTTCTTTTCTTCTAAATATCATTTATAATTAAATATTCCAAAATATTTAATTAATTCCTCTAATTCAATTCTAATATTCATTCATAATTAAATATTCCAAAATATTTAATTAATTCTTCTAATATTTCATATTCTTCTAAAGTCACATCATGATTAAATATTCTAAAATATTTAATTAAATCTTCCATAGTTTTTAAAATCAAAAATCAAAATTCATTAAATGAAATTAAAAAAAATTATTTATTTAATTTGAGGATTATCTTCAACATCCGGGAAGCAAACGGTCAAAACAAAAAATTTAATTTTCTCTATTTCTGTGCAAGCTTGTTCCCGTGGGTTGAAGACAGGAATCCATCCTTCTCTCCAACCTCTCAACCTCTTCCATTTTCTTCTCAACCTCTTCATCTCTCACCATTCAGACTTACCAGACAATCTCACAGTCGTAGATCCTTGCCAGCCAGGATTGTGCCTGCAAAAATCTATAAATATGATTGCCGGGAACTCCAAATAATATAGAAGCTTTCAGTAAAATAATTATAGCCAAATTTCAAGTAGTATAAATCCTTTTATTATTCATAGAATTCACAGTATTTTCATAGCATAGAATCATAGTATAACATAGCATAGAATCATGACATTTTCCATTCACAGCCCCTGTGCATAATCCACAGCCCCTGTTCATATCCGTGAGCATTTTCATATTCATAGCACATAGGATAGAATTCCCTTTTGCATAACTCATTCTACAGCAGCCATTTGAAGAAGCTGACTTTATACAAAATTTGAGAGCAGCAGCTTCAAATCTCTGGAGATAGAGGAAGATGGAACACTTTTGAGAATTATCTTTATTTCTTTGTTTGAATTTCTTCAGTATAATGTTCTATTAATTGTGTTTTTGTTTTCATTTAGATTACATATATTAACATGGGTGATCCCATGATAGTGGTTTACAATTTTTGGCCAAACTGGACACTGAAATTATTATTTTTAACTAAATCTTCACATTCGGGCACCTATAGCGGCTAAACTGTGAGGAATATGAAGATGGTGTAAAATAGAGTCTCATCAAATTTTGTTTGTAGATTCTAAAAATATTTTTTCCAAAATTTTTGGAATCAAATTTCACTTCTTTTTCCATCTCCCACGAAAATTGATTTTTTTAGAAAACAACATTTTTAAAAAGTGATAACACATAACTTTTTACATGAAGGATAAAATTCTAATTCTTTCAAATTTAGATTTTAACTCTGATATCTAGTGCTTCCACTTGGTTAGATAGTTTTATTGAATATTTTTCCTTAATCAAGTTTCAAAATCAAACGAAGCAGCTTCAAATAACTTTTTGTATATGTCAAAATTTTATTTTATTTTTTGTTGGATCAAGGACTTAATATAGAGTGCACTCATATTTTTCAATTTTTTGATAATCTTCTATTTTTCCACATGTGAAGAACAAAGAAATTCATTTTCAATGAAACCTATGTTTAATAAAACTTAAAAACAAATACATAACAAAACCAAAACATATTAAAATTATATTCATTGGATAGCTTGTTCTGAGGAATACCATAATCATTTCAAATAAATTTTAAATGAATTCATTTTATTCCCAAAAGCTAAATCAAAAGTGATTTTATCAGCATTTTGATAGGTGTAAAGGAGACAGCATTTATAGGTATGGTTTAAAACTAGGTTCTATCCAAGGGGTTTTGATCTAAGGTGTGATCAAACCCTCTTCAATTGGAATCCTTAAAATGGAACTTTTTAAGGCTTAAATCATTATATTTTCTAAAAATATGTGATTTCAGCTAAAATTTGTTCCTCTCAGGAATTGTAAACCATTATTATGACAGCACCCACATATACACATTTTTTGGTGCCCATTGTGGGGCACTTGCCCCTGTTTCTCATATCTTTTTGCAGTTTCTTTTGACAGGTTACAGACAAAAACAGTAGAATAGTGTAGGAAACACGTCTTCAAAACTTCAATACCTAGTTCAGCGCATTTGAGGACTTTTGCAGCACTTGTGAGGTCTTTTGCAGCACCCGTAAGGTCTTTTGTAGCGCTCATAAATACTTTCACAGCGCATTTAAGGTCTTTTGCAGTGCCCATAAAGTCTTTTGCAGCGCCTGTGATATGTATTGCAGGGCCCGTAAAATGTTTTGCAGTGCTCTTAATTAGTTTTGCAGCGCCCTTAAATATTTTTGTAGCGCCCGTAACCTCTGTTATAGCGCATTCCTGCAGGTTGTAATTTGTAATGATTAAACAGTTTAACTGAATTTGACGCAACCGCGGACAATTAGTAGTTTTAAAGGTAAAAAGAAGCAATCCTAGGGTAGACATTTAAGGTAAAAAGAAGCAATCCTAGGGTAGACATTTAAAGGTAAAATGAAGCAATCCTAGGGTAGACATTCCACACTTTATTTTTGGGCTAAAAAGAATTTTCTGTTCGTGTGAAGCAAAATCTTCACTTAGCATAGAAGACCTTTATTTTTGGGCTTAAAATACATTATTGTTTGCTTTGTTTTTGGTGATAGGCCTATGCTCTCCCCTTAACTAGGTGATCAAAATGCCAAACTCACCTATTTCCCTTTTTGCAATTTCCTATTTTATTAGTACCTTTTAGAAGGCCTGCCGTAGTGGGAAAAAGTACTCACCCTACGGGAACGACCTAAGTGGGAACAACTAAAGCCAAGTTTTCCAACCCACTATAATCAAATGTGGATGGTTGATGAAAATCTCATTCGACGGTAGTGTGCATTGATAACCATCCCCAAAGCCTTTGTTCTAAAGGTAGGGAGGTCTCTCGAGGGAGTCTATCATTTGCTGCACCTTATGGAAACCCTTATTAAGAACTTAGTGTAGTATCTTACCGAGTCAGTTTCCAAACATTATATTAATCACAGTGCAGGGGAGGGAAGAATATACCCCCAAGATACTCACCATATAACTGCCAAGGATTGTTTACTCAGGGGATCCAGTATCCACTTCCGTCACTCTAAGTACGCACCTGGAAAAGACAAAAACACGGCCGCCCTTTCGGGGGTGACATGGCTGTGTGAGTCAAGGCAGTTCTAAGATGTGGGCTGTTGATTACTATGATGACCTACTTGAGAATTAAGAGTGAGTCTATTTGAAGTGCTTATCATGTGTAAAACTTGTTAAAACACCTTTTGAACAACATTTTGATTATACACTTGATGTTTAGCATAGGACTTAAAACAACCATTTTACAAATTGTTTGATGTGTTTTCAATAAACTAATTTAGATAAGATCATCCAACACTCACTATCACATTGATTGATCTCATGTTACGAGATTGGAAATCCACAAAGTTTGTAAAGAAATCCATTTTTAAAAGGATTAAGAAGCCAAAGAAACCCCTCAACCACAAGAAACTATTGAAGAAGCAACGATTCTTGTATCAAAACCGAAAAGTTTTACTCAAATATAGAACATTTCTTCATAGGTATCATGATTGTGTTAGAGGTCTTTCGGATGATTATGCCATAGAACCTTTGTATTCACAAGCTTACTTTCAAATAAGAGCTCTTTCTCAAAGGCATAACCATAGTCAATGCATTCATTTCTGTTATATTCCCCAGCCTGCAATTGAATATTCTACTCGTCCAAATCAAATTTTGCAATAGAGAACTTAGAATACATTAGGAATCCATCATAAAATCTATCCTTTTACAAAGCCATGATCAAAACTTCATAAAGTGCAAAATCATCCTTTTCTTGATCTTTTGCTTACATTCCCGCTAAACAGGATTTTCATCCTTCTACTTAGGGAACAACACAAGCTAAAGATTAGAAATTTTGTGTAAGTCATAGAATCTTCATTCTATCCTGACTTTCATATATATCATATAAATTGCACTATTTCACTCTTTTGATCAAAAGCAAGTAGAAATTGGAATAAAACCTATGCCTGTCTTCATGAGATCTCAAAAACAAATGGAAAAAGATGAGGGAGAAACCACTACAAGTAAAATGGGAGACCATACTGAAAAAGAAGAGGAAACGTTTAATCGTGATGAATTAACAGAAGAAAAGCTTCAAGAAGCAGAACAAGATCCTCAATTCCATACCCTTATGGAAAGAATTCTAGAACGTAACAAAGAAAAATATTTTCTTTCATTAGCTAATCAAGGAGCTAAGTTGCCTCACACTTTTGACATAGAAGGGATTAAACAGAATCCTGAAACTCCTCCTACTAACTTTAGTGCTCTTAATCAATGGATAAAAGAATTACAAGGGCAGGTAAAAGAGATGCAAGGGGGTACAACAAAGAAGTATGTTTTGGAAGATATATCTCCTTATCCATTTGATAAGAGTCTTCAAATGATCCCATTTCCAAAACATTGTGAAATTCCTAAGTATGATAGGTATAATGGAAAAACTGATCCTATTGACCATGTGAGGGATTTCCGAAACATGAGTCTTGAATTTGCCTATGACGATACCTACTTGATGCGATTGTTTCCACGAAGTCTAGGTGTAGAATCCATGGAGTGGCTTTCTAAGATCACTCCACCCATCAAAATTTTGAGGAGTTGATAAATCAATTTATATCATAATACTCCTACAACATTCAACATCCGATAACAATGCTTGATCTTTGTAAAGTGAAACAAAAAGTAGGAGAACCTTTTACTACAATTTTACAAAGGTGGAGAAGGTTATTTGCACGATATTCCCATCCTATTCCTGAAAAGGAAAAGATGGATATCTTTATCAATAGCCTTGATCAAGAACTAAGCTATAGGCTTAACCTTCATTGTCCTCATAACTTTGAAAAATTGATTGAAAACGCAATCACCATTGAAGGGGCCTTGGTTAAAAGGGGAGTGATAAAACTTGATAATCCAAGTACATCAAATCAAAACAACAATGATAAAACAAGGTTTTGGAACAGAAACAAAAATGTTGTCAATGATGGTATAGTGGATGCAAATAATTTACGAACAAGACCATCTATTTTCAATCTATCAAGTGCTCCACGAAACAATCAACAAGGAAATACAACTCAACAAGGAAACAACAATCAACAAGGACAAACCTCCAAGCAAGAAAACATGACCAATCAAAACACCAATCAAAATCATGGCAATTTCAATAATAATCTTGGCAATACCCAAACATTAAATTCGTCCAGACCTTCATTCTTTTCAAATAGACGAAATTTTACCGCTTTGGGTCAATCTCTTGAGTCTGCTCTCAAGGAGCTTCTTGATAATAAGGTTATCACCTTACCACCACAAAGAGATTATGAGCCACAAGTCAAACCCCCATCATGGAATGACTTGTATTATTACAATTATCATCAGTGTAAAGGTCATAGGACGAACAATTTTCAAGCTTTGAAAAATATAGTACAAGATTTAATTGACAATGGTACCATTACAATTGAGGGACGTCATACCAATGACGATCATCAAGCATTTAAAGATCCTTTACCCAACTATCAAAAGGAGGAAACGTCAGATACCAAATCCAAAAGCATACACAATGTTGAAGACAATATAATTTGTCACATCTACATAGATGATCAACGGGTTAATGTTATCAAAATCAAGGGAAAACAAGAATATCAATAGGTTAATGTGACCACAAGAGGTCAAGCAAAGGTTTTTCTAAAAGGAAGTTCATCTAAAACAACTATTTCTCCTCCAAGTCAGTATAATCAGGTTGATCAACTGAGAAAAACATCAGCTCAAATTTCCATCCTTGAACTTCTCAAAATATCTCCCATACATAAGAATATTTTAGAAGAATCTCTTGTAAACACAACTGTTGATACTGATCTGGATGTAAACAGATTTCAAGCCATGGTGGGACATTTGTCTTCCCCTACTTGTCTTTCATTTTTCGATAAAGATGATGCCTCTATGACACATCCACATAATTCCTCGCTTTATCTTGAAGTCATGATCCATAAACATCATATTAGATGTGTCTTAATAGATGGAGGAGCTGGTTTGAATATTTGTACCTTAAAGTTAATAAATGCCTTGGGAATTTCAGAAAATGAAATTGATCCACGAAGGAAAATAACTATCAAGGCATATGATGATGAAGAAAGAGCTTCTAAAGGATTGATATTGTTGCCTATCAGAGTGGGACCTCTTGTGAAGAATACATTTTGTCAGGTTCTAGATCGGGATCTTTCTTATAACATACTTTTGGGTCGTCCATGGATTCATGATATGCAAGCAGTACCATCAACGTATCATCAATGCATCAAGTTTCCATATAATGGACAAGAAATAACTATACAAGCTGATTACAATAGTACCCAAACTTGTTCAAATCTTCGAGTAACTCAAGATGTCTTTGTGCCACACAATAGGGAAGCTCTTGTTGTTTCTTCTTCTAATCTACAAGTCCAATTGCAAGAATTGACAAAGAATCTTGATACTAAGCTGGAGTTTAAAGACAAAGGGGTAGGTGAATATTCACTATCTCTTTCTACCTTACCTCCTTCTCCGAGGTAGCCTACCTTATCAAATCAAAAGATTGCAACATCTTCTACATCTCAAGCTTCTGTGCCAATCACAAAGTTTGATGGAAAATTCATTAGAGCTAACACCACTAAAGAAGAAGCTGAAGATAGGGACATCCTAAATTGGCTATACAAAGATGAAGATGAATCTCTCTTGCACATTAAGTTGCCTAAAGAACAATATGGTAAGGGGTACGCTATCATACAGAAGATGGGCTATGAAGGAAAAGGTCCTATAGGGAAAAGAAGAGAAGGAATTATGGAACCAATTCAACCTATTTCAAAGAATTCAAGTGATAAAACAGGACTTGGATATGGTAAAGATAAAGAAGACTCTATTTCACAGCAAACACAATCAACTTATGAAAAAGGATCAGTGTCAGATAAACCTCATGAATCAGTTTTCCAATTGCAGAATAGTTCAGATACTGATTCTAATGAATATGAATGGGACACCATTTATAATGATGAATTTTGGAGAGACAAACAAGTTGATACCATACACAAGTATGCACCTGTTCTCATACAAGGAGAAGGCTCAAGGCTTCCACTTGATTATGTTTTACAAAGCGATCATGACTCAAGTGAGGATGAATCAGATTCTAACGAGATTAACAATCAACAACAGAATACCATCATAGACCTTGTCTACCATGAGGATGATAACCATATCATGACTTTGACAATTCAAGACCTTACCCAACCTAATGATGCCTTTGTTTATCTAGAACTTATTGATTGGGACATTGACGCACCTATCCATATTCCTACATTCAATGATGATGAGGATATTATAAATTTCCTTTGTTCCTCAAATGGAGAAAACAATTGTTTCATTCAAGAATTCCATACTCGTGATTTTGATAAGGAGGGTGTCAAGTTTCTTAGCTGTAAAATATATGAAATAAAAGATGGATCTATTGGTGAAAACCGAACAATGGCAGTGATAGATCAACAAAAGAGAAAAATAAAGAGCGAATCCAATAGTGAAAACCTTTCTGAGGCACTGAAGGATGAGAAATTTGACACTCTTCCCAAGTATTATCACAAAAGATCTTCTATTTTGGTTGAACCAACAGAATCAATCAACATAAGTACAATAGAGCAGCCAAAAGTTTTGCAACTTGCAGCATCATTAACAGTTGAAAAAGTCCTGAAATTCATGGAATTCTTGAAAGAAAATCAAATCAACTTTGCTTGGTCATATGTCGATATGCCAGGGTTAGATCATAATTTGATAATGCATCATTTATCTATTCAACCAGGGGCAAAACCTGTGAAGCAAAAACTCAGAAAAATGCATCCACACGTTGCGTTACTGGTCAAAGAAGAATTAAAGAAGCTTTTGGATGTTGGATTCATTCAAACTATTGATTATGCCGAATGGATTTCCAATATTGTACCTATTTCAAAGCCAGATGGAAGGATCAGAGTTTGTACAGATTTCATAGATTTAAATAAAGCTTGTCCCAAAGATGACTTTCCTTTGCCTAACATAGATATGATTGTTGATTTAACTGCTGGTTATGTGATGTATTCATTAATGGATGGATTTTCAGGATACAACCAGATAAAAATTGCACCAGAGGATCAAGATAAAATAGCATTTACATGCCCTTGGGGTACCTATTGCTGGAATGTAATGCCATTTGGGTTAAAGAATGCTGGAGCCACTTATCAAAGAGCAATGACAACAATTTTTCATGACATGATGCATACATTCATGGAAGATTACGTTGATGACTTACTTGCCAAATCTCATACATGAGAAGAACACCTAGAAATCTTATCAAAAATCTTTACCAGAATGGAGCAGTTCAATGTTCAACTAAATCCAAAGAAATGTGTCTTCGGCATTACATCTGGAAAACTCCTAGGATACATTGTTTCAGAAAAGGGTATAGAGGTTGATCCAGAAAAAGTACAAGCTATAATGGACATGCCGCCACCACAAAATATCAGTCAACTTCGATCATTGCAAGGAAGATTACAGTCCATCAGAAGGTTTATAGCTCAACTGGCAGACAAAAGCTTTCCATTTACACATTTATTGCATAAAAATGTCCCATTCAAATGGGATGACAAATGTGAAGCAACATTCAATCAAATCAAGCAATATCTTATGCAACCACCAGTTTTAATTCCACCTATTCCAGGAGAGCCACTTATACTCTATATTTCAACAACAAAAGTATCTTTGGGAGCATTGCTAGCATAAGAAGATTCTACAAGTAAGGAAAGGGCCATATATTATATTAGCAGAACCTTAACAACACATGAGTTAAACTATAGTTTCATTGGAAAAGCTTGCCTTGCAGTGGTATTTGCTTCTCAAAAGTGGCAACATTATATGTTGGCTCATACATTTAAGCTGATAACAAAGATTGATCCATTAAAATACCTATTAAGCAGAGCTACTTTAACAAGAAGACTTGCAAAATGGGTAATGATCTTAAGTGAGTTTGACATTCACTATGTAGATCGAAAAGCTATTAAAGGACAGGTCATTGCAGATCAGTTGGCTGAAGCACCTCTACAAGAAGAAAATCCAATGCACATTGAATTTTCTGATGCAGATGTCTTCATAGCAACAATTAAGAAATCATGGACATTGTACTTTGATGGATCTTATACACAATATGGCTCAGGGGTAGGGATTCTCTTTGTTACACCTGAAGGACATACCATTTCACGATCATATCAGTTGATGTTTCCTTGCACAAATAACATAGTTGAATATGAGGCATTGCTCATAGGATTGAAAATAGCATTGGAATGGTGGATTACAGAACTGCAAGTTTACGGTGATTCACAACTTGTCATTAATCAAATTAATGATGACTATCAAACTAAAGATGATAAGTTGTTACCCTACAAGAACATGGTGGATGATTATAAGAAGTATTTTGTGTTAATCAAGTTTTCACAAATATCAAGGATTGATAATAAAGCTGCAGATGCAATGGCTACCATTGCTTCATTATTACAATTATCAGAAGATCAAATCAAGCATGAATTCTTAGTGGAACAATTGTTTTCTCCTACCTATGATAATCCTGAAACCCAAGTCATATGTCATTTAACGGGTTCTGATTCACCTTTATATGGCAAGACTTATACCTATTTAAAAGATAACATCTTGCCTTCGGATTTATCCTGCAACCAAAAATGGAATTTCATTCGCCAATCCTCCCGTTATACCTTAATTGCCAATATCCTTTATCGACGTGTTCTTGATGGTACACTCCTTAGATTTCTTGAACGTGATGAGTCTGAAAAATCCTTACAAGAGGTTCATGGTGGTGTTTGTGGAACTCATTCGAGTGGTTTGACCTTAGCCAAGAAACTTGTCAGAATGGGATACTATTGGCCTACCATGGAGAAAGATTCTTTTACTTTTGTCAAGAAGTGTTCTAAATGTTAGATTCACGGGAATCTTATTCATGCACCTACGCAAGAACTGCAACCTTTTACTTTAACATGGCCTTTTTCTCAGTGGGGACTATATCTTGTTGGAAAAATACATCCTTCATCATCAAATGGTCATAAATTCATCATTACAACTATGGAGTATTTTACAAAATGGATTGAACCTGTTCCTCTGACAACGGTGATGGGTAAACAAATATCTTCATTTATCCTGAATTACATTATTTATAGATATGGAATTCCTAATTCTATCATTACTGATAATGGAAGGCCTTTCAAGAATCAGGATGTTGATGAACTTTGTGAAAGATTTCACATCCAACACAAGTTTTCTACACCTTACTATCCACAGAGTAATGGTCAAGCAGAAGCTTCTAACAAAACCATCTTGAAGATATTGAAGAAGACAGTAAATGACGCTAGACGTGATTGGCATGTTCAACTCAACCCAGCTTTGTGGGCATATAGAACAAGTATTTACGCTATATCTATGCAAACAGACGCTTAGGGCTCTGGTTAGATGAGAAGACGTACCAGAAGCTTTTCTTCCTGATAGAAGTGATTATGTCTATATAGATAGCAATCTATAGAGTTTAACACTCAGACAGCTCGTTAGATGAAAGACGTCAACATGCAGCTGATCATTTGAAGGGTTATCAATAGATTATGTCTCGTAGTTACAATCATAGAGTTAAACCACGACATTTCAAGTGGGTGACTTAGTCTTGAGAGAAAATCCACGTAATCAGCAAGACAGAAAAAGAAAGGGAAATTTGAACCTAATTGGCTTGGTCCATTTGTTGTCATTGCAGCATATGGTTCTGGTGCATATCAGTTATCCATGTCAAAGGGAACCCTTCAGAAAAAAAATCAAAAAATTCTGAAAAAATAAAAATAAAAATCATAAAAAGTCCAAAAAATCAAAAAATCATAAAAAGTCTTGAAAAAAAAAATCAAAAATCATAAAAAGTCCTAAAAAAAATAAAAAAAATCCTAAAAAAGTGCAATAAAAACAAGTAGTGAAGACCTGGCAAACAGGCGCTACTTGTGATCAAAATGGGCTCCTCCATTTATTAGTTTATGTCTTGTTTTCATTTTCGGCATCATCCATCCATATCTATCATCTGTATATATCTTCATATCCATATCATGCAATGGGAATCTTTATGTTTTATCATGGCTTGATAAAATTTGTACATATCTTTTATCTTTAGGTTGTGTTTACACTAGGGGAAAATGCAGAAACATAGATTGAACAAGAGAGGGGCAACAAGCTTTTCGAACATTGCAAATAGACACCAAAAATAGTTTGACAAAACACAACAAACATTGTCATATCAAATCAACCACAACATGATTTATTCAATGCCAATGGAAATCGAAACAACATGATCTAAATAACTATTGAAATGAGAACATCAATGATGATAACCAAAATTGGATGATCTTAATTTGAATAAATGTTTGAAATATTTTTAAGCAAGATTTGAATGGTTGTTTGATTTTCTATCATATCTCTGGAGTAATTCAATGATGTACTGAACTAGAAAAGCAAGGAAGGAGTATGATTTTTATTTGTCTGTTGTTTGTGAGGAAATCATTAGTACTATGCAAATTGGTCACGAGACATGCTCTACTATGGATCATGGATGACATTTCGGAATTTGTATGGGAAAAGGATTAACTCTTGTCTATTTATGCAAGCAATACTCAGGTCATCTCGGTTCAATTATACCTAGATGCTTGTATTAACTTGCTATATTAAAAATCATGAAAGAAATACTCAGGTCATCACTGGTGCTAACATACCCTTTGATGCTTGTATTAACTTTCAACATTTCAAAGCTCTATGATGATACAAAAAGCAAAACTAAGCTCTCCAAATGGCAATATTGTATGGATGTCCCGCATGGTTAGTATAGATTGCATTCATGTTAGAAACTACATTTTGCATTCATAAATTTCCCAAAAAGCTGGCAACGAATCAAATGGTTTATATCTTTTCGAATACATGACTGAGTATATTTTAAAATTCACAAAAACATCATTTCATACATTTTTCATATATATTTGCATTAGAAATTCATAAAATCAAAGCATACATCATATACACCATGCATTCATTCATCAAATAGATTTCATCTCATAAAATCATGTATACATACATATTATAAACCATGAAACTATCATATTATGCACATCATATAGACACATTTATCTCATCATAAATCATCACTGCATTTCATATATCTCAAAAATGAATGTCATAATGTACAAGGATGTCAACTACAAATGATATAACATCATAAAAAATGGGATCATCTCAAGGTGTATACATGTCTCAATGAAATATCATAAAAACGACATCTATAAAGCACTAGGCAGTGCTATCCTTTGATGGAGCTAGTCTGGGACCTGTATCACCTGCCCCTGATGGACCAGCACCGCCTGTCCCTGATGGCCCTCCTGGAGGTAATGGCTGTGTCACACCTCTACTGGTAGTACGAGAACGACTATGGGTAGATTGTGACTGAGTATAACTCTCCCTCCGCTTAGGTGGAACTGCATCATGATATCTAGTCCTATAAAACTCAGCCTCCCAAGTGGCTCTGGTAACCTTTCTCATCATATCACCAGGTAGGGTGCTATCTGCTACTCTCTATAGGCTATTAGCCAAAGCAACGGCCTACTCACCTCGCTGTCTCACTATGTCCCTCTTAGCAGTAACCGAAGTCAATTGTCCCTGCAACTGTGTAATCAGGGCCTGTGCCTGTGCTAGCTGGGTCTGCAAACTTTGTACTATACTCTGTAAAGATGACATCTGACCTGATACTGCCAGATCTACTAAAGGAGATGGGTTAGTGTGTCGCATCCGTGGTCCACCTCTACCACCTCTGCCACCTCTCCTACCACCTCTCCTGCCACCTCTATCTCCACCCCTACCATCACCACCATCATCTCCCTCTGAGCCATCATCTCCTCCACTATCATCATCATCACTATCCTCTGAATCATCATCCTCTGACACTGAGTCCCTCTGTCATCGTCTCTGTGCAGCAATAGGAGAAATAGCCTCATCAGGATCAAACATACGTGGTGTCAGATGCTCTAGGACATACTAAAAATACTCTGGTGTTGTCCCTGCATCAAGGACATCCACTCGGTAATCCCACATCACTACTCCCAAACTGGTAAACTTTGCCACTGCTATCTCATATGAAATCCGTGGACCCCACACTGCAAGCTCTGGCTGTCGCCGTGCATAAATGGCTGAACCCACAGGCATACCCTGAATCCGACCAAACTGTCGACATACTCGTCCAGCAAGAAACCTCTGAATGATCCATAGAGTCCGCCCAATCAAAAATCTGGAAGTACATACATATGGCATCTCCCTCGCATCCTCTGGCCATGGCTCACAATCTAAATATGGTCTTTAGCATACTGTATCCAAACTATCCAATAACCACTGCCAATGCACTAGTTTTCCCAGTCTCGGCTGAGCAATAATGTGAGCATATCTCCATCTGTATGATCAACTAGCTGGTCACTGTCCTCGAGTCAATGGACGTAAAATAACAAAATGCTCCCATGCCCATATCTATAATAATGAGCACCCAACAGCAAAAATCTGGCCTCTACCATATACAATATGATGTAACTCATCATATAAGTGGGCTAGCATGCAGGTACCCCATGCATATCGTGTCCCCTGCATCACCATACTCTCCAAAACACGACCCCACCTGATCGCGAACCCCTTCGACCTATGGTCGGGGCACAACACACCTCCAATAAATCCTGCAAGTATAGATGGTAAAGGTGGATATGTATCTGTCATCTCACCCCATGGGATGAAGTATCCAACAATCTGATCATCTCGAAAAATCCATCTCAAAGCGTCAGTGCCTCCAGCCTCTCAGCTATCAAAAACAACTATCTCTCCCATCACTGGGATCCGTAGGATGCAATATACATCCTCAGGGGTCACTGTAATCTCGCTCATTGGTAAATGAAATGTGTTGGTGTCACTATGCCACCGCTCTGCAAGTGCTGTCAATAAAGCCCTGTTGAGGCGAACCTTAGGCATGTCAAGTAATGCACTCAATCCACATGCATCAATCACATCTCTATCTGACTGTAACAAATGTGGAATCAATGTTCATGTGCTCAGAAATGTCTCTCGTAACTGCAAAACACTTAATCTCTCCTGTTGACATATCATCAAAGCAAAATCAATATCAAATCATCATAATGAATCAATCCAAAACTGAACATTAAATTATTTGTTTTTCATCATCATCATGAAATGCGAATAATATCAAAATCATGTTTGTTTTTAACAACCTTAGAAGCAAAAAAATCAATCAAACTATTTGTTTTTCATCGTCATGGAAAGAAAATAAGCAACATCACGTTTCTTTCTAACAACTTTAGAAGAAAACTTATCTATTCTATTTTTTTTTAACAACTTTAAAAGCAAATCTATCAGCTCCTATTTGTTTTCCAACAACTTTGGGAACAAATTTATCAGGTCACAACAACATATGATTAAAGGCGCTACAAAATTGGTTAAATGCGCTACAAAATTCATCATTGGCACTATAGAATTAAAAGTGCTACAGAACTCATCAAGAGTGCTATGAAATATATCAAATGCGCTATTAAATCAATTGCGCTACAAAAATTATCATATGCGCTATGAAAAGTCTCAAGGGCGCTAAAACACACTTTTTTACATCAAAACATGGAAAAACGTGCACTAAACAGAAATTTTTTGAAAAGCAGGAGATTTACGGGATACATACCAGAGGTCCATAGTGCGCTGGCCGCTGATGTCATTGGATACTCTCAAAACGGTGCTAGTGAACTGGAAGTGCCATAATTATCAAACCAAAGCTCAAAAATCTGTAAATTTTATTAGGTTAAAATTGAAAATGACATGGAAAATGACATTTTTAACCTATATAATGGTAAAATTGGGGCATTTTTACCACATTTTAACATAGCAGGGGCAATTTCTTCATCAATTTTTCATTTCACATCTTTCCGGGTCAATTTTCTTCAAATCATTAGTTTCAAACGATGAATCGACATCTTCAAAATCATAAAAATCTAAAAACTTCACAAAAATCCATAAAAAATCAATTAAATTCATAAAAATTCAAAATATGATCGATTCATCATTTGCAGGGGCATATACCTATCGACATTTCGATAGTCAACATCTGGGGAAAATTTCAAAATTCTTTGAAGCAATGCGTAAAACACATCACTTCAAAGAGGGGAAAAATGTATACACCTAAAAATGGTCACATCACATTGTCTGGTAATTAATTAAATATTTTTAATATTTAGTTAAATCTTAAAATTCCATCTATGTATAAATAAATTTAAATAATTTATTTATATTGTTCATTATTTCATTTCAATTAAATAAATAAGTTTATTTAATCATCTTTTCATATTCATTTCTTAATTAATTAAATAAATATTATGGTTTATTTATATTAATTATCATATAAATCTTAGTTTGAATATTTTATTCAAATAAAGATTAAAATATTCTTCTTTTCTTCTAAATATCATTTATAATTAAATATTCTAGAATATTTAATTAATTCCTCTAATTCAATTCTAATATTCATTCATAATTAAATATCTCAAAATATTTATTTAATTCTTCTAATATTTCATATTCTTCTAAAGTCACATCATGATTAAATATTCTAAAATATTTAATTAAATCTTCCATAGTTTTTAAAATTAAAAATCAAAATTCATTAAATGAAATTAAATAAATTTATTTATTTAATTTGAGGATTATCTTCAACATCCGGGAAGCAAACGGTCAAAATAGAAAATTTATTTTTCTCTATTTTTGTGTAGGCTTGTTCCCGTGGGTTGAAGATAGGAATCCATCCTTCTCTCCAACCTCTCAACCTCTTCCATTTTCTTCTCAACCTCTTCATCTCTCACCATTCAGACTTACCAGACAATCTCACAGCCGTAGATCCTTGCCAGCCAGGATTGTGCCTGCAAAAATCTATAAATATGACTGCCGGGAACTCCAAATCATATAGAAGCTTTCAGTAAAATAATTATAGCCAAATTGTAAGTAGTATAAATCCTTTTAGTATTCATAGAATTCACAGTATTTTCATAGCATAGAATCATAGTATAACATAGCATAGAATCATGACATTTTCCATTCACAACCCCTGTGCATAATCCACAGCCCCTGTTCATATCCATGAGCATTTTCATATTCATAGCACATAGGATAGAATTCCCTTTTGCATAACTCATTCTACAGCAGACATTTGGAGAAGCTGACTTTATACAAAATCTGAGAGTAGCAGCTTCAAATCTCTGGAGATAGAGGAAGATGGAACGCTTCTGAGAATTATCTTTATTTCTTTGTTTGAATTTCTTTAGTATAATGTTCTATTAATTGTGTTTTTGTTTTCATTTAGATTACATATATTAACATATACACAACTACTTTCCATGGAAAGTTAGCTATACAACTCGAGAGTAAGTTGAAAATATTCAAGGAGATGGAGGAATGTGGTATGCCTCAAATATTAAATCCAAAAGGTGAATTGCATCCATTTGACACCTAGAAGAAAGATTTGTGAGGAATGCTTGGAACGGCTATGATGACTTTGTCTGTCACCGACTACATCTTGCTCAATTCAAATATTGACACAATGGTGGAAATTGAATAAAAAATGGATATGTTTGTTAAGGAAGCCAAGATTTTAATTGATGCAACATAATATTAGTGTATTACTAAGGTGCAAGATTTATTGAACATTAAATGGCCCATTGAGTAGGAATCAACACTTGGTTAGAGAAATACATAGAGTGAATCTGTGTGAGGATCAATGAATAAGTAGAATAATGGATAGGAGAGGAATAATACATAGCCCAAATACAATATAGGTTAGGATTTTGGTATGACATGGTAAAATATTATTCTCTCCTTAAATTCAAATGAATAGTATGTGGCGCTCATGTGGATTAACAAATTTTGACTTTTTTTTGCCTTCCTTACCTTGCTTCGTAAGTTTTGTTGTTTTGATTCTCCCACAGTTGGCATTTTGAGCACATGGGGAATATCTTGAAACTATTGTAACAAACTAATGATGTTTTTTGAGGTGGGACCTATTTTCCATGAAAATTTGAGGTTAATTCCACCTCATGTTTATTTTCTACACCTAAAGAATCAAGTGTAACTGAAAGAGGAATATTGTTGCAAGTGGTCCAATGGGATCATGACATGTGTGCTATTTGGTCTAAGGCTTGTTTTCTCTTTCATCTCTATAAGAAGGAATTCAGGACCAAAAGCATGAGAGTTGATTTTTTTTTGAGTTAATATGATTAGATGGTCAAGATAATATGAAGCAATTTTTAGAGTCTTTGTTTTAAGTTTCTTTTAAATTTCATACTTATGCATGTAAGATTGATAATGATATAGCATTTATAATACAAAATAATATCAGTTTCATGGTTATTGTCTCTCCTTGTATGTGTATTATGAGTTATGACTGAAAGTAATGAAGGATTTATTTCATTTGTCTCTATCATTACCTGATGGATTTTTAGTTTCATGCTTGCTTATTGATTCAATGAATTGATGTAAGTGCTTGTATGCGATTAATGACTTATAAGAACTGTATGCTAGGATATTTGTAAGAAGTAATAATCATGAACATCACAGAGGAATTTTGTAATGCAATATTTCTTGAGGTTATAAGTGCTATCATCTAAATTGTTACCAGGTTATATAGAATGATATTGACTTCGTGCTTGGGATAAAGATATTGGTTCATGCAGAGTATTTATGTTACACTTACAATGTTGATTCATTAACTACTCAATCTTTAAATCATAGAATCTCAAGGGGATACTATTGTTGTTGGTTTGTGTTTGAAGTCTACTCTCTCATGCTTAATATATATAACATTGATACATAAGCTATCAACTTATTTGATGCACATTATTGACTGGTTTTATGAGAGATATTTGTTATTGACAATGCATTTGATTGTAATTGTGATAAGTCTTTAAGTATACATGGTGGGATCACCCTCCCAAGTTTCAAAGAGCCCAAAGAAAAGGAATAGAAGTTTAGCAACCTCTATTTGTTCATTGGACAATCCTCAACCTAGCTAATAATTGAGTTGTGGCACTCATAGGTTAGGATTGAGATTAAGTTTGGTTCTAAAAAAATAACCAATAGATTGGCGACTCTGCTGGGGATTAGCTAAGTCCAAAGTCTCTAAGTTCATATCAGGTGCAGTCAAAGTTAGTTTTTCATTGTGATACTCTTTACCATTTAAGGAATAATTGGTTTTAAATTTGTTTTATTAGTCCCATCATTCTAGGTCTTATGTGTTAGGTGTTATTTCATTCTGCCACTTTCTATCGGGTAATGTTTAAAATCTTTTCTGGAGTAACAAGTAAACAATCAAATTGCAATCACTTTTTGTTTCCTAGTATTCTGGGTGGTGACTCTGAGTTCTCTAGTACCAGTGTGAAGATTAGTTCTCAAAAGGATAACAAAAATAAATATTTTTTAGTACTTGAAATTATGAGGAAGACCAGAAGTTATGCGAAGAAGCACCCTAATTAGAAGGTAGAATTTGAACCTAAAAAGGAAAAGCAACCTGAATGGGTTAGGAAACGTTTTGAATCAAGTCTGCTGATTCCCATCCTTATGTATCTCCTACTTTTCATGTTGATATAGGTATTGCTAAAATCCATGAAGAAGGACATAAAGTTCAAGAGTCTAACATAGACCAAGGAAGTTTTTCAGTTGAACAAGTCTTTGATAGTGAGTTAAATATTTCAAGAGAGGAAGATAGGTGGGAGTTTTGGGAAAGGAATAAGAATTTCTCCAAGCCTTTAACCCCTGGAATTGGTTCCATTTTTAATGGAAATATTTTTTTTTCCATGAGGTAAATCTCTTGATGAGCCAGTCAACTTTTCTCTTGAAGAGGACCCTACTGACCAGCCTTACTTTACTCCTACCCTGAGTGAGCATGGAGATATTCTAGAAAATTAGGAGGATATAGATAATGACATGAAAGCCATTGAAGAAGAGGAGTTAAGGTTTCAAAAACAAGAAGAAAAGAGAATGAAATGATTTAAAGAAAATGAATATAGGATTAGAGCTAAGCAAATTGAGAGAGATGCTAGAAGAATTTTTTTGGAGAAAATGAGAGAAGAGGCCATGAGGTATAGAACCTTTGAGGAAAATATTTCTAAATTCACCTCTAAGGTGACTAATGATATTCCTAGAGCAACAATCTCAATGGCAGCTTCAGCTATTGATAGTTATACAACATATGTCTCAACCACTAGAGCCTCAAACCCTCTTGTTAATACTAAGAAAAAGTCATTTGTAGATCATGGGAAGAGACACATTGACCAACCCAAGAAAAATACATTCAAAACAAATGTTAAAACCAATACTTCATCTACTGAAATCCCCATAAATAAGGACAAAGTTGATCCAACACCATCCGATACACCTCTAGATCCTGAGATATTAAGGTTGTAGTTGGAAAGTGAAAAGCTACAAGAAGATTTGAAAAAGCTGAAATAATAGCTTCTAATGCAGAAATGCCTAGGAAGATTTCCTTCCTTCAAATGTCCACCCATATTCGAGAGGCTTCAAGCTTTGGAAATATTGATAGTGAGTTGCATAAAAAGAAATCTAATGGACATACTCCTAGTGGAAATGGTGGTGGAGATCAAGGAGGTGGTGGTGGAGGAAAAAACAAGACTGATAAGTCTTATTTTGAACATGATGAGGGAAATAAGAAATGGGGAGGTGATGGTGAAAGTGGAAGGGAAAAATATGGTAGCCACTCTGACAACAAGAAAGGTTATGAGCACATAGATGATCATAGGGATTGACATACTAGGAGGCCACTCCAAGTAGATAGATACTAGCAGCTATGTTTCACTAGAAAACCTGGCTACCCAAACCCATTTCCTAAAGATTGCAGGCTTGCTCTAGTAAAATTCTCAGGAAGGAATTCTTTAATTGGTGAAGACCATCTCAAAGCATTCACTAATGTTATGGATGATTTTGAGGTGGAGGTGGAAGATGTCATGATGAAGTTGTTCATACAGTCTATCATTGAGGATGCAAGAGAATGGTACAAGAGTTTGCCTACTAAGAGCATTGGCTCTTGGGAGGAGTTCAAAAGGGTTTTTAGAGAACAATACGGTGACAAGACTGATTCAAGTTTTATGTTGAATCAATTCAATAATATTGTTAAAGGATCTAATGAATCTATTGCTAAGTTTAATATAAGGTTCCAAAAGGCTAGAAAAAGGTTGTCTCCTCATCTACAATTAAATGATCATGTGTGTTTGGTAGATTACTGCAATGCTTTTGATGCAAAAATGAGTTACCATTTTTCCTCAGTCTTTAAGATAAGCTTTCAAGATGGCAGAACATATTAAAAATATCAGTAAAGCAACTGGTAAAGTTGGAAGAAGACATGATCTAAAAATATTCAAAAGTTCAAGAAAGGAAGAAAAGAGTTCAGGCACTAAAGGGGGAACAATTGAGTACAAGCTTGATAGTTTTATGAAAACTATCAATGATAAAATTGTAATGCAAGAGAAGGCCCAACCTAAAAATTACCAAAGGAATGAAAGACCCCCTAGATTGCAAGATCGCCCTTACAATAACAATTGGCATAATGGGAAGCATGTCTTAAACAATCAGAGGAATACCCAAAACAAAGTTCCTCCAGACCCTCTACAAAAGAATTCAGGAAATTTTGTTGAAGATACTCCTTGGTGTATGAATTGAAAAATGCCACATTCCTCATAAAATGTGCAGTACCATAGATGGTGGAAGTAAAGGGTGACATACCCGAAGACTGTGATTAGCAAGATTAAGAGGATGATGATGTACTTATGATTATGGGTGATTCTGATGTTGCCTGCAGTGAATGTTCTTCTAATGAAGGTTCTTATGAAGTGGATGTAGATAATCAAAGACAAATTGCTAATGTGTATCATCAACATGTTCTTTTTGATGAGGATGACACTATTAATTTTGAGGCTTACAATTTGGAGACAATTAAAGATGGTGTTTCATTAAGAAGACCCTCTATAGAAGAAATTGCAAAATATACAACAGTCTTAGTTGCTCAAGTTTGGAGTTCTTATCATTTGAGGAATATAACTATTGGAGGTGAACAAGGTCATCCTATTGGTCTATTCATCAAGGATTAGAATTCTAGGGGAAAAGAACATGAACTTGATGAAAAATTAGAAGTATTCAAAACAAAAGAAGGCAGGGGAGATAAAATTTGGTCCAAGAGAGTAAACAAGCCAAAAGCTACTCATGGACACATATTTTCTGTCAAAAAATTAAAGACACAGAATCAAAATCCTGATTCCATAAGGAAGGATGCTAAACACAAGGCTAAAGCAACCAAAAATCAATAGAAATATAGTAGCAACAAACAAGGTATGCCTTTAATTGAACTTCCCAATTATACTCCTATTGATATGTTTCAGTTACTTAGCCAAGTTAAAGTGTTTGTACCTTTTATTGAAATGATAAGGATAGAAGAACATAAAAAAAAGGCAGTGGCCCTTATTAATGGTGCTGCTATAGACTGTAATGATTTAGTGGAGCTCACTCCATCCAAATTAAATGAAAAAGACAAGAAGGGTAAAGAAGTTGAGGCACTGATTACTAAGATTCCCCATATTTTCCTAGGAAATTCTGTGAATACTTGTCTAGATAAGATAGATCCATTTTTTCTTACCCTGGTGGTTGGGGGGAATTTTATAAAGAATTGTATTAGGGTATGTGCAGGATAATGATGGGCCAAAAAGTGGCAATATGATGGGTATGTGGTTGACGGAATTTTTTTAACCCAAAATTGATGAAAAGAAAAAGGTTTTTAAAGGAGATTTTCAGATTTCCACCAATATAAATTATGATTTACTTTTAATTTAATAAGTAATTATTATTCATTTTCTATTTAAATTATGACTAAAGTCCTAATTGTTAGACTGATTGAAAAAAATCTATAGCTTTCAAACAGTATCATATTTTTTGAATCCAAAACATGCTTCACATTCTATGCTTCACATACTATAGGATTAAAAAAAGAAAAATTGAATTTCATGAAGTTTTGACCAAGTTAAGGTGGTCATACATACAAGTTTTTTATAATTTTTAAAATTTGTAATAAAAAATTCATAATTAATTATTTACTAGGAAAAAAATTACAAAAAAATATGCATCACATCAGGACATGAGTCCTCTACTTATATTTAAAATATTATAAAATAATATTATCATTTTATTGTGGTTAGGGTGGTCAGACAGACACCTCCTTATTTTTCCCCTGAAATTTAAGTACTACTCCATTGAAATTTAAAATTTTCACTAAATATATATATTTTTTAAACAAACCTAGTAGTTTAGAAACTACATTCAATTTTCTATAGATTCTATTCTTACATATTTTTGAAATTATATAGATAACTTATTCAAATTTTTATGTCAAGTTTCCTAACTCTGATTTTTATGATTTTTTTGCTACTTAAGGGCCTATTTTTTCCATGATGTTCTTGAATATACCCATTATTGACTCTGGAGTATCAAAAAATATCATGCAAGTTAAAATCATGGATGTACTAGGGGTAAGGTTTAATAGCACTCATGGAAAGTGTTATGCCATGGATGCTAGAGAGATCCCTGTGGTAGGTGTAATAAATGAGCTTCCATATAGATTGGCAGCTTACCCTGACCAAGTGTTTAAAATGAGTGTGGAAGTGGTTGATATCCCACCTAACTATGGAATGTTATTGTCACAAAAATGGAGTACATCTATTGGAGGAAGTATGTAGTGTGACATGTCTTATGCCATATTTCCCATTGATGGTAAGAATGCCCAAGTAATGAGGGAATCTAGGGTACCACATATGTTGGAACATGTTCTTGAAGATGACATAATTCTTTTCATAGATACTGATATTGGTGAGTTCAAGGTAGAAGAAGCACCAAGAGAGATTGGGAGATGTCTTGCACCTATAGAAAATGAAGTTTCAAAAGTATCTAATAAAGAAGGACTGTGGAAAATGTTCTTTTATGGTGCAAGCTCCAAAGAAGGATCTGGTGCAGGAATTTTATTAGTATCACCTATTGGAAATACTTATAAGTTCTCTTTTACATTATCTTTTGTCTATAAAAATAATGTAGCAAAATATGAAGCCTTGTTATTGGGATTGAGACTTGCTGAAAAGCATGGAATCAAAAGGCTAATGGTAATTGGTGATTTTGAGCTTGTAATAACCCAAGTAAGAGTAAATTATGCTTGCAAAAATAATAGACTGAAGCAATATAAGAATGTTGTCTAGGATTCTATTGAACAGTTTGATACTTTTGGAATTGATTGGATGGAAAGAGGACATAATAGAGTAGCTGATTTACTTGCTAATATTACATTAAGACCTGATGATATACTTTCATAGGAATTTCTAAGGTTGAGATATAGACAAGACCATCTATCCCTAACAATGTACACAATTGGAAAAATTTTAATGATGATGAGGATATCCTTAGATTCCTAAATTGTGCTGATAAATATGAAGGTCAAGAGATTTATTTTAATGGATTTGTAGAGAGTACTAATTTAAAGGATATGGTGTTTGGAAAAGAGTTCATCCAATTAAAAACAAATAAAATGCCCAAAGGCCTTGTAGCTCTTGAAAGGGTCTTTGATAGTCAAGATACAAACAAGGCCAAAACAACTACTGCTCACCCAAAGGACCTAGAAGAAGTGAACTTGGGAACTGTAAATACCCCAAAGAAAGTCTATGTAGGAAAGAAGATGAAGCGAAAGGTAAAGGTAATGTTAATCACCTGACTCATAAATATAGAAATGTCTTTGCTTGGTCATATGATGACTTGAAAGCTTGCAGGGAGGAATTTTTTCAACATGAAATTCCTTTAAAGGAGGATGCAAAACCCTTCAAGCAAAAGAAAAGACCAATTAGTCCTATTTTAGCTCCCAATATGCAAGAGGAGTTGGTAAAGTTGAGGTATGTTGGTATTATTAAACCCATTAGACACTCTTCATGGGTATCTAATTTGGTACCACTAAGAAAAAAGAATGGTGACATAAGATTATGTGTTGATTTTAGGAACTTGAATGTATCCTCATTAAAGGAAAATTATCCATTACCGAACATGGAAGCTATCTTACAAAAGTTAATTGGCTATGAGCTATTGTCAATGATGGATGTTTTTTCAAGATATAATCAAGTAAAAATAAAGGATTCTGAGTAGTACAAGACTACATTTACTACTCCTTGGGGTACATATGTATATGTAAGGATGCCTTTTGGCTTGACAAATGTAGGTGCCACTTTTCAAAGAGCTATGGATGTAGCTTTCTCAAATTTTATTGATTTATTTATGGTTGTATAACAAGATGACCTAACCACCTATTATAAGAAAGAAGATGATCATTCCATGGATTTAGAGAAAGTTTTTATTAGGTCACTAGAATATGGAATATCTTTGAACCCAAAGAAATGTACCTTTGGGGTCAATGAGGGAAAATTGCTAGGGCATATTGTGTCTAAGGAAGGAGCAAGGATAGACCTTGAAAGAGTGGTAGCCATTGACAAGATCCCTCAGCCAAAAAATGTCAAGGGAATCTAGTCATTTTTGGGTAGATAAATTTTTTGAGAAGATTTGTAACCAAATTTGCATAAATTACAAGACCTATTTCCAAAATGCTGAAGAAGGGTGAAAAGGTACTTTGGAGTGAAGAGCCTAGTTATTCTTTCAAGAAAATAAAACAAGCTATTAAGCAAGCTCCATTTTTGAAGTCTCTCAATTGCTCTAAACCAATACACATTTTCTCCTTTGCTTCTTTTCATACTATTATTGTTGCCTTACAATAGAAAAATGAGCAAGGTTTTGAAAAACCAATTGCATTTTTTAGAAAATCTTTACAAGCTATAGAATTGAAGTATGACACTACTGAGAAACAAGCATATGCTTTGGTAAAGGTTGTGAAGAATTTTAGGACTTACCTACAAGGGGCTATAGTTATAGCTTTTGTACCAAGTGCAACTATGAAGGACATTTTTACTCAGCAAGAGACAACAGGAAAAAGGTGTAGATGGATCAACATGATCCAATAATTTAACATTGATGTTTAGATTAACAAGCTAGTAAGAGGACAAGGCCTAGCCAAGTTAATGGCAGAGGAAAATTTGGAAGCTAATCAATTTAATCAGAGTGAAGTAATTGATATTGCACCTCTTTGTGATATGCAAACATGCCGATGGTATAGAAGAATTATCTAGTATCTACAAACTTTACAATGTCCTACTAATATGGACAACAATGAAAAAAGAACATTGAAATTGCATGCTATCAAGTATGTGATTATCAACAATGAGTTGTGGTGGAGAAGCTTAGATGGAGTACTTCTTAAGTGTGTAGATGGAAAAAAAGCATTGGAACTTCTACAAGAAATGTACAATGGGGTGTGTGGTGGTCATTACATGGCAAAGACTACTACACATAAGATTTTGAGAGATGGATTCTAGTGGCCCACTATTTTTAAAGATGCTCACAAGTTTGTTAAAACTTATGATTCTTGTCAACGATTCTCAGGAAAACTGAAGTTCTCATGAAATTTACCACTTAGGCCCATGACAGTTGAAACCCCTTTCCAACAATGGGGAATTGATTTCATTGGGGAAATACCAGAAAATCTAAGTGGAGGTCACTCATGGATTCTTTTTGCCACTAACTATTTTACAAAATGGGTGGAAACAATACCTACAAAAAAGGCAACAAGCAAGGTGGTAGTTGATTTTATGTTAAATAAAATTCTTATCAGATTTGGGGTCCCTTAGAGGATTATCTTAGATAGTGTTATGTGCTTTAGATAAGATGAATTCAGGGACTTTGTGAAAGACATGGCATACAAGTTTCTCATTCTTCACCTTACCATCCTCAAGGAAATGGTCAAGCCAAGTCAAGTAATAAGAGCTTGATGAAGATAATCAAGAGAGTTATGGAGAAGAACAAAAAGGCTTGGGATTCAAAATTAATACTGGCACTCTGGGCAGATAGAGTGACTATGAAAAGGGCTACTAGTTATTCACCATTTGGCTTAGTTTATGGTATAGAGGCTAGATTGCTACAAAATAACCTACTCAAAATGTATAATTTTGTGCAGGAATATGATGAAAAAAATTGTGATGATATGCAGCACATAATAAATAATTTGGTGCAGTTAGATGAGTCTAGGTGGGAAGCTCAAGTTAAAAACTTGAAGATGCAACTGCAAGTTAAGAATTTATATGACAAGAGAGCTTCTCCCAGAAAGTTTGAACTAAGCAACATGGTGTTAGCTTGGAATGCAAGAGCTCAAGATAAGGGAAATCATGGGAAATTTGAGGCATTATGGACTGGCCCTTATTTGATAGTCAGTACTCACGGAGAAGATTCATATTTCCTTCAGAGCCTAATAGGTGAACTTTTTGAACTGCCAGTACATGGACATTTCTTAAAGCCATACTTCTCCTAAGTATGTTATTTTCCATGTATGTTATGCTTTGTATATTATGTATATAGGTGTGTTTTCTTTTTGTTTCTTTTCGGTCCTACTACCTTGTCTAGGTAGTTCCCTAGTTTGGGTCCTTTGGTTTTAATCCACATTTTGGTTTGCTTCAACCTAAGATTCTTGGGGTCTCACCATTCCTGCAAGAGGAATACGTCTCTAGTTGGAGCCATTGATGGAGCCTTCATTATCATGTCCCATCTCAAAACCTTGTTGCATTTAAGAAGGTTTAGGTTTCATTTTATTAAAGAACTTGAATGTTCTATTTTTTTGTTGACTCTGTATTGCCCATTGTAGTCACTATTTAAACTTTTTTGCATCTAATTTTATTATCTGGCAACTGGTTCCCTAATCATAGGTCCAAAAAAATTTTTTATAGTGTTTTTGGGGTTTTAAAGTTTTTTTCTATTTATCGTATCATCCTAGGAATTCCCCTCCATTAAAACAACATATGAGCACGTGCCTAAAAGTTTCCACTTAAGTTCATTCAGCCTTTTGTCTTTATCACTCATCGCTGATCACTTTTGAAATGTATGTTTTAAATCAGCGATGAGCGATGAGGTGATATTTCTTTGATATCGCTCATCATGAATTGCTACTTGAACTTCTAATTGTAAATAGCGATGAGTGAGGTGCATAGTATTATTAAGGGATCTCTTATCGCTAATGATTTATGAACTCTTAAAATTGTAATAGCGATGAGCAATTCCCTCTGGCTTTATGATCATATTTTCATTGCTTATCAAAAATATGTTATGAAGTGATTGTTTTAAATCAATGATGAGTGAGGAGAAAAGATTCCAATTTCATCGCTTCTACGGATTTGTTTTGAGCGCTAAGTTCTTGATTAGCGATACACGATATGTAATGATATTAGGATAATATCTCATCACTAATTGCTTGCAAACCTTATGAGGAGAATTAGTGATGAGCAATAAGGTTCATTTTAAGAAGGTTTCTCTTGCTAACCTAAAAAAATCTTATTTTTGATATCTTTTTGTGCCATTGATTGTTTATATAGGTGTACGTGTCAAAATATGGTGCTTTCATCTCCTATCGTTGATAAAATCCAAGGTGCAAAAGTTGAATTAGCTAGGAGTGATGGAGATGAACATGATTGGGAAACATGTTGTAGATCTAAGGGCTTAAATTTTATCACATAAAAAACTTGCAACACTAATAGACTTGGACGAGAATGAAGTAAATCAACAATAGGAAACAACCATTATAGGAAGAGGAAACATGGCGTAATCCTAAGGATTTTGTATGAAGAAAAGAGTAGGGTGGCGAGATGGATTAGTAACCATTGATGTAGTCTTCAAGCTGAAGAATCAATTATCAAGGTTTAAACCTAAACAACTACTTTTTAGTTCACTCATGTGAGCTCACTATCAAGTATTAATGGTGAGATGCTTTTCTCTTGGACATAATATAAAGTAGATACCTAGTTGACCATGTATTCAAATTCATTGGCTAGCAAAAAAAATACTAGAAGCTGAAGAAATTGTGAGGCAAGTTCCAGAAGTTATCAGTAACTAGAGTAACATTGATTTCACCCAGGTAAGCAAAACTAATACCTCCTAATAGAAGTAGTGAGGTGAATGCCCTAGAAATTTGGTAGTAAAATTGGGGGAATTAGCAATTTATTCATTTCTAGTAGTTTCAATTTGGTGATTGAGCATTGTATAAATTGTGAAGAAAGGTGTCATGTTCAATAGTAGTGTTTTGTCCTATCATAATCGTGAAGGGTTTTATTTGGTCATAATAAAATGTAAACCCTAGTTCCATTTGCATACAAGCATGAGTGACCCAGAGCCTAGTGAATCTAGTGTTAGATAGGAAGGAAACCAAAATAGAAGAGGGTTAAAAGACTTAAAACTTAGGATGCTTCAGCTGAAATTAAGCCTAAGCCCTAGGTGACTGTGTCTAACCCTTCGCCAAGTACCCCTATGGATTCCACTAGGTTCAGAAGTGCAAAGAAATTAGAAATAGAAATATTTATGCAAGAGCCCTTTGGAGATGTCAAAGGAGGGTCACGAATTGGTAAAAGGCCCACATGACAAGTTGTTGTGACCACTAGGTTAATTGATAATGATGGCGAAATTGGTTAAAAACCCCAACCCTAGAGTGGATGGAAATTGTTTCAGTATGATTTCAATAGGAGACATTCTAGTAAGCTTGAATGCTATTTATGGAGGTTGAATCTTGGAAAGTTGGTGGTTCTGACTGTGTTTGTAGAAGCTAATTTAATGATGGAGTTAGCAAGGAACTATAACCCTACTGACAAGACAATCAGAAGTGAGAATGGTGATATAATTCTAGAGGTGACAAAGGATAAGATGATGGATATATTTGGGTTAAATCCATATTATACTACAAAGTTCAGACGTGCTAACTTGTATGCTGAGTATGAAAAGAGAAAATTTTCATTCAAATAAGTACTACTTGTGTGACAGAGAAGGAGCAGGGAAAGATGTACTGCTAAGGATGTTGAGCCTTTTGAGTGTGAAGAATTTGAAGATTATTTAAAAAACACTTATTATTGTTTAAATCAAGTACTGGCTCGATATTTTGAGGTTAGGATAGCTCTTGATTTATTGGTGATGGTGGTAGATATACAAAACTATAATAGAAACACTAGTTTTGACTATGGTAACTTTGATGCTAAACGGATGCATGAGGATGTTCTGAATTTGAGAAAGGAGGTGCTCCCTTTTTATTTTCTCCATTACTCTTTATTGATGCATATGTTCTTATGGGAGGATGATTATGAGTGGAAAAGGAAACTAAATCTAAAAGTTAAGGATAGTGAAAATAATGCTATCCCTGTACAAATGTCGACTTACATTTGGGATCAAGATTGCTCAAATTCCAATTACATCTTGTTTTCCAATGCTATAAGATATAGTATCTTAGAGTCATTGGGTGTAGTACCTAGATTCAGAATCTCTCCAGAAATCAAAATTCTTATGTGCCAAAAGGATGTACCAGGCTCTAAAGCAACAAATAATTAGGCTAACTAGTTTCTACATTTTGAATATACTTTGATTAGGGCTTATGGAGCTAAGGTGGCACCTCATTGTCTACCCTTGTATGCCTTATAAAAATTGGATTTCATGGAGCTCGTGTGGAAAATTGATTTCATGGATTATGAAATGTTTAGAAAAGGAAAAAAGGGCACTATAATACATCCCCAATGTACTTTTTCTTATTTCAAGATCACTACCCTTGAGGAGTATGAAAAGTTTGGCATTATGGTAAATAATCTAAGAATGCCTATCAATGAGATCAAATTTTTTGATCCAGAAGGGTTTGTGGTAGGAAGAAGAATACAAAAGGACTTAGGCATCATACACTATGAATTTTTATATAGAGATGATGTACTAAGAAATCTGACAAGTGATGAGGCTATCATGACTAGGAAAAGAGAATGGACGATTATGACAAACCTTGAGGAGAAGATTATGAAAAGGAATGTCTTCTACATCATTCCATACAATGTAATTGCAAACCTCTTGGAGAGAGCCTTTACTATGATAATGGATTATCAATCTAGTGAGTTTAAGGTAAAGGTAAAGGAGGTTGTAGACAAATCCCAAGTCCTCTTAGAACAAAAAGAACAAAAACAACAAGCTATGGATATCCCAGAACAACATGTAGATGTTCAGGAGGTCAAGGAGGAACATATGACATAACATTTGCTAGAAAATGAGGAGGTGGAGCAAAAATTTCTCCTTCCTCATATTGAAGAAACTCATAGTTTAGATTGTCCTCCTAACATGATTTTCAAGTGGAAGTATGAAAAAGAAAATGATGATGATCCCAGGATTAGGGAGTGTGATGATTTTTTGGATGATGATAAATTTTTGCATACCAAAATTTTTTAGGAGTTTATGATTCAACAATGGAGTAAGGAAATAAAAGAGAGACTTGAATCAAATTGAGTTAATGTTGAACCTTCTCATCAAGAGGAAGCTAAGAAAGAAAAGGAAGAGAAATTCGGGGCTGAAATTGTAGCTATTACTCCCACTGAGGCTCGAAGGATTGTCAAAGATAGTGGAATCATGTTGTTACCAAGATGTACTATTACTGTTGTCATAACATATGATGCAGTTAGGAGAGATCCTATAGCTTTTATATTTGTAGATCAATTTGAGGATAAAGTATTTGGTTCTGGATATAGTCCAAAGTTTCATACTCTTGCAATTTGGTCTATGGCACCTAATACTAGTAAACATGAGGTTGCTAGGCCTATTGAAGAAGTTATTGGTTCATTAGTGGTTAAGAGAGCTATTGACATAAGTTCTTGTATACACAAAAAAATGGTCTGGATAATCTAAGTAATTAAACATGATTTATTTGATTAATTAACCCTTCTATTTTCATCTACTTATAAATAAATAGAAATATTTATTTATATAGTTCACATTTAATTCTTCTATCTTTATCATATTATTTCATCTTAATTAAATAAACGAATTTAATACTTTGTTTTATTTAATTATCTAATTCTTCTATAAATATATATTTATTCTACCTTAAATAACATCATTCTATTTTAATTAAATAAACAAGTTCACATACTTTGTTCTATTTAATTACCATATTTCTTCCATATTTATTTAATAAACAAGACTTCTATAGCTTGTTTTATTAAATTAAATATCCTCTTTTGCTAATGTGAATAAATCCAAATATTCAATTAAGGCATATTTCTACAGCTATTTCCTCTTTTCACTCATCATATCCACCTACCAAATTAGATATTTTATATCTAATTAATTTCAACTCAACCTTCACAAACAAATTTGGAGATAATTTGGAGACAAATTACAGGAAAACTTCTTCATCTTCTTCCATTGATTCTTCTTATCTTCTGGCTGAATCTTTTTGTGGGGAGGAACAATCTCCATAATCTTCTCAGGCTTCTTCATCTTTCACCATTGATTCTTTCAAATCAAATCCATACCTTTGCATTGTTTCCCCTTCTCAAAATATGTTGTCGTGAAATCTATAAATACAACTTCTTTCCACAAGAAAAGGATCCCAAGTTTATGCAATCTTACTCTGCAGAAATAGCATTAGAGAAATTAAGTATTTGAGCAAATAGCAATAGCAATTAGCAAATCATTTTAGAATGGAAATCATAATAATGGCTTTTCATTTAGCCACATCTTAGTTTACTATAGTTTTGTTTTATCATTTTCATGTCAATTCCATCTACAATATCACCAACATATCATTTAGCAATCATCATATAGGATTAGTTTCCTACATTTAACAATATCTCATTCTCTAGATTGACATTTTAACAGTCACAGTACTTAAAAAATCTGAGAGCCCCATGATTTAATAAATCTTTGGAGATAGAGAGCAATATGACACTTTCAATAGATTTCTGCCTTTTAGTAGTTTAATTATTGTTTAAATCTATTGATATAATGTCTTATTGATTGTGTTTATTGTTACATTACACATATTTTACTCACAGATAAATTGGAACCTACCGTGGGGCCCAAAAACCACATTTTAAACATTTTTTTTCTAAAAAGTGTGCTCATAGGTTTCTGTCGTGTTTTGTTTAAGCGCGATCATGAGTTTTTATAGTGCATACAATAGATATTTAAGTGCATTTGAGTATTGTTATGGCCCATCTGATAGATATTTTAGTGCATACGACCACTGTTACAGCACATCCAATATCCTATGTTACCAGTCAAGGGGTTTTCTTTTAGTGCATTGACTCTTTCTTTTAGCGCATTAATCAAATTCTATAGCACATAGAATTATTATTGTAGCACATTTACATTCTATTTTAGTGCACCTGATAACTATTATGGCGCATCTAAGTATTTTTGAAAAAAATTAAAAATATGAGGATTAATCACTATTTTCTTTATTGTAGGTACATAATTCACTGGTCAAAGACAATTTTTGGCAACACTTACACCAGTCAAAGACAAAAATTTACAAATTACTAATGGTCTTTGCAGGGATTTAATTTTATTATTACATTTCCTTAGGTTAAGATAGTGCATCTAGCTTAATTAAAGAAATAGTTTGAACCCCATGTTTACTGTGTTTCAAAAGCAATAGGCTTATGCTCTCCCCTTAACTAGGTGATCAAAATGCTAGACTTGCTATCCTGCTTTATTAACACCGTTAGAAGGCCTACCATAGTGGAAAAAAGTACTCACCCTATGGGAACAACCTAAGTGGGAACAACCAAAGCTAGGTTTTCCAACCCACTCTAAAACAAAATTGAATCTGGGGAAACCCACATTTACCAAAAGTGTGCAAGATAACCATCCCCAAAATATTTGTTCTAAAGATTAGGAGGTCTCCTAAGGGAGTTTATCAATTACCACTCTGAACGGAAACCTTTTCTAAGAACTTTAATGTAGAATACAACTGTGTTAGTTTCTAAACAATTTTTATATAACGGTGCAAGGGGAAGGAAGAATCTACCCCCAAGACACTCACCATATAACTATTAGAGACCCTGGCCAAAAGTGGAGGATTCGAATTTGGTTAAGACTCAAAAAAGGAAAAAAAATAGGCACCCTCTAGGGGGTGACAGGGTTGTGTGAGTTGACATAGTTGCAAGTTGTGGGCTATGATATTCTAAGTGACCTATTTTACAATTAGAAAAAGTGCTTGAACTGTATTGTCTTGTGTCAAACTTGTGGAAATTGAAAGAACCAAACCTGATTCTAGAAGACACTCTTTTTTTACTACATATCTATTTTAAAACCAATGTTTACAAACTTGTTGTTGTGTGTGTAAAATCATTTCCAAATATATCATCCAATATATCATCAAATTCTAAGATTTACAAGAAAAATACCCCTCCAAAATCTTCATTGGTTAGAAAATTGCACCCTGGAATCAATCCTTTTATTGAGAAAAAAACCAGAACAATGAACAAAAACTGTGACCACTTCCAGATTAGTGCAACCAACCTCTATTTTAGTGCATCTATATAGTCTGTCAACACATTCACCCAAAATTTTAGCACAACCAACTTTTGTTTTAGCACATCTACCCAGTCTATCAGGGCATCTATATAGTCTGTCAACACATTCACCTAGAAGTTTAGCACAACCAACCTCTATTTTAGCGCATCTACCTAGTCTATCAATGCATCTACCTAGTCTTTCAATGCATGTACCTAGTTTGTCAGTGCATACACCCTATTTTATAGTGCATCTACCTAGTCTATCAGCACATATACCTAGTTTATCAGCACATTCACACCCTGCTCTAGTGCATCTGAGGTCTATTATAGAACATCCAAAAAAATAAATCCAGAGAGTTATTTTTCCAACCAGTCGGACAATTAACATCAGAATTTGGATTTTGATCAGAACAAAAACATTTTATTAGTCAAACCAATGTCTCAAAACTTTCTAAAAACTAAACTTTTCAAGTGAAACAATTCCAAATTAAACCAAGATCTTACACTTTCAAATTTCCATATCATCAAACATAATTCTTGATTATTAAGTTAAGTTTCTTTATTAGGATTTGTCATCCTACAATCATGAAACAAAGCAAAATAATCAGATTTTAACTTAGTCTCGTCAATAGAATTTATCATTCTATTCGACTTAGTTAATATCCTTGGCACTCATCCAAACAAAAGATCAAAGTTTAGTGAAAATAACGACACTTGTATGCCAATTTTGACAAGGTTACAAAGATAGAAACTTAGAGAAAAGTAAATTGAAACACTAAATACCATGGTTGAAGAAAATCCCTTTCATAGATTCCGTCAAAAAGACGGTAATGAAATAACTGAAGAAGACATTCAAACAGCACAACAAGATCCAAATTTTCACCAATTCATGGAATTTTTTTTGGAAAAGGATGGAGAAAAATACCTTTTGATGTAAAACTTCCCAATAAATTTGATGTCAATCAATTAAAAGAAGCACCTAAAAGAGCTGAAAATGAGCCACAAAAAATAGATCAAGTGGTTGTCCTAACACATCAAATGGAAAATTTACAACTTCTGGATATGCAAAAAGGGACCATGAAAAGATACATGTTCCAAGACATGTTTCCCTATCCTTTTCATCCAAGTGTGGACATGATACCATTTCCTAAACATTGTGAATTCCTGAAATACAACAAATACAATGGTAAAATTGGTCCAATAGATCATGTGAGGGAATTATGAACAATGAGCTTAGAATTTTCACAAGAGTAAACCTACTTGATGAGGTTGTTTCCAAGAAGCTTAGGAGTTCAATGTATGGAATGGTTCTTTAAACTACAACCAGGAATTCGATCCTTTGAGGAACTAGTCAACAAGTTTATCTCACAATACTCCTATAATATTCAACATGAGATAACAATAAAAGATCTTTAGAATACTAAACAAAAGAAAGGTGAAACATTCCTCTCATTTATACAATGATGGCGAAGGTTGTTTGCTAGGTATCCATCTTCCATGCCTGAAGAGGAAAAGATGAAACTATTCATTGATAACCTAACTGATGAGATGAGCTATAGGCTTGAGTTGCAATGCCCCCTACATTTGAGAAAGTAATTGAAAATGGGCTCAATATCGAAGAAGCCTTGGTCAAGAGAGGGTAATAAAACACTACAATGAAGGATCAAATAATACAAACTCCTCAAATCACTTACAATAACATTCATAAACCAAAGTTTTGGAAAAAAAATAGAAATACTAGAAACAATGATGCTGCAAATGAAACACAAAATGTGAAACCAGTATTTAATTTAACAATGACTACTGTAAAGATCAATCAAAATAATGACCAAAAAATCAATCAAAGTGTCAATCAAAACAACAATCCAAACAATGGTGAATCTAAACCACAACATATCAAAAACCATCAAATCGAAGAAGATTCACACTATTGGGATAGGCACTAGAATCAACAATGAGAGAAATTCTTACACAAGAACTTGTCACATTACTTGAAGCAAGAAATTGGGAACCAAGAGCAAAGCCATCATGGTGGAATGATATAGACTACTGTGACTTTCATAAAAATAAAGGACACACAACAAATGATTGTATGCAGTTGAAACATTTAGTACAAGATTTGATTGATAACAAGAAAGTATTCATAGAAGGACACCAAATGAACAATGATCATAGTGTATTTAAAAATCCTTTACCAAATTATGAAAAGGGAGAATCTTCTTCTTCAAACAGTAAAGGTAAAAAAGTAAACTACATTTATGACACCACTATTCATTGTATTTTTACGGTTGAGAATAATGGTGCCACTGATAATCAAATTGATAAAATTGGAATCAATGAAATCATACCATTAAATCTGATCCCAAACATGGTCACATCCAATAATAAGATTAATGTCATAAAAATTGGGGAAAAGCAAGATTATCAACCAATCAATGTGACAACAAGGGGGCAATCCAAAGTAATATTGAAAGGAGTTACATCTAAAACCACTGTAACCCCATCAAATTAGTACAACATAGTTGATCAACTGTAGAAGATACCAGCTAAAATATCAATATTAGAACTCCTTAAAATATCACCATCTCATAAGGAGGTTTTGGAACAAGATCTCATGGCCACCACAGTACCCAATAATCTAGAAGTTTTCCAATTCCAGGCTATGGTGGGACACTTAACCACGCATCATTGCCTACCATTTTTTGAACAAGATGATGTATCACTTACTCATCCGCACAATTCCACCCCTCACATTGAAGTCTTAATCCACAAACACTAGGTTAAACATGTCCTAATAGATGGTGGAGCTGGTTTAAACATTTTCACTTTAAAACTAATCTGTGCACTAGGATATTCTGATAATGGAATTGATTCTAGAAGGAAAATCACAATAAAAGCCTATGAAAAATAAGGGATATCCTCCAAGGGATTGATCATGTTTCCTATTCAAGTAGGACCAATTGTAAAGAATATAGTTTTCCAGGTGCTGGACAAAGAGCTAACATATAATATACACTCAGGACATCCTTGGATTCATGAAATTCAAGCAGTGCCTTCAACTTATCATCAGTGCTTAAATTTTCCTATCAATAGACAAGAAGTCACTATTTCAGTGGACTACAATAATCCCCAATATTGTAGCATCCTTAAAATAGCTCAAGACACTTTTGTGCCTCATAATAGGGAAGCAAACACTTCTAATTTATACAATAGTGAAAAACAATCAAATGTGGTATCTAAATGGGTTGAGAAAAAAAGGACCAGTCAAAAGATACAAGATTTGGTAAGTCCATTCCATCAAACAATGTAGGTCAACTGAATTCACTATCACAATAATTGAGAGAAAAAATCTAGTTAAAATACAAAGGAATTGGAGATTATTCCATTGATCAATGTTTATGTCTTTCACAACTACTGCCATCTCCAAGATCATATGGGCAACCATCAACATCAACACAAAAATCATCACAACCTACTATAGTTGTAGATGAAACATTTGTAAATTTAGGTATTTTAGAAGATGAATCCAAAGACAAGGCCGTCCTCAATTGGCTCTACAAAGATGAGGAAGCATCTACATCAGTAGCTATTAGCATAAAGAGAAACCAATATGGAAAGGGAAAAAAAATATTAGAGAAAATGGGGTATGAAGGACAAGGACCTATTGGTAAAAGGAAAGAGGGAATTGTAAAACCCATTCAACCTCTCACACTTCATTCAAAAGACAAAATAGGACTAGGTTATAAAGAGGAAGCACAAGAATAAGTCACTCATAAAGTTGTTGAAAGAATCCTTCACATGCGGGATAGTTCTGAAATAGATTCCAATGAATATGAATGGGATTATTTATCAAAAACATCATACAAGGACATACAAGTTGATGTCATAAAAGATTATGCACCCACACGTGAGGAGGGACAAAGCTTAGGGTCTAGACCCCTTGTATTTGGATCACAAAATATCAATGACTCAAGTGAGGATGGACATATATTGAGTGAAATAGATGACTTGGAGGAGAGTAATATCATAGACCTTGACATCGCTATTGACAACCCTAACAACATAGCTATTTGAACCCTCACTGTCATTGACCTTAATGAATTTGATGACCTTTTACCCTTAATACATCCTGAACTTATCGATAGGGAACCAACTGAACCTATCAATGTACCTATCTTTGTGAATGATGATGTTATCATTAATTTCCTTTGTTGTGACAAACCTAACACAAGTTCTAACCATATGTCTCATAACAACTCTCTAAGTCAGGAAGGTGTCAAATCTTCTAGTTGTAAAATTGAAAACATGAATAATAGATCTAATGGTGAAAACCATTTAATGGCAACATTAGATTTTGAAAAAATAAAAATAAAGAATGCATCTAACAGTGAAAACCTCTCCGAGGCACCAAAAGATGGAAGATTTGACACCCTTCTAGAACACTATCATGAAAGATCATCAGTATTGGTGGATCCTACTCAGTCTATCAATCTTGGCACAATAGAAGAGGCAAAAATTCTACATTTGGCAGCATCTATGATTGAACAAGAAAAGCCTGAATTCACCAAATTCTTTGAGGACAAACACATTAACTTTCCTTGGTATTACTCTAATATGCCAAGTTTAGATCCAGATCTTCTAATGCATCATTTATCTCTACCATCTGGAATAAAACCTATGAAGCAAAAACTAAGGAAAATGCATCTACATATCACCCTATTGGTAAAGGAAGAACTAAAAAAATTGTTAGATATAGGATTCATTAGATCTATTGATTACGTTGATTAGATTTCTAATATTGTACCTATTTCAAAACTAGATAATAGTATCAAAATATGTACTGACCTTAGAGATCTCAACAAGGCATGCCCAAAGGATAATTTTCCTTTACCAAACATTGACATTATTGTAGACCTAATAGCAGGACATGTCATGTTATCACTAATGGATGGATTCTCAGGTTACAACCAAATCAAAATAGCACTAGAAGATCAAGAGAAAACAACATTCACATGTCCATGGGGAATATTTTGCTCGAACGTCATGCCCTTTGGATTGAAAAATGCAGGGGCTACATATCAGCGAGAAATGACCACCATTTTCCATGACATGATGCATACCTTTATGGAGGATTACGTGGATGATATATTAGCAAAGTCATATACCAAAGAAGGACACCTAGAGATCCTAGACAAAATCTTTACCAGATTAAAGAAGTTCAATGTCAAATTAAATCCTAAGAAATGTGTGTTCGGGGTTACAAGAGCAAAGCTTCTAGGATACATAGTTTCAGAAAAGGGTATCATAGTGGATCCCACCAAGGTCAAAGCTATAATGGAAATTCCACCACCAAAGAATATCAATCAACTACAATCTCTACAGGGCAAGCTACAATCAATCAGGAGGTTTATCTCCCAATTAGCAGACAAAAGTCATCCCTTCAACCATTTGCTACATAAGAATGTCTCTTTCAAATGTGATCAAGAATGTGAAACAAATTTCAATCAAATAAAGTAATATCTAATGTCACCACCCATACTAATGCCACCTACAGAAGAGATACCATTGTTACTATACATTGCAACAACATATATTTCTTTGGGCATTCTATTAGCATAGAAAGATCTTGTGAGAAAGGAACATGCTATCTATTATAGTAGTAGGACTTTGAATGGTTATGATTTAAATTACACCTTCATTGAGAAAGCTTCTTTGGTGATGGTATTTTCTACTTAGAAGATGTGGCATTACATGTTAACCCACACAGTCAAACTCATAGCAAAGATTGATCCATTAAAATATTTACTCAGCAAGGCTACTCTAATAGCGAGACTAGCCAAATGGGTCATGATCTTAAGTGAATTTGACATCCAGTATGTAGATCAAAGAGCCATCAAAGTTCAGGTGATAGTCGATCAGTAAGCCAAAGCTCCACTACCAAATAATCATCCAATGAACATTGAGTTTCCTGATCCAAACATTCTTACTATGACAACACAACAATGTATGCTTTATTTTGATGGGTCCTACACACAATGGGGATCAGGTGCAGGAATTCTATTTGTTACACCACAAGGAAATACCATCCCAAAGTCCTATAGAATCATGTTTCCATGTATGAATAACATAGTTGAATATGAGGCATTAATTATTGGCATCAAAGTGGAAGTTGAATGGAAAATCACATAGCTACAAGTATATGGAGATTCACAACTAGTCATTAATCAAGTAAATGATGAATATCAAACCAAATATGAGAATTTTATGTTGTAAAAGAAAATGTTGGATGATTTCAAAAAGTACTTTGTGGAGATTCAATTTGAACAGATTCCAAGGGTAGAAAACAAGGCTACTGATGCTATGGTGACAATTTCTTCTCTCTTATAGATACAAGAAAAATGAGGTCATTATGAGTTTATGGTGGAACAAGTGTCTAATCATGCTTATGACAATCCTGAATCTCAAACCATATGCCAATTAGTTGATATAGAATTCTTAATTTATGGAAATACCTACACTTACCTAAAAGACAATATCCTTCCTCCCGATCTTTCCAAAAACCAGAAATACAACTTCATCCACCAAACTGCACGACATACCTTAATTGCCGATATAATTGACCGTCAAGGTCTAGATGGTACTCTTCTCCAGTGTCTAGGACATAACAAGTATGAGACATCCTTACATGAGGTTAATGAAGGTATTTTTGGAACTCATTCAAGCGGACTAACCCTAGCAAAGAAACTCCTCGGTTTGGGGTATTACTAGCTGAATATGGAGGAGTCTTTGCAATTTCTTAAGAAGTGCCAAAAATGTAAAATCCATGGCAACCTAATCCATGCACCAGCATAAGAATTACAACCATTCACTTCAACATGGCCTTTTTGTTAGTGGTGACTAGACCTGGTAGGAAAGATTAATCTATCTTCATCCAATGGACACAAATTTACAATCACAACCACATAGTACTTTACAAAGTGGATAGAAGTTGTTCCCTTGATAATAATCATTGGAAAATATATTTATTCTTTCATACCGAATTACCTCATCTGTCAGTATGGAATTCCATAGTCCATTGTCACAGACAATGGTAGACCTTTTAAGAATCAGGATGTTCAGGAATTATGTGAGAGGTTTCATATCCAACATCATTTTTCAACCCCATACTATCCTCAAGGAAATGGCCAAATAGAGGCCTCAATTAAAACTATTCTAAAAATCCTAAAAAAAATAGTCAATGATGTTGGATGTGATTGACACATTCAACTAAACCCTACTCTATGGGAATGTTGAACCAGCAACATAAAACCTATAGGAGCTACACCATATGCCTTGGTATATGGATTAGAGGCCATTCTACCTATTGAGGTTGAATACCATCACTCCATGTGTGACTAAAGGGAATTATTTCAGATGAGGATTATAGAGTGTCTAGACTTCAATAGTTGGAACTGTTGGATGAATGCCATCAACAAGCTATAAAACATTTGAAGGAATATCAACAGAGGATGTCCAAAAGCTACAATCATAGAGTAAAACCTAGTGAATTTCAGGTTGGTTACTTGGTCCTAAAGGAAAACCCTCGAAATCATTAGGAAAGAGAAAGGAAAGGAAAAATTGAACCTAACAGGCTAGGTCCCTTTGTTGTCATATCACTCTATGGCTCTAGAGCCTATCGACTGTCTACACCTGAAGGGGATTTGTTCGATGAACCTATCAATAGTCTCCATCTCATAAAATTCTACACCTGAATCACCTAGTGCATGGTTAAAGTCCTAGAAAATGGTTGCCTTGATGAAAACCTGGCAAACAGGGATTGTGGTGACACCAAAATACAAAAAAAAATTCAAGAAAACAAAAAAATACAAAAAAATCATATAATCTAAAAAGGTGCAATAAAAACACGTAATGAAAACCTATAAATAGGCTCTACTTGTGATTTCAACTATCTTTTCCATCTATTAGATGCATGTCTTGGTCATTCACTTTCACCATCATTCCACCTATCTTTGAGAAGAAACCTCATATACATATCTTGGCAACGTGGTTGTGTCTCACCCTAGCTTGGGGGAAAAATCTTGAACTCACTAGGGGCAATAAAATTTGAGCTTAATCAAATGGACAAACAACAGTATGAAAAAAAAAGACATAATAATCATAGGGAAACTCAACATTAAACATACATCAAACATTGAAAACATTTTCAAAAAATCAACCATCCATATTCAACAACTGAAATCAAACCAATCCACATAACTTTAGATCAATGATATTCTTTTGAATCATGATTTTATCGCTATAGCTTGAATGGTCAAATGTTGTACTTTGATTTTTGTTATCATTTCTTTGGAACAACTCGATGATGTATTGAACTAGAGAAGCTAGGAAGGAGAATGGTATTTTATTTGTTTGCTCTCTATCAATTGATCATTATTATTGTGTGAATTTTCATGATATGTGCTCTGCAAAGTATCACTAATGACATTCCAAATTCACATAGGAAAATCATTAATTCTTGTCTGTTTATGCAAAAAATTCTTAGGTCATCTTGGCTTATTTATACCTCTAGATATGCTTGTGTTCACTTGCAATATCAAAAATTATGAAAGTAGTACTCAGGTCATCATTGGTCTAAATTATACCAGGGTATGTGTAGGATCATCATGGAAAAAATAGGCCCTTAAGTGGCAAAAAAATCTGAAAAATTAGAATTAGGCAACTTGACTTAAAAATTTGAATAAGTTATCTTTATTATTTCAAAAATATGTAAGAATAGAGTTTGTATCAAATTGAATGTAGTTTCTAAACTACTAGGTTTGTTTAAAAAATAAAATCTATTTGTTGAAAATTTGAAAGTTCAATGTAGTAGTACTTAAATTTTAGGGAAAAAAAAAGTAGGTGTCTATCTGACCACCCTAACCACAATAAAATAATAATAATTTTTTATATGATTTTATATATAAGTAGAGGACTCATGTCCTCATGTGATGCATATTTTTTTGTAATTTTTTTCTGAGTAAATAATTAATTATAATTTTTTTATCACAACTTTTGAAAAATATAAAAAACTCATATGTCTGACCACCTTAACTTGGTCAAAAATTCATGAAATTTATTTTTTCTTTTTTAAATCCTATAGTATGTGAAGCATAGAATGTGACACATGTTTTGGATTCAAAAAATGTGATACCGTTTGAAAGCTATAGATGTTTTCAATCAATCTATCAATTAGGACTTTAGTCATAATTTGAATAGAAAATGAATAATAATTACTTATTAAATTCAAAGTAAAGAATAATTTATATTGGTGGAAAGCTGAGAATCTCCTTTAAAAACCCTTTTCGTTTCATCAATTTTGGGTAAAAAAAAAGTTGTTAGCCACATACCCATCATATTGCCATTTTTTGGTCCATCATGATCTTGCACATACCCACCATTGATACTTGTACTCACTTTCAACATTTTAAAGGCTCAATGATGATAAAAAGCATGATAAATGGATTGTTAAGAGGAAAAAATTTCCATATGTATATTTTCATGGTTAAATTAGATTGCATTTATGTTAGTTTTGCATCTGTAGAGTATTTTATTGCAAAAGCTAGTGAAGAATTCAAAAAATGATGTTATTTTTTATCATTAATGGATTGAGTATACTTGAAATTAACAAACACATTATCATATCATGTAGTTAGAAAATCATTTTCATTGCAAACATTGGAGGGAATTCTTATATCATTTCATCATTCATACATTCAATCACATATCTACATTGATCATATCATATATCATACATTAGAAGTACCATCATATTGATCATTCTTTCATCCATGTATTACATCATATGTTTGCATTTGAAATACCAAAAATAAAAGTGCATCATATCCCATTTGCATCATCATATCATATAACATAGAAACACCATATCCAAAATCATACATTTAGTTGCATTATCATATCAGTCCAAATATACATTATCATACATCTATTGATTCATGTAAATACTATAGGAACCATTACATCCATAACAACATCATATAAATCATCACATAGCATATAGAACAAGAAATTAAGGGAATTCATCATAGGAATCCATCATGGAACCAAATATAACACATATAGATTGATAAATCCATTGCATATCATATAAATCTCAAAAATAATAATGTCAAGTATACAATGATGTCTGAAATGTAAAGAGATACAACATCAAAATTGGCCATGAATCAAAACTCAAAGTATACATCATGTCTCAAACTAACATCAAGGAATCCAATCATGAAGCTATGTACTACTAGTCCCATATGGTGTTGACATCTCTGGACCAGTACCTCCCTGCTAGACATACCAGGATCTCTCAGATCTCTCAGAAGAGGTTGTGTCACACCTTGTTGGTAGTCCTGGAATAAGTCCTAGAAGATCGAGACTGAGCATAACTAACTCTCTAATTAGCAGGAACCACATCATGGTATCGACCTCTATAATACTTGGCCTCTTGAACCACACAAAGAATCTCTCATATAATCAGCTATAGAAGTACCCTCGGCTACTCTCTACAATCTATCAACCAATCCATGTGCCTGCTCTGCTATCTATCTAGTTGCATCTCTCTATGTTTTCAAAGAGGCTATTTGTTCATGTGCAACTATCAACTATACCTGTACTTGTGAGAGAGCCTATGCCTGTGTTTGTATCTATGTCTATGTCTAGGCTAGTAACCCCTAAGCTTGTTCCATCTAACCCTGTAGTGTCTGCACTTGAACCTATAAGCTTGCAATCTGGGTCTGGTGCTACTAAGAAGGTACTCCAATCCTAACATACTGCTCTATTGTAGCTACTAGTGATCACCTCTTATAAGGCACCATGAATTCTCTAGCCTCAAATGTCAGACCTCTTGCATCCTCATCTCCTCCATCCCCATCTCCACCCTCATCTCCTCCATCATCCCCATATCCATCATCACTACTCTCTCCATCTCCATCTCCCTCCTCATCATCACTCTCTCTACATCCTCCTCCTCATCCCCCTCATCTCTCCTTCGTCGATGCCCATGTGCAACTACCACCTCCTGCTCACCTAGTATTGACACTGGCTCATCTAGGATGAAGATTTGTGGAAATGGATGTAAAGCAATATACTATCCATATTCCTCAGTAATCAGAGCCTTGATGACCTCAGTATAAATCTCTTAGATAATAACCTATAGACCCTAGTACTCTTGCACTACAACATCATATGATAAGCAGGGTCCCCAGTCAGTAGCATCTATCTGATGTCGTGCATAATGTGCAACACCTTGGGGCATGCCCTATACTCTTCCATATTGTCTAAGTACTCTCCTCAACAAAAATATCTCAATAATGAAACATGTCCTACCAATCAGGTACATGGATTAACATAATTATGGCATCTCTTATGGCCGCCATGTAACTGCCTCTACATCATCAAGGACTCTCCTCCAATGCTTCAATTTTCCCCATCTAGGTTGAGCAAGTCAACTTACATATATGTGAATGTATGGCCTCATGGTGGGTCACTATCTTACCACAACTAGATGAATAATCACTATATGCTCCCACGCCCACACCTGAAGTAATGTAACTCTAGAAGACAAACTGGCCCCTCCAAGGTAGACCACCTAATGCAAATTGTGGTATAGATGGGAAAGCATGCACATACCCCAAGAATATTTGGTACCATGGATGATCATAATCTCTAAAACATGAACCCACCCAACTAAAAGTCCCTTTGACCTATGATCAGGACAAAGGAACCCTCCAATGAAACCAACAAGTACTGATGGCAAGGTAGCATAGGCATCAAACATCTATCGCTAGGGAATCTCGTATCCACAAATTGCATCCTCTTGAAACACTCGACGTAGTGCATCAGTCCCACCTTGCTCAGAAGAATCATAAACTACTAGCTCTCCAACAACAGGTATCCATAAAAATTTCCATACATCCTTAGGAGTCACGGTCATCTCACTGGTAGGAAAGTGGAAAGTATTGTGCTCACTATGCCATCTCTCTGCTAAGGTTGTCAGTAGTCCCTAATTAATCCTAATTTGGGGCATATCTAGAAGGGAAGACAATTTGCATCATGTAATAATGGTAGTCTTAGGATGTGTTAGCTGAGGTATCAAATCAAATTTTCTAGGAAATCACTCTCGGATTTGTAAGCTAGTCAAAGACTCCTATCATCACATAATATCAAAAGTTAGTAATCTTGGTCAATTAATCAAACATCAATCAACCTATCAAATCTAATCAGCTCTGGTGAGACTTTGATCAAATATCATGAGAAACTATATTGAACCTCACCTATCATGAGGTCAATGATCAATCAATATTGTACCTTGCCTATCATGAGGTCAATTAATCAAATCAACGTCACTTATCATGAGGTTTATCAATCAAACTATAATTATTCCTTTCCTATCATGAGTATAATTACCATCAATCAATCATCAAACCTCTCCTATCATGAGGTTGATCATCATCTAATTTATTAGGATCAACACACCATTAAAACTCATCAATGCGCCAGAACAGGTGGTTATTACGCCAAATCAGTTGATGCACTATTTAAAGACATCTATGCATTAATCTAGCCTATCAATGTGCTGACATAGTTGACCTATGTGCTATTTCTATGGATGTGCTACTACAAAGTATCAATGCGCTACGTTGGTGTGTGCATGCGCTAAAAGGAAAAAAAATAAATTAAAAATGAAAAAAAGCGCAAAAATAAAAAAGAACAAATTATGAAGAGGTTTCTTGGGTACATACCAGAGGTCCGTACATGGCTGGGTAGTTGTGTCGTTGCACGTGATTGAAATGGTGAGTGTGGTATGGAATAGACATTTTGCTCAAAATTTGTTCTCACTCTCAAATTTTCAAACTCACAATGCACAAATGAATTCAAAATCCACTTTTTTAGCTTTTTATAAAGTGATTAAGGGGGGGTTTGTGGGATTTATTTATTTTATTTTCTTGGAGGCTTAATTCATCAATTTCACATCTAGCATACTAAACATCATTCTTTTAGGAGATAAATCAATTTTTCATCATTCAAATTGAAAATATTTATGAAATCATCAATAAACCATAAAAATTTAAAAAATTCCAAAAAAAACCCAAAAAATCAAAGGACATTCATCGATTTACCTCCTAAGAGGGCATATATGCATCATCACCTGAAAATCAACGTCTGGGGCATACTAAATTTTTTTCATCAATACTAGTAGCAACAACAAAATTTTCTTTGAAGCAATGCGTAAACACACCACTTCAAAGAGGGGAAAAGTGTATACACCTAAAAAATGGTCTGGATAATCTAATTAATTAAATATGATTTATTTGATTAATTAACCCTTCTATTTTCATCGATACTTATAAATAAATAGAAATATTTATTTATATAGTTCACATTTAATTCTTCTATCTTTATCATATTATTTCATCTTAATTAAATAAATGAATTTAATACTTTATTTTATTTAATTATCTACTTCTTCTATAAATATCTATCTATTCTACCTTAAATCACATCATTCTATTTTAATTAAATAAACAAGTTCACATACTTTGTTCTATTTAATTACCATATTTCTTCCATATTTATTTAATAAACAAGAATTCTATAGTTTGTTTTATTAAATTAAATATCTTCTTTTGCTAATTTGAATAAATCCAAATATTCAATTAAGGCATATTTATATAGCTATTTCCTCTTTTCACTCATCATATCCACCTACCAAATCAGATATTTTATATCTAATTAATTTCAACTCAACCTTCATGGACAAATTTGGAGATAAATTGGAGAAAAATTATAGGAAAACTTCTTTGTCTTCTTCCATTGATTCTTCTTATCTTCCAGTTGAATGATTTTGTGGGGATGAAAAATCTCCATAATCTTCTTAGGCTTCTACATTTTTCACCATTTATTCTTTCAAATCAAATCTAGACCTTTGCTTTGCTGCCCATTCACAAAATATGTTGACATGAAATCTATAAATACAACTTCTTTCCATTGGAAAAGGATCCCAAGTTTATGCAATCTTACTCTGCAGAAATAACATTAGAGAAATTAACAAATCATTTTAGAATAGCAATCATAATCATGGCTTTTCATTTAGTTGCATCTTAGTTTACTATAGTTTTGTTTCATCACTTTCATGTCAATTCCATCCATAGTATCACCAACATATCATTTAGCAATCATCATATAGGATTAGTTTCCTGCATTTAACAATATCTTATTCTCTAGATTGGTATTTTAATAGTCACAGTGCTTAACAAATCTGAGAGTCCCATGATTTAATAAATATTTGGAGATAGAGAGAAATATGGCATTTTCAATAGATTTCTAGCTTTAAGTAGTTTAATTATTGTTTAAATCTATTGATATAATGTCTTATTGATTGTGTTTGTTATTACATTACACATATTTTACTGACACACTCCTATCTAGGTAGCTGAGTCAACTACACATGCTACAATGCTTAGTGTGGATATTGTACATGTTTCTCAGAAGAAGTATGAATCCTTGGTTAAAGAATATAATAAGGCCTTGAATGAGCTAAATCAAATGAGAGCCATTATTTAGGCTACTCAAAAGATAATAGCTCAACCATCTTCTTCTTCTTCTTTGTTTGATATGTCTGCACAAGATAGGGAGACTTTGGCCCTAAGAATTGATGATTTTAAAGAAAAGTTGACTAATGAGAAGGAAAATGTCAACTAGGCCAAACTAGAAACAGTTAGGGTGGCCAATGAAATTTTTGAGGATGTGCTAAAGTATAGGGTGACCATGTTGATCCACAAGGCTAATGATGTTTGGGTCATGTATATAAGAATATTCATGAGGAAAATACAAAGTATCTGTAAGTACACAAGGCCTTCAGGAATGAATGGAATAATTTGATTGCCAGGGTAAATGCTTTGAATGAAATGATGCCAAAAATGAATGAGGACCCCGAGGCACCGAAAAATATTCTTGACATCTTGCAAACTATTGAATCAATAAATGAGGTAACTACTTTCCATGGAAAGTTAGGTATACAACTCTAGAGTAAGTTGAAAATATTCAAGGAGATGGAGGAATGTGGTATGCCTCAAATATTGAATCCAAAAGGTGAACTGCATCCATTTGACACCTATAAGACAGATTTGGGTGGAATGCTTGGAATGGCTTTGATGAATTTGTCTGCCACTGACTATATCTTGCTCCATTCAAATATTAACACAATGGTGGAAATTGAATAAAAAATCATGGATATGTTTGTTAAGGAAGCCAAGATTTTAATAGATGCATGGTACTCTCAGTATATTACTAAGATGCAAGATTTATTAAATATTAAACATCCCACTGAGGAGGAATACAACACTTGGTTGGATAAATACAAAGAGTGAATTTGTGTGAGCATCGGTGAATTAGGAGAATAATGGACAAGAGAGGAATAATACATAGCATGAATACAATATAGATTAGGCTTTTGGTATGACATGGTAAAATATTATTATCTCCTTAAATTCAAATGAATAGCATGTGGTGCTAATGTGGATTAACAAATTTTGACTTTTTTCTCTTTCCTTGCCTTGCTTCGTAAGTTTTGTTGCTTTGATTCTCCCACAGTTGGCATTTCAAACACATGGGGAATATCTTGAAACTGTTGTAACAAACTAATGATGTTTTTTGAGGTGGGACCTATTTTCCACGAAGAGTTGAGGTTAATTATGCCTCATGTTTATTTGCTCCACCTAAAGACTCAAGTGTAACTGAAAGAGGAATATTGTTGCAAGCATTCCAATGGGATCATGACATGTGTGCTATCTGGTCTAAGGCTTGTTTTCTCTTTCATCTCTATAAGAAGGAATTCAGGACCAAAAGCATGAGAGTTGATTTTTTTTGAGTTAATACTATTATATGGTCAAGATAATAAAAAGAAAGTTTTAGAGTATTTTTTTAAAGTTTATTTTGAAGTTCATACTTATGCATGTAAGACTGATAATTATATAGCATTTATAATATAAAATAATATTAGTTTCATGGTTATTATCTCTCCTTGTATGTGTATTATGAGTTATGATTGAAAGTAATGAAGGATTTCTTTCATTTGTCTCTATCATTACATTATGGATGTTTAGTTTCACGCTTGCTTATTGATTCAATGAATTGATGTGAGTGCTTGTATGAGATTAATGACTTATAAGAACTATATGCTAGGATATTTGTAAGAAGTAATAATCATGAACATCATAGAGGAATGTTGTAATGCAAGATTTCTTTAGGTTATAGGTGCTATCGTCTAAATTGTTATAATGTTATATAGAATGATATTGACTCCATGCTTGGGATAAAGACACTGGTTCATGTAGAGTATTTGTGTTACACTTACATTGTTGATTTATTAACTACTCAATCTTCAAATCATAGAATCTCAAGGGGATACTATTGTTGTTGTTTTGTGTTCAAAGTCTACTCTCTCATGCTCAATATATATAACATTGATGCATAAGCTGCTAACTTATTTGATGCATATTATTGAGTGGATTTATGAGAGATATATGTTATTGAAAATGTATTTGATTGTAATTGTGATGTGTCTTTAAGTATACATGGTGGGATCACCCTCCCAAGTTTCATAGAGCCCAAAGAGTAGGAATAGAAGTTTAGCAACATCTATTTGTTCATTGGTCAATCCTCAACCTAGTTGATAATTGAGTTATGGCAAGCTCATAGGTTAGGATTGAGATTAAGTTTGGTTCTAAAAAAATAACCAAATTGTTTGTATCGATGTTCTATTAAAGATAAAACTTGATAAGGAACATATTCTTGTCAAAATGTGCCATGGGCTAGTGATTTGGATTTTGGCTCACAAATGCTTGACCAAATTGATTTCACATTTTTTCAATGTTTAGATCACCATATAAGTTGGAATATATAGATCAAGATTTATTATCGAAGCAATATGTACATATTTTCCCTAGTGTCTAGCAATGTATGGAATTACATGAGTGGATTCTTGGATAGGTGTATGGATGGATGGATATGGATTACTTTCCATAAGATAAGGTTTTAAAATAGAGGATGCTCATTTGGATAATGCTTCATGGTTCAGATAGTGTTGGGTAGGATAGGATCAATGAAAATTAGTCATGTCAAGATGTTTACCATAAGCAAGTGTAAAGTGTACACCAAAGTTTTTCAAGACCAAGATAACTTGGAAGTTGGATGCAGATGGATGAAAATGGATTAGATAAAGGGTTCATGGATGAATGGATTTATTATGGATGAGATGAATGGAATGTTGGATTTATTATGGATGGGATGAGATGCTTCCACTTGAACTAGCGCATGTAGGTGCTTAAATCTACATATGATGCATGTATGCCTGGTTTTCATCATGGTACCTATCCAAAGCACCACCATAGTGGGTTTCACTAGAGGACAATTTTTTTCTTTACTATTTTCAATCCTTTTTTTGATTCTTTTTGAATTTTCATATTTTTTTATTTTTTATTTTATTTCTCTATGAATGATTTTTAAGCTCATGCTAAATGATGTTGATGTAGATGATTTTTTCATAATGTGCCATCGATATCCTTCCTGAAGAATTTATTTTTCCAAGATATGTGCACTTGAATACAACTTTTGAGATTCCTGATCCACTTTGTTGATACCAAAGTTAACTTTTTCTTTGTGATCACATCACAATAGGATGCCTTCTAAATCCTTATAATGAAGGGTGGATGCTAATAAATGGTCAATGTAATAATTGTATATCATGCATGGAGGCATGGATGGCTCATGTGTTTAGGAATAAAAGATGGATTGGTTGATATTTTGGAATATTTGACTCTCCAAACTTGGGAAGATGAGCAATGATGGGTGGATACAAAAGTGTTCATGAAACTAGGACCAATCTCTTGATATAATTTGCACATCGCTTGAGAAGCCTTCTTTTTCCTTTGTGGACATCTTTGATGGATAGTTTTCCCTTTTTTATTTAGCCCCATAGTTTCTTTGACTGATGGAGTTTGATAGGGATAATCTTTCTTTGTATTATTTGGTATCCATGTGTATTTTATTTGTCCATTATGCTTCTTAGCTTCTTTCAATTTGATACGTTTGTTCTTTGTTCTTTGATTCAAATCTTCCTGTTGATGTTGGTCCCAATTTGTGGATGGGGTGATGGGTGGATGAAGATTCATGGCATGGCTGGTTGTAGTGTTGGCATTGGTTTCATCATAAGGATTGTTCATGCTCCCTATGTTGACATTTGCACTAAATAAAGTTTCCTCCAGTATTATAGAGGTATCACTGATATCTTTAGATCCATTCATTGTCGAACAACCTAGACCTTGATTCTTAGGATTTCCAATTATCTGCACTAGTTCTAGGATACCCTTTTCATGTAGGCCTAATCCTCTTCCTTGATAATTCATCTGTTGAAACATTTTATTTGCAATAGGATATGATTTTTCTTGGAAATAAGGTGCTACTCCTTCTCTGCTCTATTTTGGATCTTCAAAGGTGATAGCTTATTCATTGATATGATAGCTTGCCCTAAAAAAGGTAAGTGATCCAATTTTATAAGTGATAGGATCCTCCATGTGTGGGATAACTTTCTGATTGATATCTTTGGCTTGATTTTGTGGAATATCATATTTTAATGCTTCTTCAAGAGGTGTCAATGATTCACTGTCCCCATAAAAGTATTCCTTATGATTCATTTTTGATATTCCTTCAAAAGATGTTCTTGATTCACAACTTCTATAGAAGCCCTCTTCATGGCCCATTTCTGACACGTCTCTAGATTTTTTTGTATGTTGATCATGTGTACAAATTTTAAGAGTAGGAGACTCTTGTCCCTTGGTAATGATATCAAGAGTATGAGACTCTTGTTTTGAATGAAGATCATCTACATGTCCATTAGTAGTAAGCATCTCATGGGTAAATGGAAGAATATGTGCTATATGGATATGATCATCATTTGAAACATCTTGTATAGATACAAGAGTTTCCATTAGATAATTTTAGTATCTTGGAGATACAAATTCTTGGTCTGGAATGGTTTTAGAATTGCTTTTGACATGCTTTGTATCAAGTTCTTGACATGGGTTAGTTTCAATGGATGGATTTCTTATAAAGGTTTTTTGGATATCTTCATTAGGAATGGGAAGTGGCTCAATATCCTCTTGATATTTGAGCAGACTTGGATCAAATGTTGAGTTGAGGATTCCTTCAATATCTGTAACCATGAGGTCAGAGGAAGTCAATATGTATTGGAAAGGACCATTGATAGACTTTGGTGAAAGATTTTGATCATGCTTTGGAATAAATTCTTGAGATATGTCTCTAACTCAATAGGTGATGGAAAGACATTTTCAACATGATCATTGGTCGATTGTGTTTGCAACACAAGGGAAGATGACTGAGGGGGGGGTGAATCAATTGTCACAAAAATTATACTTATTAAACTTATTCTTAGATCTAATAAATAAACATGAAATCATAAACTATCACCACATCAAAAACACATATAACACCAAGATTTTTTATGTGGAAACCCTGTAGGGGAAAAACCATGGTGGAGGTTAATCCACAAGATTATACTCTGTTAAAATTATTATAAATGGGGAATGCACATGCATTCAGGCACAATTCCTAGAGCTCACTACTCAAATAAAAAAAGGCTTACTACCCAAAGTAAGACACATTGTCTTACAACAACATTTAGATTACATGTGGAAGATTTTGAACTAAGAAAATAACATCTGCTAATGCCTGATTATAGTTTCAGTTAAGCACATAAACTCTTCTCACTCTTCTTCACACTTCTTCCTTTGAAAGATTAGAAAATTATTCACATGCAGCAGACAACATACTTCACACACCACTTCCTTCAAATGGTTTAAAGAATCACTCATATATATCCATGACTAAGGATAATATCGATTACATGTCAGATTTCACAAAATATAAAATGTGTACAAACTATTGGCCCAAAAAATAAATAATTATCAATGTGGATCAAACAATGTCAGCCACAAACATAGTGAGGACCCAAAAAAACATCCTCAAATACAAATCAGCTTAAAAAAATATTCCTCAAAGATCCACAACACGATACAATCACCCTGTCGGCCATGATCATGAAAAACATGAACTCAGAAAAGAAAACCACCAAACATGAGCACAATGATCAATGTGGACCAATAAAATAGATAGATCATGATTTAGAAACATCCACAAGCATCATGAATCACCACAGAAGCATCCAAAACAACTCAAATTACTATATTCACATCATCTTCTTTCAGGAACACTAGTTGAAGCAACAAAATAACTGTCATAACATAACTCAATCAAATCTTCATGCTGACTTGTAAAAAAATCATGTGGATAAACTAGATATACTCACCAACAAACCCTTTAATCCACAACCTCTTATCATCAATATACTGAGCTAGCCACCATACTGAACTTCACTGCATCACTGAAAACCTGCAACTTATTTTATTACAATTTTCTCAATATCCTTGACATATATAGCCTTAAAGACATTAATGCTAATATTGTTGACATCAATGGTGACCACGTATCAACAATATCTAATAATATCCCCCTTTTTCATTGATAGAAACACATGATGTGAGAAACACCATCAACAGAACTTTCTTTTAGCACTTTCTCCCCCTTAGATTTTGACTCTTCTCTCCTTCACTCTTTCATAGTTTTTCACATGACTCTTCTCCCCCATCGACATCAATGAAAAATATACACATCATCTTTCTCCAAACAAGCTCTAAATCACATTTCTAAACATTTGACTACTCCCCCTAAGTAGGAGCCACCACAACATCAATCAGGATCACAAGATATGACTATGAAATGCATAGACCGATGCAAATCAATGCTCCTAATTCTGATTAGGAGGGGTAATCGCCCCTAGCTTCCGTCTTAGATACTCAAAAGTATCCTTAGGCAAAGGCTTGGTAAATATATCTGCAATCTATTCCTTAGTGGGAACACACTCCAATCTGACTTCCTTTTCACTCACCTTCTCTCTCAAAAAGTGAAACTTGATAGATATATGCCTGGTTTTTGAATGCAGCACCCAATTCTTAGAAATGTTAATTGCACTTGAATTATCACAAAAATAAAAATAGGTTCATCATACACAACTCTGATATCTTTCAACATCTATTTCATCCACAATACTTGAGTATAATTTTTAGCAGCAATAATGTATTCTGCCTCTACAGTAGATAAAGAAATGGCATTCTACTTCTTAAGCATGAAATAAGCTTATTTCACAATAAAAATGCACCACCACTAGTACTCTTTCTGTCATTCACATCTTCCCAATCGACATCAGTAAAAGCACTCAAAGTAAGGTCATCATCTTTAGGATACCATAGGCCAAAGTCAATTGTCCCCTTCAATTACTTGAAAATCCTTTTCACAGTTGTTACATGAAGTTCCTTAGGATCAACTTGAAATCTTGTAATAGTGCATACGACATTCATGATATCAGGTCTAGTTTGAGTCAAATAAAGCAATCCACCAATCATGGATCTGTGCCTAGTTTGATTTGTTTTAGGAGAATCATCATCTTGTGTCAACTTACACCTAGTCACCATAGGTGTACCAACTGGCTTTGAGTCTTCCATGCCAAAATTCTTTAGCAATTATTTCACATACTTGGACTGAGATGTAAATATCCCTTTATCTAACTAAATAATTTGCAATCCCAGAAATAATTTCATTTCTCCAATCATAGACGTCTCAAACTCACTCTGCATCTCATCGACAAAACTCATGCACAAACTATCATCTCCTCCAAAAATGATATCATCAACAAAGACTTCTACAATTAACTCTTTATCATGATCAATCTTGAAATACAAGTTACTATCAATAGTAGCTTTATTAAATCCAAGCTTCAATAGATACTTGTCCAATCTGGCATACCATTCTCTTAGGGCTTACTTAAGTCCATACAATGCTTTCTTCAATTGACAAACCATATCTCCCTGATCAGTCAATTGAAATCCATTAGGTTTCTCAATATACACTTCTAGTTCACCATTCAGAAACGTTGACTTGACATCCATCTGATAAACCTTGAAGTTTTTGTAAGCAACATAAGCAAGAAATAGTCTCACAACTTCAATCCTAGCAACAAGAGAAAAATTTTCTTCAAATTCAATTCCTTCCATTTTAGAATATCCTTTGCACACTAGTCTTGCTCTATTTCTAACAACTTCACCTTGCTCATTCAGTTTGTTTCAAAAGACCCATTTAGTTCTAATTACATTTTTTTCCTTAGGTCTAGGAACAAGAATCCATGTATCATTCTTCTCAATTGGTAGAAGTTCTTCTTTCATTGCTTCCACTCAATGTTCATCTTTGCATGCTTCATTGACACTATTAGGCTCAATCTTTGAGATCAAACAATATTCTTCTGCAATTCTTCTCCTAGTTTGAACACCTTTGTTCTTATCACCTATAATCTGATATTTTGAATGATTTATTCTTACATACCTTGGAGTCTTAGGATGTTCTTGAACTTCAGGCTCTTGTGATCTCACTTCTACACTTTCACTAGTTTCTTCTTCTTGATTTTTCTGATTCACCGGAATGATCTAAACTTGATTTGGAGTCTAAAATTTCTTTCCTTTATTTGAACTATCATTCTGATTGTCTGAATCACATTCACAAGTTCTAGATGGTCTAACTGTGTCTTCATCAACCTTTACATTATCACTTTCAATTAATTTTCTTAATCTCTTATTGTAGCACCGATAGGCTTTAATTTTAGTAGAATAACCAAGAAATATTCCTTCATCACTTCTAGCATCAAAATTTCCTATATCTTTATCTCTTTTGATATAGCATTTACTCCCAAAGATTTTGAAGTGTCTAATAGTAGGCTTATGACTAGACCATAGCTCATAAGGAGTCTTACCGATATAACCTTTGACATGTACCTAGTTGAGAGTGTAAATGACAATACTCACAGCTTCTCTCCAGTAGATATGCAAGACATTTCCTTCCAACATCATAGTCCTAGCAGCTTCTTGAATTGTCCTATTCTTTCTTTCCACAACTCCATTTTATTGAGGGGTCCATAGGGTAGATAATTGTCTCTTTATCCCATGCTCTTCAAAAAAATAATTAAACTCACAGGAAGTGAATTCATCGCCTCTATCTGATCTCATACATTTAATCTTTAGACTTGTCTCTATCTCAACCATAGCCTTAAATATCTTGAATTTCTCTAGAGCTTCAAATTTTTCCCTTAAGAAAGTAACCCACATCAATGATCTAGAATAATCATCAATGAGTAACATGAAATACCTATCTCCTTGTAAACTTCTGACTCTAGAAGGACCACATAAGTCAGTATGCAAAATCTCCAACACTTCATTTGAACAATACTATTTTCTCTAGAATGAAATTCTAGTTTCCTTCCCTAACTGACATTCCTTGCATATTGCATTAGTATGTTTTATCAACTTAGGAAGATCTCTCACTTCTTGAGTAGAACTATCTTGATAATACTGTCAAAATTTACATGACACAATCTCCTAGCCACAACCAACTTTCATCAACTTGAGCAATTAGACAAATTTAACTACCAACATTCAGGTGAAAGATATTACCTTTTTTTTTTTGTACCAAATGCAATCACATTTCCTGAACTCCACAATATTCTACACTTTCCATCCTTGAATTGAAGATTATATCCCTTGTCAACCATTTGTCCAAAATTTAAGAGATTATGCTTGAAACCTTCCACATATATAGCATCATCAATATTATGCTTACCATCAAGAGAAATGGATCCCCTACCACAGATTACACCAGCTTTGTCATTACCAAATCTTACAACACCACCATCATACTTTCCAAGCTCAAAAATTTACTTTTATCACCTGTCTTGTGATGAGAACATCCACCATCAATCACCCATTCATCCTTTTCTTCAACTTTGGCAGCTAGATCTTTCTCCACATTCATCCAACTAGCAGATTCAGTAGGTACTGGATCATTTTCCATGATAGCAATAAATACCCATTCCTCCTCACTTAAATTTCCTTTATCAAATTCATCATCTGACACACCTTCATCAGCAGCATAATAACACTTTCTTTTGAATCTAGGCTTGTTAGGTTTTGGCTTAGGAAAGCTCTTTACAAACACCTTGAGGAAAAATGACCTATCTTATTACAAGAAAAACATTTAAGAGGAAATTTCCCTTTATACTTACCTTCTCATCTGGGTACCCTCTTGATAATAAGTTCTTCAAGCTCTTCTATTTTTCTTTCTTCTTCTTTAATCTCTCTCATTTCCTACTCATACTTGAACATTTTTCCAGAAGAACTTTCTCCTCGATCATATCTCTGCTTATCTTTTCTGAAGATAGTAGCTTTGAATGTAGATTTTTCCTTAGGAAGAGATTCACCAAACTCACTTAACTCAAAATTAGAAAGCTTACTAATCAACATTTCTCTAGTTACATTTGTCACAGTCTAGATCTCCTCAATAGCAACAACTTTTTGTTTGTATGCAATAGGAAAGGATCTAAGTACTTTAGCAAAAATCTTAGATTCTTCCAATGTTCCACCAATACATCTGATATTACACAAAATTTCATTCACTCTTTGCATAAAAGAAGTGATGTTCTCATCTTCACCCATTCTCAATGTTTCATATTTCCCTTTTAGGCTTTGCAGCTTAGCAATCTTCACATGGGTATCACCTTCATACAAAGTTTCCAACTTTTTCTAGATCTCATAAGTAGCCTTAAGCTCCATTACATTTGTAATCTCAAAATCAGTCAGAGCACTCAACAATGCTTCCTTAGCCTTGATATTGTACGCGACTTCCTTAATCTTATTTGCAGTAGAAGGACCATTCTGTGGGATGATATACCTATTCTTTGTAATATTCCAGAAGGGTTCACAAATGCATCTCAGATGACACTCCATTCAATACTTCCACATAGAGTAATTAGTTCCATCAAATCTTGGACTATCCTTCTTATATGTCACCATCCTGGATCACCTCAAGTTATTAAACTTCTTTTGAGGAACCTGCTCTGATACCAATTGTTGGCAACACAAGGAAAAACAATTGAGAGGGGGGGTGGTGAATCAGTTGTCATAGAAATTATACTTATTAAACTTATTCTTAGATATGATAAATAAACATGAAATCATAAACCATCACCACATCAAAAACGCACATAACACCAAAATTTTTTATGTGGAAACCTTGTTAGGGGAAAAACCACAGTGAAGGTTAATCCACAAGATTATACTCTATTAAAAGTATTATAAATGGGGAATGCACATGCATTCAATCACACTTCCTAGAGCTCATTGCTCAAATACAAAAAGGATTACTACCCAAAGGAAGATACACTATCTTAAAGTAACATTCAAATTACATCTGAAAGATTTTGAATTGAGAAAATAGCATCTGCTAATGCCTGATTACAGTTCCAGTTAAGCACATAAACTCTTCTCACTCTTCTTCACACTTTACTTATGTCATCAAAATATTAGAACATTATTCGCATGTAACACACAACATACTTCACACACCACTTCCTTCAAATGGTTTAAACAATCACTCATATATATCCATGACTAAGGATAATATTGATTACATGTCGAATTTCACAAAATATAAAATGTGTACAAACTATCGGCCCAAAAAATAAATAATTATCAATGTGGATCAAACAATGTTGGCCACAAAAATAGTGAGGAACCAAAAAAACATCCTCAAATATAGAGCACCTTAAAAAATTATTCCTCGAAGATCCACAACATGCTACAATCACCTTGTCAACCATGATCATGAAAAACATGAACTCACAAAAGAAAATCACTGATCACGAGCATAGCGATCAATGTGGACCAACAACACAGATAGAGCATGATCTAGAAAAATCCACAACCATCATGAATTACCACAGAAGCATCTACAACAACTCAAATTACTAGAATCACATCATCTTCTTTTAGGAACACTAGCTAAAACAACAAAACAACTATTAGAACACAAATACTCATAACTCAATCAAATCTTCATGCGGACCTCTGAAACTTCATGTGGATATACTAGATATACTCACCAACAAACCCTTTAATCCACAACCTCTTATCATCAATATACTAAGCTAGCCACCACACTGAACTTCACTACATCACTGACAACCTACAACTTATTTTATTACGATTTTATCAATATCCTAGACATATACAACCTTAAAGAAATTAATTCCAATAGTGTTGACATCAATGACAACCACATATCAGCAATATCCAATAGATGGATTGTGGATTATGTCAATAACATCAAATAATTCTAACACTCCTTGAAATAGGTCACTGTCAGATATTGTTGAGGGGTTTTGATCATGACTAAAGAGTGACTCTTGATGTATGTTGAGTTGATCATCGGATGAGGTAGAAACATCTCCAAGGTACTCATTGATGGATAGATCTTGATCATTGTTTTCAACGATTGTGGTGGAGAGATTGTCAATGTTTTCAACCATAGGATCAAATGATATTAACATTTCTTGCATTGGATCATTGATAGGTATTGTTGGTGGATTTTGATCATGATTGAAAAGTGACTCTTGATATATGTTCAAGGTGCTCATTGATAGATAGATCTTGATAAAAAATTTCAACAATTATGGTAGAGAGATTGTCAATGCTATCTCTAGTGGTTGAATCTTCATCGTTGTCCTCAATAGTTATTATTTTTTTATCAATAAGGTATTGGATGAGGTTTTTGAGTTGAATACAATTTGATGTTGTGTGTCCCTTTATTTTGTGAAAATCATAAAGGTGCTTCTTGTTATACCCTGGTGGTTTAACTTGAGGCTCTTGATAATTTTCATAAAATGGGATTTTGATGAGATTTTCTTCTACCAACTATTGCATGACTGATTTAATTGGTCACCCAAGTGGTGTGTATTTTGGTTTTTTACCTTGGGGTATTTTTACTTTCAATTGACCTTATGGTGATTGATTTTGGAGATGTGGTGATTGATCTTTGAGATGTGGTGATTGATCTTCGAGATGTGGAGGTTGGGTTTATTGTTGATGTTGTTGGTCTTGATATCCAACCTCCTTATATTGGAGATATTGTTCTTGATGTGGTTGTGGACACAACTTAATGCTTTGATGACATGGTTTAACCAATGGAAGAGTGTATTGATTTTGGGTTGGAGATGTCTCTTGGCACAATGAATCAACTATTTTGGTAAGGGTAGCAATTTTATCTTGATTTTTATCTTGACACCCTTGATATAGTTGATTTGGTTTTTGTTCAAGAAAATTTGGAATGTATACTTGTGGTGTTTGTATGGGATCATGGAAAATTTTATTTTGGACAATGTTCTAATTTGGGATGATGTTCATATTTGGCATTATAGGTTGAAATTGATCATTGTTGTGGTTGGGAATCACATTGCCTTGATTTAGGTAACTTTGATTTTGCATGGTGTTACCTTGACTTGGATCAATACATGGAGTCATTAACATATTTTTTGGAATTTGAACAACATCTGTATGATTCACAAACATATCTATCCCAAAGTTTACCAAGTGTGGATTTGAAATTTTCATGTTTGGTAAACTTGTACTTGGTATATTCACATTTGGATTGTATGGATTTGGTGGGATAATGTTGTTTTGTTGTAGACTCATGCATTGATTGTTTGCTTGATGGATTTGTAGGTTTGGACTTGGATTTAAATCTACCATAGGGAAAGGTGTTCCAAAATTTATATTGGGCATACTCACATTTGTTGTACCATTGAGGTTTGTATGAGATAATGATCCCATGTATGAATTTTATAATTGTGAGAATTGATAATAAATTGGCATTGTAAGGCTTTGATAGTTTGGTTGATTTAGATCACCCATGATGTATGAATCAAGTTTATATTCCATGTTCTTCTTGTGTTTTGACCTTGTTGACCTCTAAGGGATTTAGGACCAATGATGAGATGAAGGATGAAGGGGGTGAATGATATGGGTGTTGAAATTTTAGGAACCTTGGATCAATACTAGACTTTAGGACTTTTGGATTTTTTGATTTTGGATTTGATTTGGATTTGATAATGAACTCATAAACTCCAAGAGGTTAGATGTTGTCTTTGAATAAACTTTTCCACAAGATGATAATTTAACAAAGTGTATGAAGAAGGATTCATCTACACACACCTAGTCAAACAAGATGATTTTCCAAAAGTCTAGTATGAAGGATTTTTCCAAGATTCTAAGATTTTTTTGTGAGATGGGTTTTGATTGATGTTTGAGATGGATGAAATGATTGGTTGTTTTAATCCTAAATGAATTTAATAGGGAATTTTTTACAAGACTAAGGTTTTGAAGAACATGCTTTTCCCTAGGAGTAGTTCAAACAAAAAGACCAATGTTTGCATGGAAAACCATATGACCAAAAGATACCAAGCATATGTGTGGGGTTCAATTTATTTAATCTTAATTAAATGGATTCTTTTTACCACATCACTTTCTTTCTTAGCTTTTTCAGACTAAATGTCTAATGTCTCAATTGATTTTCATCCCACGAGGTCCATTATGTGGAAATAAAGGAAATCAAGGCAATAGTTCCCTAATGTTGACTTTAAAGAGAGAAAATTGAGATATAAATCCAAATACTTTGAAGCCTCTAAGGAGGGAATCCCTAGGGACAAGCAGTAGCACTTGGATTTTTCAAAGGTATTTTCTCCTTCTAAAGGGTTTAAAATTTGATGACCTTGTTGAATGCTTGTTTTCAAGATTTTAAATTTCAAGCAATGTGTTCAACAAACTCAAAGTTTGCACAATCCTAGGATGGAGAGAAAATATTTGTTTATTTCCCACTTGGATAAATCCAGTTGTGCTTATTCAAAGCGGATGACTAAAAGCTTGACCACACTGGATCCCCTCCATGACACACACTTCTCAGGTCATCCAAGCTTCAGTTCTCATGAATCTCCCATGAAAAAATTTCCATCTCTACAAAGAACTGCAAATATGTGGGACGTCTCTAGAGGTCTGACCTCCTGACGCTAACAAATATTGGGATTTTGGCTTCTACACAAATTGGTTCTTCGTCAGGGTGATTGGGGACATGGCACCTTGTGAGCGTTTAACAAGCCGCTAAAGGATTTAATCAATCCTACTAGGGGCTCTTTATACTTTTTATGGTAGTACGGTCCCATTCTGAAAGACACTATACGGCTAAGGCCTACACACCATGAGGACTTGATAGTTTAGTCTTATCCATTTATATACCATCCTGCGTGAAAAATTGGTTGGAGTCACCTTCAAATTGGTCTTAGGTAGGCCCCTCTAAAGGTAAAAAAAAAAAAAGAGCAAGCACATTCGTAGTTCAATCAACCTTTGTTTTTGAGAACAAAGAGAGAACACACATGATATACCTAACTCACACTAGCAAGATTTTGTTCAATTTTCAAAGCCCAAATTGAAGTGTGGAGGCAATATTTTATACAACTTAATATCACCAAAAAGACTTCTGATTCTCAAGATGACTGTGAAGTACAAGAGAAGTGCATACAAATTTTGAATGATATTACTTTGTAAAAAATATTACAAAAAACAAAAGACACATGCTCATTATAACCTCAAAAGCAATAATGGATTCTTTTTATAGCGCCAAGATGAAGTGTGAAGTTTTTTTGTTCAATTTTTAGATTCAAAATCAACTCTAGTAAGTTCCTAAAGTTATTTTAAACCCTTTGATTGTTCTTTTTAAAACCTGAATGAAATTTATTTTGAGTCCTAAAACTTGAAGAGAACAAAATCCTTAAAAATGGGATTATAAATGCTCCCAAAGTGTTTAAAAACACTTGTTACAATGAGTATCAAATGATTTTTCTTTCACTTCCATGTTCCATGATCCTTTAAAACCTACAATCCAAGCTCCAAATGTTAGATGAGATTGAGAAATAAGAAGATTTGAGGGTTAGACGAATGATTAAACATAAAACCCTAAAATTTAGACCATGTTACAATATGATTTGACTTTAGGTGAAAATTTAAAATTTTTAACTCTATGGAAGTTGAAAAAAACCTACACCATTGGATAGCTTATGAAAGTCTACCCCATTTCAAAAAAAAGGCTCTAAAAAAGACCAAAATATGACCAAGATACAACCATTTTAAGATTGAGTGCAAAAGAAAGAAAACAAAGGCATCACCATCTAAAACATAGAGGCAACATTGCTATTTCAGTGCAAACAATGATGCTAGAATGATTGCATTGTTGTTTGAGAATTTCACATCACTCTTTGGAAACAAGCGTCGCTCTATGGAAAAATAGAGACTGCATATGCATCACTATTTCATCCAGCATCACTGTTTGACTTGGAAAGACAAAAAATGGAAAAAACAATGGAAATAGCCAAAAAACATGTTAATTTTTGAGATTTTCCCTCCCTCTAGCACCAAAATGTGAATGGTAGCTCTAGACCTGTTTAAACATAGACGAACAACACAATGTTAGTTAATAAACAAATCTAAACTGACATTCCCCATCAGATTCATTCAAATGCATGATGAACAAGAAATAAACCAAAGAAACCAAATGAAATCTATTGAAAGCTAAGTAATCTTATCCAAAACATTCAAACCCTCAATCCCATGGATAATTGGTGCCACTTTGATGTGGAAAGTAGCCCTTTCCCAATTCCTTGCAAGCTTTGATGAACTTTGATGAAGATTGGAGCTCTTTGATGAAATTTGACAATAACCTAGCTAAGATGGATGAAAACTATGAAAAATTGGATGAAATGTTGATGAATTAGCTCAAAACCTATAGATAATAACCTAAAGTTGTGGATCCAAAAACAATAGAGGTCTCTATTTATAGGAAAGAAGGATTGATGAATTAGAAATATAAAGGATGTGGGATTAAAGATGAACCAATAACAAGGTGCCACTTTTCAACATGCTATTGAAGAGAGGTGGAGAAAATTTTGAACAATGTGCATGATCAATGCAATTAGGTGGAAATTTGAAATTTGAAAGTTAGCTTGTGGAGGAAGAGATGGAAGAAGAGTTAATGCCACTTGGCTCAAGAAAAAGGACTTGTAAGAGACTTAAATTCCATGTTGGAGGACAAGACCTTTGGGAGGGAGATTTTAAATTTAGGGAATATTCCAAAGAGATGCCTTTTTGAATGAAAATGGAAGAATTTATAAATCAATTAAATTGATTTACTTGTGCAAGTTGCAAAATCTAGAGGATTTGCGTGATTAGAGTTAGAGTTAATTAGGATTTAATTAACTTAGATGGAGATTAGTTTGATTTGATATATTGACTTCTAGATTTTTTGATTTATTTAAATCAAATGGGAGGAATAATGAATATTAGATTTAATTAAATAAATTTTGATATATTTAACTAAAAGGGATGATGTTAGAATTAAATAAAATAAAGGTTAATTTATTCAATTTAAAGGAGGTAATTTTAGGATTAAATAAATAGAATGATTTATTTAATCAAAAGAGGAAAATTAGGATTAATTAAATAAAATGATTTAATCAAATAAAATTGATTTATTTAGTTAATAGAGGAATTATGATGAATTTAATTAAATAAGGATTATTTAATTAAATGGTTAGTAAAGAAGTGATTAAGGAAGAACTGATGTTAGTAAATCAAGATCAAGTGCACAATACCAATTAGTATAATTTACATGTCTATAGTTTGAACTTGAACCTCGTCCTAAATCATAAAGAATTTTGAAGATTCTCACATTGAGTTGATTCACCTAAGGGTTATTAGTCAATTATTTGTGAGGATCTCATTTCCTAATAAATATAGAAAGGTAGGTCCATCATAACCCCATTATTCATCAATCCATTTTGGTCAACCTATTTTTCTATGTTTCATTTTGGTGAACCCGACTTTTGAGCATCATAACTTTCTAATTTTGGAGTCCATTTTCAACCCTAGATCTAGGATTTGCATTACTTTTCATTTCATTGCATTTATTTCCATCTTATTTAGGGTTATTTACTTGCATTATTTTGCATCTCATTTAAGGTTTTAGGTTTGCATATTTACATTCTTTAAAATATAGAAAAATTGCATATTTGCATACTTTAAAATCTAGAAAATTCAAAAATTTCAGTCATTTTGCATAGTGTTTACATAGCATTGCATGATTAGTCATTTACATCAGAAAAGTGAATCAAAATGCATCTCAAATTAGGTCTTTTTGCTTGTCATTTAAAATCATTTTGCACTTGCATTTAGACCTAATTTTCCAAAAATCTAAAATTGTAACCACCTATTTGAAACTAGAATTTGAAAAGCATAAAAATCAACTCAAAAATTTGTAAATTAATTTTTAAAACCCCTAAAGCAAGACCCATTCACCCATGGGTGAATGAGTTCCTGATCAGGGTTTTTTTTGCATTTTTGAGCATCAAAAACACTATTTTTCCTTATGTATTCTTATGTTTAGTTTGTTGTTTCAATTTCTAGAATTTTTACTTGCTAAATTTGTTCATATTAAGGTTAAATTGTCAAATTCATTGCATTGTTTGAATTCAAAATTACATCATTTTCAATTTTTTACATAGTATAATTCAAACACATTATCTTGTTTAAAATCTAGAAATTTCCTTTACATACCTGTATTACACTTTGTATTCTAGGGTGTTTGATTGCATTTTACCTATTCTCCATTTTCGGGTTCCCCTTAGGTTTTTGAAACTTCTATGAGCTTCACAACTTGGTGTTCTATTTCCAATACTATCATGAGACATAGTTTGAGACTCATGTCATCCCACAATACATCACTTACCGTGGATTGTGGGTTTGCTAACTCTTCACTCATAGTGTTGACACTAGTCAACCCACAATGGACCATACCATTGATACTTCATTTCCCATGGCATCCCTACCCACAACCAATGTGAATGATGTTGACACAATGTTCGCTAATGTCCCTCAAGAGAACCTTAGGAAAATGGATGAAGAATTTGCAAATTGCAAGACTTTATTAGTTCTAAAAACATTGCTAGTTTACCATTCTTGTCATAGATAACATGAGGAGAATGATTGAAAATGAACAAGGAATAGAAGGAGTGCATAGTCTATCTCATATCATTAATAAAATGACTATCTCATACTATATCTCATAGTCAATCTCATAGTCTATCTTGTAGTCTATCACATAGTCTATCTCATATTCTATCTCATATCATTAATAAAAATGACTATTTGTTCTCAAGCTTTGGGGTACACCCAAAATCAAGGTGGAAATATAATTCCTCCTTCCACAACCATGACCTCTATTCTAACATACACTAATCCAACTGTTACAACAACCATACAACCTACTAGCAATGTCAATGCTTCCTTAGGCATTTCCATTAGGAATCCCTTTAGTTTTGTGCATTCAAATCTCATATCTCCTAATGCATCTACCCTCACAAAATTACAAGCCACTTTCCCTCTAAATAAAATTACACCTCCACCTTATTCACCTCCATTTCACAATACAAAAATGATCCCATCCTTAACCAACTCTTGCAAAAAATTTCATCCCTCCAACAATAAATTGCTACATTGAGTCAAAATCAAAATGGCCAACCATCACAATAAGTTAAAAGAAACCCCTTATCCTTGGAGATATTGAGAAAAAAAATGCCACAAGGTATAGAGATTCCTCAATTTGAGAAATATGGTGGGAATGGAGATCTTGGTATCCATGTTTCCGCACTTACAACCCTATGTAGTGAATTCATTTTTGAGGATAAACTCTTAGCTAAACTCTTCCATAGATCCCTAAAGGATATTTCTTTGGAATGGTTTTTCTCCTTACCAAATAAATCAATATGTTCATTCAATGAACTTATTGATTCCTTTCTTAATCACTTCCAAATTTACACATGGGTCCTAAGATGATCTTAGCTGATTTAATGACATGCAAAAAAAAGGATGATGGAAAGCTCACTAATTTCATAGCATGATATCAATTGCTTTAATCACAAATAAACATTAAGATTCATATTGTTGATCTTAAAAGAATGTTTGTTGTCAATTTGCAGAACAAAATCCAAGTTAAACTTGAGATGTTGAAATTTCTTTCCTTTATAAACTTGTGTGCTGCCCTTTGTGATTACCAAAATTTGGTTGGTAGTCATGAAGTGAAAACTCCCTCTAACTATGCTAAAAAATATGAATCCACTCTTCAAACCAATTATCAACCGTTCAATAAAAAACATAATAGATTTTTACAACTTAATCCCCCTCAACCAACTCACCATGCTGACACTCAAGTGGTTGCTATAAAGACAACAAATCCATATACATTTGGGGAGAGGAATAGACAATTTACCTCTCTACTTGATACTCTTCATAACACCATGTTGCAAATCTTAAACAAGAACATAATTTTATTGCCTCCTATTAGGGCTCTTGATCCTACTAAGCCTTTACCTACAAAATATAGACAAAATTCCTTTTGCCATTTTCACTGACAAAATGAACATGATACAAAATATTGAAAGCATCTTAAACATACTCTGCAAGACCTTGTTGATTCTAATCACATTCAAATTGGTGGTGTTAATGATCAAGGTAATAAGTCTATAGCCCATCCTAACAAAAATTTACAAATCTTTACTAATCCTATGCCAAATCATAACATTTCTTTTGTCAAAGCTAGTGAAACAAAGAATGATGTGATGAATATTGAAACAAGTGATGATAACACAAAGACCATGGACAATATAATTGGACTAATTGAAGTTCATCCTCATAAGGTCCTAACCAAAATTCCCCTTGACATTGATTTCTCACAAAATGACATAATTAAACTTGCACCTGATGGTCCTCTTTACATAGCTGGAAGAACTAATAACAAGCCTACTAATGGGATATTAGTTGATCTTGTCTTTGTAGAGAATGTGATAATTGAAGAATTCTCATTTGTGCATGAGCTTTATCAAGATACTTACGAAAAATAGAAAGCATGGATCAAAATGCATAATGGTTTTGCTTTCCAAAGGATAGGTTTGATAATCCTTCTTTTAAAAGTTGGACTAAAAAAATTAAGTGTCTCATTTTCCATCATCACATTGTTAGAACAATTTTTTATGAAGTTAGGATACCCATGGCTTCATTCCATGAAATTCATCCTATTGGTAGTGCATAAATGCTTAAATTTTCCATTTGGAAATGAGATCTTTACTATGCATCATAGTGGCTTTAATCTTCTGTCTTCTCGTGGGAATTTCTCATTGGATTTCTTTTGGACTGAACCTATGGAACCTATTAGGCCTCATGAGGAATTCTTATTCAAATATTATAAAAAATTTAAGGAAAAGTACATAACAGAGTTATGCCTTAGCAATATGCCTCAACCCACGATTGGGCCTCCTATCCTTGATGAAACCATGAACGAACCAAAAGCCCTTCCAGGTAACCAAGACCAACCTATGATAGATCCTTCACCCATTTCATATAATAGATCACAAGATAACCAAATAAGTCTTGTTGTGCCTCCTAAAATCAAACAAGTTTATAAAGCTAAAGAGAAAGTGGTTGAAGAACTTCCCATAGTTCCTTTCGTTCCTTCCTTAAGGGAAGAAAATAAACCTTTGGTTGATAAACCCACTCCTACATAATTGCAACTTGAAAACTGAATAAAAAGAAACTGAAATGCTAGAAAATGTATGTATAGATGTCATGCTATTGCTCGTCCATTACAAGCAAAAGAAAAGAAAAACATAAAAAATCAAAATCCAAACTTAACTAAATCAACACATTCTTTGGAAAATGTGTCAACCTTGCAATATATGCAATTTATTGTTGATAGGATGTATATATATTTATATATATGTTTCCTAGTTACACCGATAGGTGTATACAATGGTAGTACTAAGAAAAATGTGAGCATTGTTAAATTTTTCAGAAAAATTCTAGAATGGTTGACATGTACATTAAATAAAGGAAATATTGTAAATCTGGGTCGTTCATTATTAGGTTCTAGATCTAATGATAGATATTTTGTTGGCCTATATTGCCCTAGAATGTAACTCTATTTTATGAGGGTGTTGTATTACGACTGTGGTAGAGATTGTGATTAATTTTGAGAGTCTAATAGCAGTCATGTTGTCTCTTGATCTCTGAGTGGCAATACTCCTATGAGAAGCTTCATCTGCAAGTATATTGTAATCTTTGTGATTTATTGAATTTAATATATTGGGTGAATTTTGGAGTGTGGGGTTTTTTTCCTGAAAGGGTTTCCCTTGCATAAATCACTGTGTCATGGTATGCATGATATTTATATTTATTTTTGTTTAAGTTTCTATAAATGTTAAAGATTTGTAAATTTTTTGCATTATTCTCCTCTCAAGATTAGTGTAGGAAGTTATTATACTACCTTAGCTTCCTTACAAGTGGTATCAAAGCTTGATCACCTTTGCTTTCAGTTGTGGGTTGTTGGTTTTTTTGAACTAATCCAGATTTCAGTGGGACCTTGTGTAGAAGACACTTTGTGATCTTGTTGTAGCAATTTTTAGATGACAATTTCATTAGGGAGAATAGAGGTGGAGAAATTTTTTGGAAATAATTTTGAGATGTGGAAGCTAAAGATGGAAGATCTATTGATAGATCGAGATTTGTGGGGTGCTATTGATGAGAATGTTTCAAGGCCTGTAGATCCTACTCAAGCTACTCAATATAATTTTATGGACCGTAAAGCCAAGGGTCTAATCAGATTATGCTTGGCAGACTCTATTTCAATTAATGTCCATGAGGAGACCTTTGCACAAAAACTATGGAAGAAGCTTGGTGAGATGTATTAGGCCAGATATTTAGTGAACAAGATTTTCTTGAGGAAGAAGTATTCCTTGAGAATGGGAGAGGGTAGATGAATCAAAAATCACCTATAAGCATTCTATATGTTGGTGGCTCAATTGAAATCAGTTGGTGTCAAAATGGATAAGGAGGAGAAATGCCAGATCTTGCTTTGTTCTTTTCCTAATTCATGGGATTCTGTTGTTATGGCTATTGGGAGTACTTCTGTTATTTTGAAAACTAAAGATGTGGCAGGTTCTTTGCTTTTTGAAGAAATAAGGAGGAAGGTATCCATCATTGCAAAGGAGGCCCTGAATATTCGTGGAAGACCTAAGCAAAAAGGAAAGAAGAATAAGAAGCATGACAAATCCAAGTCTAGGGGGAGATCTAAATCTCCTAGAATGTCCAAAGTTATTTTCTAGAATTGTGGCAAGCCTAGACATGTTCGTAAGGAATGCAAAGAAGAAAACAAGAAGAAGAAAAGAAAGTTGATTCTGATTATGAGTTTGAGAATGAAGATGGTGATGCATTCATTGTAGCTTTGGAAACTTGTGCAAGTAATGATGCATGGTTAATTGACTCGGGTGCATCTTTCCATATGACCTTTAATAGAGATTAGTTCTCTGAATATAAAGAATTTGATGGAGGTAAGTTGTACTTGGGTGATGATTCTCATTTAGACATTATTGGCTGTGGTAAAGTTAAAATTAGGTTTCCTAAGGGTAGAATAAAAAGGATTAATGGTGTGTTGCATATCCCTGGATTAGCACAAAATTTGTTATCTGTGAGAAAACTAATAGATGTGGGTGTGAAGGTAGTATTTTTTGATGTAGGATGAATGATGGTCATAGGTGTTATGGTGATTTCTAGAGGTGTTAGATATGACACATTGTATAAGCTTGATGCATGCACTGTTGAGTGCAATAGTAATTTTCTGAAAATCAATTCTATGGAAGAAGTGAGGGTTTCACCTTCAATAGATGGTCATGGATTTTGGGTACCCAAGGGTGCTCTTTCCTTAGAAACAAAGTTACCTGCAGAGAAAACTATGTTATGGCACCTAAGACTTTCCCACATTAGAGAAAAGGGTCTAAGGACCTTGAAAAATAAAAATTTTGTTGAAGGTTTATCTGATTGTAATCTTGAATTTGTTTTCTGTGAGCATTGCATTTATGGAAAACAAAACCGCATTTAGTTTTACTTGAGTTCCCATAAATCTTGTGGTGTATTGGATCTTATTCAGTCTGATGTATTTGGTCCTATAGATGTTCCTTCAATTGGTAAATCCACATATTATGTTTATTTTATTGATGATTATAGTAGAAGGACATGGGTATATTTTCTAAAGAGTAAATTTGAAGTTTTCAATCGATTTAAAGAATTTAAAGCAATGGTTGAGTTGCAGACTAGAAAGAAAATAAAAATTTTGAGGACTGATAATGGTAGTGGATTTTTCTCTAATGATTTTGATAAATTCTATAAAGATTGATGTATTCGTAGACATAAAAAAATCCATATTCTCTACAACAGAATGGAGTTGAAGAAAAAATTAATAAGACATTGATGGAGAAGGCTAGGAGTAAGTTGAGTGGTGCTAGTCTAGAATAAAGGTTTTGGGCTGAATCTATTGTCATTTCCTATCACCTGATTAACAAGTATCCTACATCAGCTCTTGTTGATAAGACGCCTATAGAGGCATGGTTGGGTTGCAAGCCTTCATTGAGACATATTTGATTTTTTTGTTGTGAGGCATATACACATGTGCCAAAGGAGAAGCAGTCAAAGTTGGAGAACAAGGCTGTGAAATGTATCTTCATCAGATACAATTATGGTGTGAAAGGATACAAGCTTTGGGATCCTATTCCATAGAAGGTAATACATAGTAGAAGTGTTATTTTTAGAGAAACTAAGCCTTCTATTACATTTCATTCAGAACAAAGAAAACAAGATGTGATTCAATTTCCTCCTACTCTTGAGAAAGTTGAATCGAGGCCCAAAGATAGACAAGAAGTTGAGGAGAGCTCATCTATCTTTGGATCTTCAAAAGAGGATGAAGAACCTACAACTCAACTTGTTTGTAGGTCCACAAGACATAGACAACCACCTGAAAGGTATTCACTTGATGATTGGAGATGTATTTTTGTTTTGAATACTAACATGGATGAACCTAGATTTGTAGAAGAGGCACTAGGTATGAATGATGCAGTATCCTGGAAGATTGCTATGGATGAAGAAATGGCATCTTTGAAAAAGAATAATACATGAGATCTTGTACAATTTCTTGAAGGATGAAAACTTGTTGGTTGCAAATGGGTGTTCAAGAAAAAGATTCGTTCAAATGGAGATATTGATAAGTACAAAGCAAGGTTGGTTGTGAAGGGTTACTCTCAAGTTGAGGGTGTTGATTATTCTAAGATATTTTCTCCTGTGCAAAAATGACATCCATTAGATTTTTGCTTTCTATTGCTACTGCTTTTGATTTAGAGGTTGAGCAAATGGATGTGAAAACTACTTTCCTTCATTGTGGTTTGGAGGAGGATATTTATATGACACAGTCAAAGTACTATGTGGTGAAAGGTAAAAGTAAATTGGTTTGCACATTGAAGAAATCTTTGCATGGCTTAAAATAGAGTCCTAGGATGTGGTAGAAAAAATTTGATACATATGTGTTGAGTTTTGGATTTGAGCATTCTAAATCAGATCATTGTGTTTATTATAAAACTGACAGTGTTAGTCTCCTATTTATTGCATTATATGTTGATGATATGTTATTTATTGGCAAAGGGAAAGGTATGATTTCAGAACTGAAATCTCAACTTGCTGCTAAATTTGAAATGAAAGATATTGGTGTAGCTAAACACATTCTTGGGATTGAAATTAAAAGAGATAGAGTGAGTAGAAAGCTATGGCTTGGCCAAAGTATGTCAACTCAATTTTACAAAGGTTTGATATGCATGATTGTAGACCATTGTCTGTTCTTGTTTCAGTTGGAACAAAGTTATCTATTTTAGATTGACCAACATCTCCATTAGAGATGGAAGAAATGAGTAGAGTGCCTTACTAGAGTGCAGTTGGAAGTTTGATGTATGTTATGGATTGTACTAGACTAGACATTTCCCAAGAAGTCGGAGTTCTCTCTAGATATATGTCTAATCTTGGTAAAGTTCATTTGGATGTAGTTAAAAGAGTCTTCAGATATTTTCATGGTACCTCAGATTATTCCTTATGTTATCATAGTAATATGACTAAAGACAAATTTTCCCTTGGTATTCATGGTTATGTGGATTCAGACTGGGCAGGTGATTTTGATAGTAGAAAATCCATCAGTGCTTATGTGTTTAATTTATTTGGTGGTGTAATTAGTTGGATAAGTAAGCGACAAACTGTGGTTTCTTTGTCCACTACTGAAGTAGAGTATATGACAACTGCTCATGCTTGTAAAGAAGCCATTGGCTTAAGAGACTATGTTCAGATATTGGTATAAAACAATTTGCAATGACAATTTATTGCAACAGTTAGAGTGTGATATGTCTAACCAAGAACTTGATATTTCATACTAGGACCAAGCACATTGATGTACAATATCATTTTATAAGAGATACAATCGAAGATGGCAAGGTGAAGCTGGTTAAGGTAGATACTTTGATGAATGTTGTTGATTCTTTAAATAAGCCTATGATCATAGAGAAGTTCAGATGGTGTTCAGAGACTATGGGCCTTTCGACCCTCACGTTGTTCTTGCAAGGTGTTCAAAAAGTGGGACATTTTTTGGGAAAATGTGTTTGAACCTTGCAATTATATGCAGTTTATTGTTGATAGGATGTATATATATATATATGTTTCCTAGTTACACCGATAGGTGTATACAATGGTAGCACAGAGCGAAATGTGAGCAGTTTAAATTTTTTAGGAAACTTCGAGAATGGCCAACATGCATTAAATAAAGGATATATTATAAATCTAGATTGTTCATTATTATGTTTTAGATCTAATGGTAGATATTTTGTTGGCCTTTCTTGCCCTAGAATGTAACACTATTTTATGAGGGCATTGTACTATGACTGCATTAGAGATTGTGATGATTTCTGAGAGTCTGATAGTGGTCGTGTTGTCTCTTGATCTCTAAGTGGTGATACTCCTATGAGAAGATTTCTCTGCAAGTATATTGTAATATTTGTGATTTATGGAATAATGTATTGGGTGACTTTTGGAGTGTGGGGTTTTTCTCTTGAAAGGGTTTTCCCTACGTAAATCACTGTGTCATGGTATACATGATATTTATGTTTATTTATGTTTAAGTTTCTATAATTTTTTAAGATCTATAAAAGTTTTACATTATTCTCCTCTCAAGATTAGTGTAGGAAGTTGATTTTCTACCTTAGCTTCCTTACACCCATGATGATTCTCCACCTTCATCGAAATAAGAAAGTCCTATATCTCGAACAAAACAAGAACAAGCACCCTCCATGGATATTATCATTAGACCTTCTATTGTGATAAACCTGGATGAAAATAATGATATTGAAAAAAATGTTGTTGAAATTCACAAATAATTAAATTTATTATTCTCCTCTTCCATGACTTAAATGATAACAACGATGATGATCTTCCTACAAAGAGTGATTCACCACGTGTTGAACTTGGTGATTTTCCTAGTTTGGCATTTGATGTTGTCGTTTTGGCTTTTTGTCCACCTTTCACATATGATGAACAAGATTGGGATGTATACGACCTGATATACGTTGATTCGCATGCACCTTACTACTCTTGTCTTGGTTTTCTTTTCATTTTCTGTGTGTGATTGGATGTGTGTAATGTGATCTCTTATATTGTTTTGTTTGACATGTCTTTATGTTCATTCCTCTATTTGTACCTACATTCTTCTATATGTCATAAACCTTTATCTTGACTTATGTTTTCCTTTTTGGGATGACACAAGGCATTGAGACATTTAGGTCTCTTCCATGTTGACCCAAAAAAATTTCTTTGTTTTCACTCTCTATGTGTCATTCTTCCCATTCCATGAGCTATTTGGGGAATGATAATGTTTTTGCACTCTATAATAACATTGTAGCAAAGACATATGCTGACCCTGTATCTATGGATCCCTTATGTGTTTGGGATTTCATTTGGGGACAACCCATTGTTCATGACATAGCTTTATTTGGAAAAATATGCTCGACATAGGGCTTTCCAAATAATCTCTCATGTCTTCTAGAGAATTTATCATTTGCTACTTTAAAGTAATTGCTCACAACATGGTGTTTAGCAATTTCTTTAAAATGGGGGCATACATTGGCATTATCATTTTTTGACTATATCTTATGTTTCATAGTGTGGTCTTCTTGCTTCTTGTGATGTTTCTTCTTCTTGGTGGTGTCATTGGGTTTTATTTCCTTCAAGATTGTGACCTTTCTTGGCATATGATATTCCTCTTAGTGGTGATGCTACACATTTCATTCCCCAAGTTGTGAATCTTTTATCCTTATTTTTTCCTCTCTTGGAGACATCAGGCATGATGTTCCCTAAGAAGAGACCTTACATGAACTAAGCAAAACCCATTTGAACATGTCTTATCCTATTTTCATTTTGTTAATAAGTGTTTATCATAATGCAACTTGCTAACCTTTTGAAGCTTGAAGTTACAACTCTTTTTCATGGCCACCAAGCATAACACACCTTGCTTGCCAGTGGGGCCATGTTTGTTCTTGAGGTTTTAGCATAACACAACTTTCGAAGCCTTATGAAGCTCAAAGTTCATATTGTGTGGTGCCTTATTGAAGTTATCAAGAGGTATAAATTTGGTATGGTTATGGGAGCCTAATAAGATTCTCTCATTTGCCACTTTTGGGGGCTCACCTAGTGGACAACGGATTTCACTAGTTCATGTGAGCAAGTATTGTTGTTTGTATAGTGGACAACGGGTTCCACTTGTAAAAATTCTTGGAAAAATAGTTGAGGCTTGATCCACATCGAGTTGGACAACTAGTTGAGGCTTGATCCACCACTTTTCTTTTTCTTTTTCTTTCTTTGATTCTTTGACATTGTATGATTGAGTATCTTGTCATTTCTGCATATATATGTTTAACATAGGCATGTGTCTCCTTGTGCCTTTGTTGGTTTTCCATGAGATCTTAGATCTCAGGGGCTTGACCATCCTTCTTGACCTTTGTTGTATTATCTTTCCAATAATTATAAAATTAGACCTCATTTGATAGTCTACTTGAGTGTGAGTTTGACGCAATGTCATCCTCTCACTAAAGTGGGGGCTAAATGTAGTGTAGAAAAATATATCCCTTTACATTTTCACACTATTTTTGGTCCCTCCTAATTAATTTGGACTTAATTATGCCTTAATAAGCCCGATTTTACATCCACAAGCCTACTAAATTATATTTTCCAAAGGGGAATATCGACAATAATTAATGCCAATACATTACACTTTACCTTGAACAATGTGTGTTCCAAGAATAAGGACCTGGGCGAATGGGTCCTCCCTAGGAATTTGAACCTAAATTTAAAATATGTTTTTGGTGGTATTTTAATGTCCCCAAATCTATATTTCATTGCTGGCTTGTAATATTTGAATTTCAGGAAATTAAGGATACATAGCTATAAATACAAGGTTATCTTCTAAGTTTCACCTAGCATTTCATGAGCATATTCAAGTGAGAAAAAGTATAGAAAATTTGACGATCAAGAGTATTCAAGAGCATAATTATTTGAGATTTATTGCAACATTCAAGATCTAATCATCATGTCATAGTCTTCTTGCATCATGTATGTTTTTGGAGCTAACATTATGATGTAGGTTTCAAAGGTTCAAGTCAAGACTTCAAATCATTATTTCAAGTATTAAGATACACATCCATTGAATCCATTTCATGCAAATGGAAGTTCTACATTCAAAGATTCATCTAAGGGTTTGTTGAGTGGTAACATAGCATTGCTCATTCATCCTTCCTTCTTTCATGCTTTATTTGAATTCAAGGTTTAATTACCAAAACAAGGTTTGACCAAAGAAAACCCCCATTCACCAAAAATAAACAATTTTTCCCCTCTTGTGTTTGTGTTGTAGATTTAGGTTGAAGAAGGATTAAAGAGCTCTTAAAGTGCAAGATTGGAAAATTTTTCAAAGTTGTCAAATCATGAAATCTCACCTATAGATCTAATTTCTGACTTTATGACACTGAAACCTAGACAAATCAAAAGCTACAGATTAGTATCAGAGGCTCCTGATAGTTGCTAAAAAACCTTGACAAAAGACCCATTCGCCCATGGGTCAATGAGTCCTAGAAAACCTCTTGAAAGTGACTTTTGGTGATTGGTAAACATCATTCAGACCTTCTTAGATCTACCATTTTTTTTGTTTCTATAAATATTAAGCTTTATATTTGCTATTGCAAGTTTGAATTTCCATAATTAGGTTGATTTGCTATTTTTTAGACCTTTTCTCCCAAAATTACATTGTTTGAACTTGACCCCCATCCTGAATCATAAGGAAATATGAATATTTTCACATTGAGTTGATTCACCTAAGGTTTTTTAGTCATTTCTTTGTGGGATCTCATTTCCTAATGAATATAGAAAGATAGATCCATCATAACCCCATTGTTCATCAATCCATTTTGGTGAACCTATTTTTCTATGTTTCAATAATCTTGTGTTGTAATTTATGAATACCACATATAATTTTGAATTGAATTTTGTAGCTTCATGTTGGTTTCATACTCTAGAGGAATTAGCTAGGTTAGGAAACTATAGTTTTAACAATTGACAGTGATAATCTTAAGCATTAGGTACTTGTACCATAAGGTAGAAATTCATATTCATTTCCTTTATTTTGTGAAATAGCAATTTACTTCACTTTCTATCTTTACTGTCTTTTGTACACATATATTTTCCTATACTCCATTGATGTAGGATGATCTAGGATCTATGAACACATATATTTTTCTAGAACTATGTAAATTTTATGAGTCCTTGGTTGATAATTAAATGGAACCTCTTGTGAAAGATGAATTATTCAGTTAAGGATTCTCAATTCCTTTGAGTTGTGTGTATACCTAATAGCACTAAGTTAATCAGAAATTAGAGAGGATCTACATTTTTGGTTCCATTATTAGGGATGGTGCTAAGTTTAGGATTCTCCTATGTATTTTCAATTCCTTTCAAGCTTTCATAGTGTAATGTCACAGAATTGCACCTAGGGACAATTCCACATTTTAGCACTTTTCCTAGCATTTATGATGCCTAAATGCATTAATGGAAAAAATATCATGAGTCAAAAATTCATAATTATAACTCCATGTGGACTAGTGGAAAAGCAACAACAACCTAATGACACGTTTCTTGAAAATTGATGTCTTGGATGCTTGTGCGATGTGTGGATGTCTGCGCAATGCACTAGCATCCTATTAGTTTTTTGAGTTTGAAATGAAGAATCTTGAATCTTGACTCTTGAAATGTGTCCTAGTAGTCACGATTTTAGGTGTAATGGATATCTACCACCCTTGCATGTAAAAAAACCTCTCATTTTCTCTCATTTTGGGGGTTCATTCATTCAATCAAGCTCTCTCTCCAACTTTACCCTTGAATCTCTTTCATTCTTGACAAGAAATAATTCTACAAGTCAAGCTCTGATAGACTAAGGTCCCTCTAACAACCAAATCTCTTTAGCAAGCATTCATCGGTGTGTCCATGTGTCCTGGAATGGGTTAAGGCCTGTTGGTAATGCTCTCTCACCCTTTTCTATTTACATCTCTTGCTCATTTACTACTTGTTGGTGCAGGTTCTACTCTTGCAGTAGGTTTTGCTTTCACCACTCCCTTTGTCCATTTCGATTACATTCTCTTTCTATTTGGCTGTCCATAGAGGTGGGAACACCAAAGTGGGGGTTTGACTGGCAGGCCCCTATACAACCTCAAAATTTTCCCCTTGTTCATTCTGTGTGTAGGTTACAAAGCGAAGCTTGGAGTGAGTAATCAAACATTTGGTTGAGGGTAATTTTTATCCAAGTCCTTCTTGTTCTTTTCTCACATTTTATATTCTTTTTTTTATTGTTCTATTTAGCAGACCTCAGATCTAAGTTAGGAAGTAAAACTCTATTCCTCCCATCTAAGTTCATGAGCTTTATTTTGCTCAAGTATCAAATGCGGCATTTGGACGATAGCGTGTCATGCTGGTGTCCTGAATCCGTGTTGCCGTCCTTTGGCTGAGAGCCCCTTTGTCGGAGGAAAAAATATAGAAGTTTAACTCTCTCAAGATTTGAATTACTCTTCTCTGATAATCAACTTGTATACATTACCTTTACAATTTCTTCATTTAGCTTATGGGTATGTGTAGGATCATGATGGGCCAAAAAGTGGCAATATGATGGGTATGTGGCTGACAACTTTTCTTTTACCCAAAATTGATGAAACAAAAAGGGTTTTTAAAGGAGATTCTCAATTTTCCACCAATATAAATTATGCTTTACTTTGAATTTAATAAGTAATTATTATTCATTTTCTATTCAAATTATGACTAAAGTGTTGATTGATAGATTGATTGAAAAACATCTATAGCTTTCAAACGATATCACATTTTTTGAATCCAAAACAAGTGTCACATTCTATGATTCACATACTATAGGATTAAAAAAAGAAAAATTGAATTTCATGAAGTTTTGACCAAGTTAAGGTGGTCAAACATACCAGTTTTTTATATTTTTTAAAAGTTGTAATAAAATATTCATAATTAATTATTTACTTAGAAAAAAAATTACAAAAAAATATGCATCACATCAAGACATGAGTCCTTTACTTATATCTAAAATATTATAAAAAAATATTATCATTTTATTGTGGTTAGGGTGGTAGCACACCTACTTCTTATTTTTCCCTAAAATTTAGGTACTACTGCATTGAAATTTAAAATTTTCAGCAAATAGATTTTTTTCTTTTTTAAACAAACCTAGTAGTTTAGAAACTACATTCAATTTGCTACAAATTCTATTCTTACATATTTTTGAAATAATATAGATAACTTATTCAAATTTTTACGTGAAGTTGCCTAACTCTGATTTTTCTGATTTTTTTGCCACTTAAGGGCCTATTTTTTCCATGATGATCCTGCACATACCCTTATGTTGATGTGGATAAGGGTAGTTCGTTCCCTGGGAATCTTCTGAGAATGAAGAGACTTGTGTGTAGCAAATTCCTCTTATCTCACTTTTTGTGAACCCAACATGAAGATGCTGGATCTATTTTTGAATTTTTTTCATGTTTTGATAATTCTTTTTCCAAGGAATATTTTGACATGTTGGATGATGCTCTAGATGATTTCTTAGAAGTGTTTTCCCCCATCTGTAAATCTTCTGAGAAAACCTCTTCTTCACAGGTTGGAGAGTCAGTAAATATTATGGTGGTCTTTGTGGCTCCTCCAAGTCCTAAGAAACTTGTCATTTACTTGACCCCAGCTAGCCCTTCTCCAAGGAAGGATCATTCTGTCTATGGGATTTCTTATTGAGATGATTCACCAAATTTTTATTTGAGGTTCATAAAAGCTATGAATTCTACTTCTTCCAATGTTGTTGGGAACACATATAATACTATCAAAGAAACAAACAAAATTTGGATCAACAACCTTCTATTCCTACATCTCAACCTACTCAATTTTCTACTTCTTTACCACCTTCTCAACCAAGTCTTCCTTCAACACCTAAACCTACGACTAAAGCACTAGGTGATTATGATCTTTTTGAGCAACTTCACGTTACTCCAACTAAGATCTCACTTTGTGAATTGCTTCAGACCACTCTGGTTTATCAGGAAATTCTTTAGGAAGCCTTACAAAATATTCTCTTACCTACCTCTACTAGGCCTACAGATGTTATCACACTTTTGGCTCATATTCATGTAGATTCATTGAATATTACATTCCATCTGCAAGAAATCCTGCCTCTGGATGTGCAGAAACAAGCAAACCCTCTAATGATTATAATTAATGTTAATACTATTAGCATTAGGCGTACCCTCGTTGACACCAATCCAACTCTCAACATTTGATATATCAATCTATTGCCTAAGATTAAAGCTGATTTATCTTCTCTAGTTGCTTCTTCTTTGTACATTCATGGGTTCGATAATGTCAGTGGCAAAGCTCTAGGCATGATAATACTGCCTTTGTAGTTGGGCCGGGCATTACCTTACCACTTTGGTTTATGTGATGCTTGACCCATTACCTTACAATCTTATTTTGGGGAGACCCTGCATTCATGTTATGGGTTCCATAACTTCTACTTTACTTTTCTCTCTAATTTTGTTGCAAATAATTGAGTGGTCATAGTTAAAGCTAACTCGGAAGCTGTTCACCTTTGTGAGTTAACGACCGCTAGTTGGGCTTTAGTTGTCTTTACTCTTAAGAATTGTATTCCATCTTTAATTGCTAATGCTATTGTTGGGAATAGGATTCCATTTAATTACAATCCTAAACATATTTCGTGTATCTCCTAAGTCCTTGGAAAGTGTTCCCTAACACTAGGATTAGAAAGAGATTAAATTTGAGGGTATGTGTAGGATCATGATGGGCCAAAAAGTGGTGATATGATGGGTATGTGGCTGACAATTTTTTTTTTACCCAAAATTGATAAAACAAAATGGGTTTTTAAAGGATATTCTCAACTTTCCACCAATATAAATTATGCTTTACTTTGAATTTAATAAATAATTATTATTCATTTTCTATTTGAATTATGACTAAAGTCCTGATTGATAGGTTGATTGAAAAACATCTATAGCTTTCAAGCGGTATCACATTTTGAATCCAAAAATGTGTCACATTCTATGCTTTGTATACTATAGGATTAGAAAAAATTTTAATTTCATGAAGTTTTGTCAAAGTTAAGGTGGTTAGACATACAGTATTTATATTTTTCAAAAGTTGTATTAAAAAATTCATAATTAATTATTTACTTGGAAAAACATTACAAAAAATATGCATCACATCGGGACATGAGTCCTTTACTTATATCTAAAATATTATTAAAAATATTATCATTTTATTGTGGTTAGGGTGGTCAGATGGACACCTAATTCTTATTTTTACCTGAAATTTAAGTACTACTACATTGAAATTTCAAATTTTCACCAAGTAGATTTTAAAAGTAAAACTAGTAGTTTAGAAACTACATTCAATTTGCTACAGATTCTATTCTTACATATTTTTTTAAATAATATAGATAACTTATTCAAATTTTTACGTCAAGTTTCCTAACTCTGATTTTTTTGAATTTTTTGCCACTCAAGGGCCTATTTTTTGCATGATGATCCTGCACATACCCTTGAATGAAATGAACATGTAAATTGACATTTGTGATTATTCCTAAATTATAGGAACATGTGGGGGCATCCAATAAGAGCTCCTACAAGATAAGATCACATGTGGCACCCACCTTGCTTAAGTTAAGTGGGGATGATCAATCATGCATAGTGTTTGCCTAAATTGGTGGAGAGATATGTTTCAGTTAACTAAGATTGACTTGGGACCACCTTGGGCACCCAAGTTAGCATCTTTTAGTTAACACCTTTTGCATGATAAGATATTTACAAGGCTCAGACAAGTGGGACCATTCTTGGGCACCAACTCTGAGGTGAAGCTTTTAAGATATTTTCTTGACCAACGTTCAATTAAGTGTTTAGTTTGCGGTGCCTAAATTGAGGAAGACTTTGGTTTGACTTCAGATTACATGGTGGAACTCTACTTGCACAATCTAGGAATAGGTTTCTGAGTGGAGCTTTATGCTCTTGTATTTGACAACTCTTATGAGTTTACATGCTCATTAATTTTCTATTGATTGTAGCAAGTTGAGAGTTTTGTGTAGGTTGTGAAGAAGGATTGTTTAAGGAAAAGGAAGCATATCAATCAAAGATTGATACAATATTATTGTAATCTTGTTCTAAGGTTAAATAGTACAAGCACTATTGATTCTGGTGGAGTTTTTTTCCTGAAAGGGTTTCTCCACATATATGCTATGTCACTTCTATCTCATTGTCTCATTCTTCTACAATCTTCTGTCTCATTCTACAATTGGTAAAATTGATCTAAACAGATAATCATACATAAAGAATTGTGACAAAGAACACTTAATTAAATCTACAGTCTCATAGTTTTACAAGTTTTAACCTACAATATTACCTTCATTTTCAACATTTGGTATCAGAGCTAATGGTTGGTTCTAGAGTTTGGGATGCCTTTCTCTTAAAAGTTTGAAGGTTTTTTGGCTATAGTAGGAGCTTTTACTATTGTGTTATTCCAAATTTGTAAAATAAGTGTGTTATAATGAGTTCTACTTCTTGTTTAGATATTGAAGGATTCAATGGATATAGTTATGAGATTTGGAAACTAAAAATGGAGGATCTCTTTGAAGAGAGAGATCAATGGTTAGTTGTTTGTAATGAGACAAAGCCACCTACAATGATGTCAAATGAGGATTGGGATAAGCTTGATAAGAAGGAAAGAGGGACCATAAGGTTATGTTTTGCTGATATTGTTCTCTTGAATGTTTTAATTGAAACTAGCACATATAAATTATGGAAGAGGATAGGTGATTTCTATCAAACCAAAAGTATTACTAATAAGTTGTATCTGAAAAGATAGTTGTATTCTTTAAAGAGGAAACATGGTGATTCTATTGCACATCATTTAAATGATTTCAATTTGATTCTAAGTTAGTTAGCATCTGTAGATGTAAAGCTAGAAGATGAAGATAAATGCATTTTGTTACTTTGTTCTTTACTAGACTCTTGGGAAAATCTAATTTTTTCTATAAGTGGTAGTGGTGCAGATCATAAGATGGACACTATAACTCCTACTCTCCTATCTGAGGAGATGAGGAGGAAGTCTAAAATAGGATCCCAAGATGCCTTGTTTATAAGAGGTAGGCCTAAGGAAAAGGAACCTAAGGGAGACAAGAAAGGAAAGGGTAAGTCCAAAGGATGGTCTAAAACCCCTGGTAAGAGTAAGGTAAAGTGTTGGAACTGTGGAAAATTGGGACATGTAAAGAAGGATTGTAAGAAAAAGAAAAAGAGTTATGATGCTTCTATAGAGAAATCCTCATATGACAGTAATGATGCATTGGTCATTTCATCTAATAGTATTAGTGATAACTCTTGGCTTATTGATTTAGGCTGCTCCTATCATATGACTCCTAACAAGGAGTGGCTCACTAAGTACACTGTATATAATGGAGGGAATGTCTTCTTTGGAGATAATAGCACAACATTGGTTGTGGGAAATACGATAGGTAAACTTGTGTTTTAGTGATGGTAGGGTTAAGACCATTAATGATGTTTTACATATTCCAAGACTTGCTAGAAATCTAATTTTTGTATCTAATTTCAAATATTTTGGAATGCGTGTGACATTTGACAAAGGTGGTTGCAGATTGGTGAAAGGGAATATGGTGGTTGCTAAAGGATCTCGGATTGGGACTTTGTTTAAGCTTAATACCTCCAATTTGAATAAATTAGCTAATGCAACTGAAGCTGAAAATACATGTATGTTGTAGCACCATAGATTGGGCCACATTGGTGAAAAAGGTCTTAGGAAAATTATTAATAAGAAATTGGTTGATGGTATTCCTAATTATAATATTGGAAAAAATGATTTTTGTGAGAATTGTGTGTTTGGAAAGAAATATAGATCTTCATTTCCTAATGGAACACATAAAGCTAAAAGATTATTAGAGATTATTCATTTAGATGTTATGGGTCTTGTGGATATTGACTGTATTAGAAAATCTAGATATTATGTCACATTTATTGATGATGTCTCGAGATACACTTGAATCTATTTTATGCATAACAAATCTGATGTGTTGAATAAGTTTAAAGAATTTAAGGCTTTGGTTGAGAAACAATCAAATCATAAGATAAAAGTGTTGAGATCATATAATGGAAATGAATATTGTTCTAAGGAATTTGATGATTATTGTAAGCATGCATGAATTGTGAGACAAAAAACTACTCCATATACACCTCAACAAAATGGAGTAGAAAAAAGGATGAACCAAACCTTAATGGAAAGATCTAGGAGTATGTTAGGTAGTGCTAAGCTATATCAGTGCCTTTGGGTTGAGGCTATAAATACTTCTTGTTATTTAATCAATAGCTCTCCTAGTTCATCTATTGAAGATAAAACCCCTTATGAAATGTGGTTAGGTAGGAAACCTAGTGTTGCACATTTAAGGATATTTGGTTGTGAGGATTTTGTTCATGTGCCTAAAGAAAATTGATCTAAGTTGGATCCAAAAGCACATAAATTCATATTCATAGGTTATTGTGAAAATGTAAAAGGTTACAAGCTTTGGAATCCTCTAAGCTGAAAAATTACTTTATCTAGAGATGCGATTTTCAGGGGATTTAGATCTTATTTAGGAGAAGAACAACCAACGAAGAATGATACTTCTCGAATAGTTCCTTTTGAGATAAATATTTAGAAGCATGAAGATGCACATGTTGAAGAAAATTTGGATGGATTGGATGAGGAGAGTTCACAGAGTTTTGAGATAGATGCTCATGATGAGCATATTGAGGAACAAGAAGAACCTTCTTTCAAAAGATCCAAAAGACAATGAAATCCTATTGATAGGTATAGCCCACTTGATTTCCGTTGTATATTTGCTTTGATGAGTACTAATGATGAACCTAGATCTTACAAGGAAGCTTTATCTTCAGATGAGAATAAGCTTTGGTCACAAGCTATGTATGAGGAAATGGTTTCCTTGGATACTTGTGACACATGGGATCTTGAGAGTTTTCCCAAAGGAGGAAAGACACATGGTTGTAAATGGATCTTTAAAAAGAAAATTGGAGCGGTTGGTAATCTTGAAAGGTACAAGGCTAGATTAGTAGCTAAGGGCTACTCCTAGAGAGAGGGACTTGAATTTAATGAAATCTTCTCTCTTGTTGCTAAATTAACTTTTATTAGATTCTTTTTATCTATTGTTGTTGCTTATGATTTTGAGATAGAGCAAATGGATGTGAAAACTTCTTTCTTACATGGGAATCTTGATGAGGATATTTATATGAGGCAACATGATGGTTTTGTTGTAAAATGAAAATAATCATTGGTTTATAGGTTAAAGAGATCTTTATATGGATTTAAACAATCACCTAGAATGTGGCACCAGAAGTTTGATGCTTTTGCATTGAAAATTGGTTATGTTAGGAGTGAGGAAGATCATTGTGTTTACATAAAAGTTAATGATGATCAACTTTTAATTATTATCTTGTATGTTGATGACATGTTGTTTATTGGTAACAATGAAGTAATGATCAAAGAATTGAAAGCACAACTCTCTAGTACATTTGAGACAAAATATTTATGGGCTGAAAAATATATCCTTGGTATGGAGATCAATAGAGATAGAGGTAACAAAAAGCTTTGATTAAGTCAAGAAACTATGTTGATACTATTTTGAAATGGTTTAACATGAAGGATAGTAAACCAATTAATATTCCTTTACTAGTTGGCATGAAGTTAAGTTTACACATGAGTCCTAAATATATTTTGATCATGAGGAAAAATTTGAAATTCTATATGTTAGTGTAGTTGGTAGTTTGATGTATGCAATGGTCTATACAAGACTAGATATAGCCCAAGTAGTGGGAGTTCTAAGTAGGTTTATGTCTAAGCCTGGTAAATGACATTGGACTTATGTTAAGAGGGTGTTTAGATATTTACGAGGTACTTCTAATTTTTGTTTGGTTTGGTGCTAATTATATTGATATTATGCATAGATCATTGGACATACAGGGCTTTTTGGATTCAGATTGGGTAGGAGACCTGGATAGTCAGAGGTCGGCAAGTGGCTATGTGTTTACTTTGTTTGGAGTTACAGTTAGTTAGATGAGTAAGAGGAAACTCATAGTTGCTTTGTCCACCATAGAAGCAAAGTACATGGCTACTACACATGCCTCTAAATAGACAGTTTGGTTACAAAGACTTGGGAAAGGTATTGGATTTAATTGCAAGAAAATTAGACTTGAATTTGATAGTTAGAGTGCTATTTGTTTAACCAAAAATCCTATGTATCATGCTCGTAATAAGCATGTTGATTTTTAGTATCACTTTGTGCAAGAAATGATTAAGAGTTGGAAGGTATTGATTGAGAAATTTGACACTTTGATCAATGCTGCAAATTATCTTATGAAACCAGTTCCTATAGATAAGTTCTCTTGGTGCAGGAAGGCCATTAGCCTTGAGTCTTGTACTTGATTTATAATAATGATTCCTTGTTTAGAATAATTTCAATGTATAATGTCAAGTGGGAGAATGTTGGGAATAGGATTCCATTTAATTGCAATCCTAAACATATTTCATGTATCTCCTAAGTCCTTGGAAAGTGTTCCCCAACATTAGGATTAGAAAGAGATTAAATTTGAATGAAATGAACATGTAAATTGACATTTGTGATTATTCCTAAATGATAGGAACATGTGGGGGTGTCCAAGAAGAGCTCCTACAAGATAGGAGCACATGGGGTGCCCACATGGAAGGTGGAACCCACCTTGCTTAAGTTAAGTGAGGATGATCAATCATGCATAATGTTTGCATGAATTGGTGGAGAAATATGTTTCAGTTAACTAAGATTGACTTGGGACCACCTTGGGTGCCAAAGTTGGCATCTTTTAATTAACACCTTTTGCATGAGAAGATATTTACAAGGCTCATTCAAGTGGGCCCATTCTTGGGCACCAAATTTGAGGTAAAGCTTGCAAGATATTTTCTTGACCAATGTTCAGTTAAGTGTTCAGCTTGGGGCACCTAAATTGAGGAAGACTTTGGTTTGACTTCAGATTACATGGTGGAACTCTACTTGCACAACCTAGGCATAGATTTTTGAGAGGAGATTTATGCTCTTGTATTTGACCTCTTATAAGTTTACATGGTCATTAATTGTCTATTAATTGTAGCAAGTTGAGGAGAGTTCTATGAGATTTTTGTGTAGGTTGTGAAGAAGGACTGTTGAAGGAAAAGGAAGCATATCAATCAAGGATTGATACAGTATTATTGCAATCTTTTTCTAAGGTTAAATAGTACAAGCACTATTGATTCTGGTGGAGTTTTTTTCCTGAACGGGTTTCTCCACATATATGCTATGTCACTTCTATCTCATTGTCTCATTCTTCTACAATCTTCTGTCTCATTCTACAATTGGTAAAATTGATCTAAACAGATAATCATACATAAAGAATTATGACAAAGAACACTTAATTAAATCTATAGTCTCGTAGTTTTACAAGTTTTAAGCTACAATATTACCTTCATTTTCAGCAATTATGATGTGTTCCTCAATGATACCCTCTATGGAGGTTGTCCTTGAAGTGAATACCATTAAAGATGAACCACCTAAAGCAGGAAGTCCTAGGTCTTCCCTGTCTACTTCTTCTAAATAAAATTCTTTCCATGATGATGATTGGGGATATTTGGAATTCTTTGAATTCTTTATTGGAGAATACAAAGTAAGTCCCACTCATTTGAAGCTTTTGATAAACTCGAATTCCTCTAATGAAAAAATAGATGATACTGCCATGGAAGAGGAAAACTATAATCCTGATGAAGAGACTAGTCCTTACCCTATTGAGGAGGGTGATCTCAATCCTATAAAGGAGGTTAAGGTTTGTGAATCAAGTAAATGAGACATTTTTGCTCTCATAGATGCATTCAATGTCCACTAGTGGAATGAAGCTCTCTACTGGGAACCACTGCCTTCCAAAGTTTTGCAAATTTGCTATGGTTTTGGATATAGACTCACTTCTCAGTATGGCTATGGGAAAAAAGGCCTTGGACATATTGAGTAAGGAATCCAAGTCCCTATCTAGTTCAAGCTTCATAAGTGCTATCTAGGTTTGGGATGCTTTGTTGAATAGTCTATGAAAAAACCTTACATATATGTAGATTTTTTTTGAAGCTGGGCATGGTAAAGGAGAGCATGATGGAGTTGATGCATGTGTTAAAAGAATTTTTGCTAGAGAACAATTAAAATTTGAGGATGCAGTAAAGTTTAAAGATGCACGTGGGATTGTGGATTGGTGCAATACAAGATTATCTACACCTGGCTTGCATGAGTACTCTATAGTGCATCGATTCTTTTGGTTGGTTGAATAAGAGAACATTCTACCTTGAATTTATTGTGAGATAATCAATGGATCTACTGAATGGCATTCATTTAAAGTTTGAATGCAAGCACATGGACTATCTAGACAAAGGAGCTTGAATGTTTTTGTTAGTTTTGTATCTCAGGAGATTGGGAAGCATGTGAAAATACAAAATGGGTTGAATATTGGAAGCAAATATTGTTGACACTTGCACAAGCACATGATCAATATGAAACAACAATTGAAGACAATGATCAAGTGTTTGTATCAGAAGACTATGATCATGTTTTAGACCTTGTACAAAAAGGTAATTTAATTCAATTTATTTCATTTTATTTCACTTTATTACTATTTTTTAATACTAAATTATTTATTTATATGTACATATGAATGGATGTATGTAGATTGGTCAAATTATGTGGACACGTGCAAGTTATTAAATAAAATTTTATTTGTAGGACATGTGTATGTTGTTGTTGCACTTGAGGGGAATGATGAGGAAATTGAATATTGGTTGGCTTGTTGTGTGGAGACTAAGCATAAGTTAATAGCACCTCAAGAAGATGATGATGGCTATCCTTATTCAATAGGTACAGTGATCCCCTTAAGAAAATTTTGATAACAAGTTTTTGATCCCCTTAAGAAAATTTTTAGAACAAGCCTTTGAATCCCCTCAAGAAAATTTTGAGAACTTATTTGATGATGGTTATCATGTTCTCCAGTAGGATCAGTGGTGGTTGTTGACACTTGGCTACAAAAATACTTGATAAGGAAGAGTGGTTTGCTTGCTTTTGAAGATTATGAAACACGTAAAAAGATTATACACTATTCAAATTTGGTGGTGGCAACAAATATAAAACTAGATTGGTATCGTGGAAGACCTACAAATAAAGTGTTATGGATAATTTCTATGGAATAGCATGAGAAAATCATAAATGTGTTGCAAAAAAGAGAGGATCTAGATGGTACAATAGAATAAGTAAATACAAGTAAATATAGTTTTAGTTTTATATTTTCCTTTTAAATAGATTAAATACATTTTTTGATATTTCTCAAGTGTGCTATTAGTTGAAATTGATTTAAATTTTCCTTTTATAAATCCTTAAGCCATCATCAAAAAATGAGAGTCCATGCAGATTCAACCTAGACAACATGGAATACTTGGTAAAAATAGGTAATTATTAGTTCAATTATATTTAAATACATTTTTTTATTATATATTGATATTGCTTGTACATTAATAGTTAAAATTGATTTATTATCCTATTTTGTAACCTTAAGCCATCATCACATTGATATCATACTTTGAAAAAAAAGGAGAGGATGCAGATTCAACCTACACACATGTGTGAAATACTTTTAAATATAGGTACTTAAGTTGTGTACATATAGATAGTTTTATATAAATTAAAATATGTATGTTTTGATGATTTCATTAATATTGCTTGTACCATTTTGATATTAGGTGGCATGAAGACCTACTACATTCCGGGAACAAGTTTCAAATGTTCTTGAGATGGCATAGCCAAATTTTGTAAACATTGTTTTGAGTTGACATATATGCACATACATACTTACACAATTAAACATTTTGTACAAATTACAAATACATGTACGTACACAATTATACTCTATGTACTTTTATGTATCAAAATAAATATTCTATATATTTTGTTTGTTAAATGTGCATGTTTTCCTACTTTGAAAATTTATATTTGATTGTATAATCACTAAATATCATTTATAAATTATTGTTAAATCAATTATATCAATTGTGATTAAATATGAGACATGTAATTTAAAGTATTTCATCCCCTTAAGATGTCCTATTAGGACATTTCCTATATATTATACTTAATTATATCATTTTTTATGATGAGTCACCCTACTTTGAAACTCTAATTTTTATTGTATAATCACTAAACAACATGCATATTACTTCTTTGATCCCCTTAAGACGTTGTATTAGGAAATATCCTAAATATTATACTTAATCATATCATTTGTTATCATGAGTCACCCTAAAGTATAATACTTGTTTATATCACTTACTATTTATACTTAATTGTACTCTTCTTTGATCCCATTAAGATGTTGTATTAGGACTCCTTAAGACACCCCCTTAAGACATCATATTAGGAAATATCCTAAATATTATACTTAATTATATCATTTGTTATGATGAGTCACCCTAAATTATAATACTTGTTTATATCACTTAATATTTATACTTAATTATACTCTTCTTTGATCCCCTTAAGACATCATATTAGGATCCCTTAATACATCCCCTTAAGACATCGTATTAGGACATATCCTAAATATTATACTTAATTATATCATTTGTTATGACGAGTCACCCTAAAGTCTAATACTTGTTTATATCACTTAATATTTATACTTAATTATACTCTTCTTTGATACCCTTAAGACGTCATATTAGGACCCCTTAAGACATCCTATTAGGACCCCTTGAGACACCCCATTATGACATGAATTAAATAAACATTGACACTATTTAAATTGTATAGAATGTGATTGCTATGATGAGTCATCCTAAATTCTAAGTTAATTATATCCATTACAATTAAATGTGAGACATGTACTTTGAAGAATTTCATCCCCTTAAGACGTTCATAGGTGAATATGTTTGCTATTATTTGATTTGTATTTTGAAATTATTTGGTTTAGGATGTTGCCAATTACATGGAAACTTGTAGATTAACTTAGTTGTCTCTTTTGACAGAAGATGTGACTCCCATTCCAACAGACAATACCAGAAGAAAGGGTTGACATGCAGGAAGAAGGCTATAGTATTTTTGTTGGATGTTGGGTATGTGTAGGATCATGATGGGGCAAAAAGTGGCGATATGATGGGTATGTGTAGGATATGTGGCTGATGAATTTTTTTAACCCAAAATTGATGAAACGAAAAGGGTTTTTAAAGGAGATTCTCAACTTTCCACCGATATAAATTATTCTTTACTTTGAATTTAATAAATAATTATTATTCATTTTCTATTTGAATTATGACTAAAGTCTTGATTGATAGGCTGATTGAAAAACATTTATAGCTTTCAAATGGTATCACATTTTTTGAATCCAAAACATGTGTCACATTCTATGCTTCACATACTATAGGATTAAAAAAAAAAGAACTGAATTTCATGATGTTTTGACCAAGTTAAGGTGGTCAAACATATGAGTTTTTATTTTTTCTAAAGTTGTAATAAAAAATCATAATTAATTATTTACTTGGAAAAAAATTACAAAAAAATATGCATCACATCCGGACATGAGTCATCTACTTATATCTAAAATATTATAAAAAAATATTATCATTGTATTGTGGTTAGGGTGGTTAGACAAACACCTGCTTCTTTTTTTTTCCCTGAAATTTAAGTACTATTGCATTGAAATTTGAAATTTTCACCAAATAGATTTCTTTTTTTTAAAAATAAACCTAGCAGTTTATAAAATAAATTCAATTTGGTACATATTCTATTGTTACATATTTTTGAAATAATATAGATAACTTATTCAAATTTTTACGTAAAGTTGCCTAACTCTGATTTTTCTAAATTTTTTGCCACTTAAGGGCCTGTTTTTTCCATGATGATCTTGCACATACCCTGCTATTATTTCTTTTGAAAGCGTATAAATTAGTGTTTTTTGTATAAATTAGAGCTTTTGTGGAACATGAGGTCAAGAGGAATTTTCCATTCTTAAGTTTTTTCTAGCACTTTGCATGATTTGTAAATACGAGTAGATGATTTAATTTCAAAACTTTAGCCTATTTTTTGATAATTAAGTTGTATGATTGTTCTTTAATTTTATGTTGTAAAAGAACTAGGAAATAAGGTGTATACTTATAGAATATTTTTTTTGGAAAAACGCGTTGCATTTTGATTGGTATTTATGTTTAGTTCCTATAATTTATTAAAGCTTTTGTTCTTTAATATTGTATGGTATTGTTTGTTTCTTAAAATTTTACCCTTTGTGGTATATAAATTAATTGCTTTCAAGTTTGTAGATTATGATTTATTTTCTTATTTTATTAGATAACCTATGTATTAGGACCCCTTAAGAAATCCTATTAGGACATGAATTAAATAAGTGAACATTCACTAATTATCACTAATTATTGAATGTATATAATGTATGGATCACTAAATTTATAAAGTACAAATATTGAAATTTCCTATTAATTTCAACTTTAATTTCATATTTGTATTTAAAATTAAAAAATAATAAAGTCCATTATTTACAATATATTAAGTCCATGAAACCAATATGTATTAAGTCCATAAGAGTACAACCCATGAAGTAAAGTCCATGAAACCAATATATATTAAGTTGATAAGAGTACAACCCATGAAACAAAGTCCATGAAACAAAATATTAAGTCCATGAGAAGCCAAATATGTAGTCCATGAAATAATCAAATGCAATCCATGAAATCATGTCTAACTCATATCATCTCTATAATAAAGAGACCTCTTCACACCATGCAGACTACATGGGTGACCTGGACCACCCTGTATAGGAGAAAGATGAAATCAAATGTAAGATGATTAAAAATGATTTAAAGACAATTTAATTTATAATTCATCAGAAAATTGAATTACCATCATATCTGGCTCTAGATGCTCTGGTGCACCTAGACCAACCTCTAAATTCTCTAAATCAATCTACATATACAAGAGAAATAAAGTTGAAATTAGATGTAAGTCCAATTAAAAATGATTTAATTCAATTTAATTTATAATTTATCATATTTAAATTTTACTGTAAGAGGTTGTGCACCCTCTACTCTAGGAGATGTTTATACATGATCAACTACAAGATGTGTCTCATGCTATAAAAGAAAAAGAATTTAACATGTATGGGCTCATATATATATTCAATTTTAAATTTAATTAAAGTTATTCACAATATATTTAATTTGAAATTAATTTGAAATATAATAAAAAAATTAAATTACCATGATATCTGGAACCTGATCTACATGTCCTCCTAGAGGTGTAACTATGGTTGAGTCATGGAAAAAATTCACACTAACAAAGTCCTACAAGATCAAATTTAAAGCATGTATACTTGAATTAGGTTAAAATATATATATTCAAGTTTACACATTTTGTGTAGAAACCTTTTTAAACAACCTAAAATTCATACCTGCCTCACAAGTAGCCACAACATCGAATGTTTTTCCAATTCCCATTCTCATTATTGTAACAACCTAGACATACTTATAGATATTTAATGCTTATAATATTTAAAAGTGTACATGCACATTTGATATATAGTAAATTCAAAATTGATAATTGTAACTATAGTAATGTAAGTTAAATAATTTACAATATAAATGTACCTACCCCTGATTTGCAACATTTGACAGTGGAGGAGTGCTCAACAATCCCTCAGGTGGAATCGACATGGAAGTCGATTGACTCCCCTGAACCAACATAAATATTTAAAACATATGTTCATGATTGAATTGTATTTTTAAAATTCAATTTAAAAATTATTTCATATATAATTGAAAAAATTAAGATCAAATACCCCATTAGGGTTGCCGACTAGGACTGGTGTCGACATATGTACTTGTGGTGTAGATGATTTCCCCATCATTAGTGTCATCTATACACTAAACAATTTGATTGTTAAAATGTATTGCAATTTATATATATATATATGTGAAAATTAAAATTCTTATAAATTCAAGATGTAGATGCACATTTATACCTGTGTCGCACTGTCCTTAGGGTGATGCTCTATAGTAATAAATTTTATGAATGAATTGAGGTGACCAGATGAGCCACCAGAATCTCCATGTCCACCCGAACTGGGTGTGGCTTGATCAGGTCCATAACATAGCTGATAGAAAATAGTACATACATGTGGTGTTGACACTCATGGAGTGGTATTAGGACCAAATCCATAGAATACTTCTCCATCATCGTTGTCTCTATGCTCCCTAGCCGCTATCGCAAAAACATGTTGATCAAGGTCTCTTGTGAGTGTACTGAGGGATCCTAATGTCGATACCACCACATGTTGATGCATAGGTGTAGGAATGGTAGGACCAAGAGGAGAAACAAGGGGTTGCACATGCATAGGGAATTGGGGATCAACCCTTTCCCCTAACCTTTGTTGTGGCATGTCACCACCAACACCTTGAAATGATTTAAAATCAAAATAATTGGGATTTTTCCCCAAAGCAAACTCTTCATATCGTTTACTCAAAAAATATAATGGAACCTCTAGATTAGCATGTGGTGGACTGTCAAATACCATATACCATCGATCCCAAAAATATGCACTCATTTGTGGATGTATACACCACCTCATGGATATTCTAGATTTAGTGGTAGGAATGGGCTGCTAAGTAGTGGGTTGATAAAATAAGGGGCTAGATGGGATTTTTTAATTTTTAGGTCTATTTTTTTTTATATGAGAGACTAGCTGCATAAAATTGTCTCATATCCTCTCTATTTCATTGATGCCTATCTAAGTCAAAATCGATACTCCTACTGGCATCTACAACGTTTTGCATCGTAGATGCAAAATATCTCACAAGTGGTGCAATCAATGATTCATTTTTTATAGCATTGATTTGGTTTTGAATGGATGCCACATGTTCATCGATACATGCTCGCAAGCGAGCCTCATCTAATCTAGCAGGTGGTGGAGGCGGGATATGAGGTGGACGGGGTGGAGGTGGACAGTGTGGAGGTGGAGGTTGCTGAGTGGTGGATTAATTATATCATCAATTTAAAATTGATCCATGATATCTATATAAGTGTTCACCTACATTAAATTATACAAAATTAACATACATTTACTTACAAAATTACAAGAAATAGTTAAATTTTAAATGTACATGCAAATTTGTTTAAATAGGACATGCATACATATACATACACATACATAAATTCATTTAACTTGAGAATGGGCATAAAAATTTCAAAATTTAAGATGTACATACATTTAAAATAAAAAATATGATGCATAATGCATGCATACATCATTCAACTAAACTATGTGTACATAAAAATTTCAAAATTTAAGATTTAGAACTATGTAATTTTAATACATGTACATACTAAAAAATAAACTTGAAACATTCACAAAAAGATCATTTATGTCTAATGCATATATAGATTACATTTTTCAACACTAAAAAATATCCATCCAACCATATTCATAAATTCATCACTAAAAATATCCATCCAACCAAATTCATAAATTCCTCACTAAAATTATCCATCCAACCAAATTCATAAATTCATAACTAAAAATATCCATCCAACAAAATTCACAATTTCATCACACAAAATATGCATTGAAGCAAATTCATAAATTCATAACTATAAGATCATTGTCTTAATTTATAAAGTGTTGTGGCTCTCTACTGCATCTCTTCATTTCTTTGTGTTTTCCTTTTCAAAATCATATTTTCTTCTCTCCTCTAGTCATCGTCGATGCTCATCTAAGACCCCATCCATAGCCCTAACAACATCAACAACATTTTGCATCCTAGATGCAAAAAGCCTCAAAGGTGGTATGACACATTCTTCATTTTGAATAATGCTTATTTTATCCTAAATGGTTCTAACATTGGCATTGATCTATTCTTGCAAGCAAGCGCCATCAGTTTCAGATGGTGGAGGTGGAGGGTTATGAGGTGGAGTGGGTAGAGGTGGAGGTGAAGGTGGTGGAGATGGAGGGCATGGAGGTGGATTGCAGATATTATTAAATTGATCCATGATCTCTAAGATATAAGTGAACCTACATTAGATTTGTAATTTCAAAATGTAAGATACATGTTTAGGAAATACCCTTAAACCATTCAATATAAATGGCATAATTGAATAAAAATGATAAAATGTGTAAGCCTCAATTATTTCTAAGGCATGTTACTTGAATGAAAAAACTATTAACTATTAATATACGATGGCTTAAGGGTATCTATGTAAACAAAATGGCATGGCTTAAGGGAATAAAATTTGGTGAAGTTGACCAAGACAACCATATTTCATTAAGGTCCTAGGACAAAATGAACGCTTTAGGGTTTACAGTTTAGAGGTTAGGGTTTAGGGTTTAGGGTATGTTAGTGAATGAAATGGCTCATGATAAAAATGCTAAAAAATAAATGACTCTCAACCCAGTTTATCACTAGTATCAATCCACTAACAGCTCCGAAAAGGCCACAATTGCGTTTGTGGATTTTTTTCTAAATTTTGTAGGTACAACTCCCTTGAATATTATGCAATGAATTTATCTAAACTAATGAAAACAAGTATAATTTTAACCAAAAAGAAGGGAAGGAAATAGATTCCATTTCATAAATATGAAACTAATGTGAAAGCGTAAATCACAGCCATAAATAATCAACACAAAAATTGAAAAGCCTATGACTATCCTGTCAAAGGAAATAAGATCATACTGTAATAAATGGACACCATAAATATTATCTAACAAAGAAGACATAACCATATCAGATGTGTAATACAAAGATCAACGTACTAAGCATCACATTAAATTCATAACACAAAGATCATGAACTATTACAACATGAAATAAATAACTAAATCCCTCTCGATAACACCACAAGGTGTATATCCATAGAACCCTTATCTTCTTCTCCATTTTTAAATATATAGTGAACCAACCTCACTGAATGGTCACCAAAGCCATTACTAAATTTGGCCGTCTTCTTGTTTCTTCTCATCTTCTTGAAAACTGTCAAAGATTAGTTGGAATAATTAACCTAGAAAATAAAAAGGAATCATGCAAGAAAATTTATCTTTATCTCACCAACGACTACTGAATGACCTTTCACACAATTGAATAATTAATGTAGCATCAAAGAGATACCATACAATAGCACATGTATATTGTCTGACTGGAAATGTAATTTAAACTAGTTCAAATCAGCCATTAATCCGAACTAAATTGCCATCTCATTAAATTCCTTGGGAGAAAGTGCCAATGTCCAACCAACCTTCTATAAATTCATCTAGTGTCACCACTATTCATTATTCAGAAGCATCCAACATGGTGAGCACTTAGAGTGATGATGATTATGTTAATGACTTCATTATTCAGGATAAGATTGAATGCGACCTGTAGTTCAGGCATTTGTTAGATGAACTGAAGGAGGTTTTTGTGATACAGAGTGAGGTGGAAGAAGAGGTGATTCATAGTATTCTAGGAAAAGCACTTCTGAGCCAAGCACATGTATGCAATACCACCATGCTAGAGATTTTCATGTACACGATCATCAAGACCTCTGACCATTGCAACGCCTAGTGAGGCCTGAATTTCATCATCATGTCAATGCAGCTATCACTGGGCTTAGTCACTATCCTCGGAGTGGACTAGTAGGTGATGCCATATGCATAGCATCAACTCTTCAGAATGAGACATTGGAGGAAGCCATTGCTCTTCTTAATGAGAGAATCGTAAGGAATGATGTGGCGCTCTTTGCACAATTCATGTAGTCACATGAGAACATGTTGTCCCTTGCTCAGATTGAACGCCTCCAAATTGTGATTGAGGGAATCTGAGCCCTAATATTTTCCCTATGTTCCTAAAAAAAAATTCTCCCTTTTTTTTTGTTATCAATACCAACTTTTAATGTTGAATTGACCAATTTTGTAGTGCTGATGCTATGTACACAGGTACTTATATATAAATAAAATATATATTTTTGATATCTCTATGCTCTTGTTCATATTGTGTCTGAAGATGTTGATTTATTTTGTTACATTATACATTGGTTATGTGAATTAAACTCATTTTTATTCCATCAATCACTAAAAAGCTTTCGGGTGGCGAAACAGGTAGTTCGTGTAACCTAACAAAACACCACTTAGGTTTCAAATGATTAAAAGAATATCACCCACAAGTATAACTTGCAGGGAAAGTTATTGAGTAACTTTTGACACATGATAACTCATCATGTGAGTTATTCGAACACATATACCCTCTTTCAAGGAAACAATAAGTTTGAATAAAGTGACAAAATACCGCTCAACCAAAGATGTAACAATACAAGCGATAAAATGGGAGTTTGGAGGAACAAATGAAAACACCGCCTGGGTTTGAGAAGTACAACAAAACACCACCCGAACATGAATTTAAGTAAAATGACTAAGGCAAATAAGGTAAGATAGTTAAAAAGGGGGGGTCATTTTTATGAGTAACAGTGGCTCTGATTGGGGATAAGGAATGTAAAGGACATAAAGAACCCAACATGTATGACCAATCCTTTCTACTAAGCATGGAGTCAAAACAAGAAGGATACCAAACCAAACAATAAGCCAAAAATAAACACACCAAAATTGCAATTATTTATAAGGAAAGATCAAACTTCTAATCATGAGAAGAGTAAAGCAATCATACAAACCCATTCACCAGCTAGGAGAAGAATAACCCTTTCCTATAAAAACCCACCTTCCTATACAGTTTCCAAAGCAAATCCAGAAATATTAACATCCTAGCATTGATACAGATGAAATTGCAAGCATAGCCAAATGATTTCCCAAAAAGCCATTTCTCATCAAAAATTTCATCATGTTGCCATTTTTCTAGTACTAGACCATCCTTTATTAGCCAATTTCCACAATCGAGCCTTTTCAATCTAGCTATATCTAATTTTGATACAAAATACAAAATTCTAAGTTATACATTCCTCCTCGATATTACATCTCTTAGATATTTTCCCTTCTTTTGAAAAATCATCGAGAGAGAGAAATATTTCTTTTAACCTCATCACACCTTTCCTCTATCAAATCATTTTCATGAGAGATGATTACCTGAGAGAAAGCAATAACTGATTCACTTCCAACCTCTGACTGTGCATCAATCTAGAATTTCTCACCTTCCCTCAATATAGGACTAGAAGTTCCCTTAACATTTCCTTGATTGTGACCAATTTCAATCATTGATACACAATATTCAACCTTAGACATAGATTGATCAACGATCAAATTGGTAAAGAGGGGGTTATCATATATTTCAAATTCATCAAAAATGAAGAGAGTTAGGATTAATTGACCATTTCTCTTTCTCTTGAGAAATACCATATGTGAGACCTTCATTTTCTTCTAGATGAAAAATTTTATTCTCATCCACTGCTTCTTCGAAGGAGAAAACTTCATATTCAGGAATAGGAAGGGAATTCGACACCGAGTCCTTTGAATCAGCCTTAGAAGAGGACTTATTCTCAAAAAGATAAGGAGAGATGATCGATGTCTTTTTTGTGGCTCATCATCTTCATCATCACTAGATGAACTGAGATCACTTTCAACCTCAAAAGAGGTATATAAAATGAAGGCTTGGTCATTGCAATGTTGGTCTCGTTCTTCATTAAACTACTACATGTTGTCAAAAATTGTCAGATTAATATCTTTAGTGGTTGAACAAGGAGATTTTACCTCTTCATGACATTTAATCAAAAATTCAGGGGATAGCTTGCAACTGACTTTGGGATTTTCACTATCACCTGGTTACCACTTTCCCATAGTGATAAAATCATCCTCAAAACTTATTGCTTTAGATTGAGTTCTTTCAATAACTTGAATTTTATCTCTTTTTAGGATCAATTGAATATTAGGATCCAAAGTAGAAATAAAAATGTGAAATTGGATTTCCTCACTGGGCCTTTTCAGAATAGGAATTCATTGAAGCAACCGATTGAAACGATATACAAATTCCCTCATTGTTTCAGCCTTATTCCTCATGATTTGAAAACAAATTCGTAGGGTGACTGCAATGTTGACTGGAATTTTATAGTGTAGGAGAAACTTTGTTTTAAGAAAATTCAACCCCTTAATGCTTCCCTTTTCAAGTCCTCTATACCATTTTGCCGCTTTCTCAATGAAACTGTTGATAAATATTCTCACAAAAATATTTTCTTCTTGGATTCCTACAACTCCGCTTTTTGCAATCATAGCTAGAATATGCTCTTCAGGGTCTTTTGCATCTTGACCAGAAAATTTAGGAAATCATTTTTGGGAACCATTGGGTAAATCATGATATTGTGACAAGGCTAGAGTGCCAATGTGATTACACCAAAGATTCAAGGCCACAGATGATCAGAGTCACCAACTCACAAGGGAGTAAAGATTGGTAAAGAATTTTTTTGAGTTAATTTCGAGGCGGTGGACGAGCCAGAGATGGATTTCGAGGTTGAGGAAGGAGTGGGTCCCTTAGATGATGGAACATCTGATTAGGATGATGATCAAGTTGACGAGAATTTTTTTCATAGTACACAAATATCAACCTTAGAGGGCATACAACTACAGATGCAGGTGGGCGTTGGGACAACTCTTCCTCTTCTTCCAAGGCAAGACTCACTTGCATATAATCTACTGCATTCCTCCTATATCTCCAGGTGAGCATATTCAATTGTGAAACAATGTCTTATTGTTCTACTCCTATCTAATCTAAATCTGACTACAAAACAGGAAACACATCATTATGAGGAAGTACCATCTTTCCGCATGACCTGACAAATGTTGTCATATATTTTCAATCAATTTGATTTCCTTACCCAACAGAGTTGCCAAAAATTTGTTAGTGAATGGAATGGCTCATGATAAATATGCTAAAAAATAAATGACTCTCAGCCCAATTTAGCACTATTATCAATCCGCTAACAACTCCAAAAAGACCACAATTGCATTTGTGGCTTTTCTTTGAATTTTGGAGGTACAACTCTATTGAATGTTATGTAATGAATTTATCTAAACTAATGAAAATGGGTATTCCTTTAACCAAAAAGCAGGAAAAGAAATAGACTCTAGTTCATAAATATTAAACTAACAGGAAAGCATAAATCACAACCATAAACAATCAACACAAAGATTGAAAAGCCTATGACTATACTGTCAAAGGAAATAAGATCATATTGTACCATAGAAAAATGGCCCCTTGTCATTTTCATCGCCTTTTAGGTCTTGTTTCATGGTGTTTCATCTATTTTTCTTTGATTTTATGATGTAACATGGCTTGAACATGCATATTTAGGTACTAAAATTCAAATAATGACATCTTGTCAAGGTGTTGTGAAGTGTTGTAAAGCATTTCTACACTTTCCTAGACCCCATTCATTACAACTCACCTTAAAATCACCTTTTCTTCACTAATCAAGTCCTATTTTGAAGTGTTGTAAAGTCTTGTAACTAGCTTTCACACTTTTCTAGGCAAACCTTCACTATTTATCCCTTTCTTATGCTTTATTTGGTTCGTTTATGCCCTTATATGTTGTAATTAAGTCTATTTTTGAATGTAAGCCCAACAAACAACATTAAATGTAGGTTATTTCCTAACACCCATTTTTAGGTCCTAGGTGGGACCCAATCACCATGGGTGGCAAATGAGTCCCCCTTGGCCCCAAATTCAATTTTTTTTAAATTTTCTTTTTGTTTTTTATTTAAAATCACTTGATGTCGGCCTGTGATGATGTATGAATGAGTAACTAAGGCACAAGATTGTATAAATAAGTGATTTTCACCTCATTTTATATCTCCTACAATCTCCCCATTCATCAAGTTCACTCATCTACCTATTCACCCAAGCATTCAAGCATCTTACAACATTCTATCAAGCAACCATCAAGCACTTTGGAGCATCCATTAACATTACTTTAGATTTGCATCTTCAAGGATTTGGTAAGTTGATAGCAATTTCATGCTATTATTTTATGATTTTCTTGTATTACATTATTTCATTAAGGGTTTGATTACCAAAAGTGGGGTTTGACCAAGGAAAACCTCTATTTGCTAACCTTCAACCATTTTCCCCTTTTGCATGTGTGTTTGTAGACCTTTTGTGTGCAGATTTAACAAGCATTTAGGTGTTGAAGATTGGTCAAGAAGTCAACTAGGTGCTTTAAGTCAAATCAACTTCATTTCAAGCTTGAAGAAGGTTTTTTGTCTATTTCCTACAAAATTGACTTCAGCAACCTGAAAATCAGATATTTCAAGATCTTGTGTTGCAGAGTTGTCTCCTAATTTATCATAACTTTGGGAGAGGATAGATTCACCACTAGTGGCGAATGATTCCCACCTTAAGACTAAAATCTGAATTTTGTTAGATTCTGGATCATGATAGTCAGAAACTAGTTTCTGATACTTTTTCACGAGTAGTAGGACTAATTCGCTACCCTGGATGAATGAGTCCCACTGTGAATTTTTCATCAACTTTAGACAACATTCATAACATTCTAGACTCATCAAATTTTTCCCAGGTGCACTCTGGTTCATCTCATTTCTTTCTATTCTGCATTATTTCATCTTCTAGTTCATTTGTTTGCATATCACAATGTGTTTTACAACATAGTTTAAATCTTAGTTTTGCATTCAAATTCATTCATTTAAATCACTTACATTTAGTTCAATTCATTTAGCTTAGATAACATCACATATAAGGGTATGTGTAGGATCATCATGGAAAAAATAGGCCCTTAAGTGGCAAAAAAATCAGAAAAATCAGAAAAATCAGAGTTAGGAAACTTGACGTAAAAATTTGAATAAGTTATCTATATTATTTCAAAAATATGTAAGAATAGAATCTATATAAAATTGAATGTAGTTTCTAAACTACTAGGTTTGTTTTAAAATAAAAGAAATCTATTTGGTGAAAATTTTAAATTTCAATGCAATAGTACTTAAATTTCAAGGAAAAAATAAGAAGTAGGTGTCTGTCTGACCACCCTAACCACAATAAAATGATAACAATTTTTTATATGATTTTAGAGATAAGTAGAGGACTCATGCCCCAATGTGATGCATATTTTTTTGTAATTTTTTTCCAAGTAAATAATTAATTATGAATTTTTTATTACAACTTTTAAAAGTATAAAAAGCTCGTATGTTTGACCACCTTAACTTGGTCAAAACTTCATGAAATTCATTTTTTATTTTTTTAATCCTATAGTATATGAAGCATAGAATGTGACGCATGTTTTGGATTCAAAAAATGTGATATCGTTTGAAAGCTATAAATATTTTTCAATCAGTCTATCAATCATGACTTCATTCGTAATTTGAATAGAAAATGAATAATAATTACTTATTAAATTAAAAGCAAAGCATGATTTATATTTTTTGAAAGCTGGGAGTTTTCTTTAAAAACCCTTTTAGTTTCATCAATTTTGGGTAAAAAAAAGTCATCAGCCACATACCCATCATATTGCCACTTTTTAGCCCATCATCATCCTGCACATACCCATAACATAATTTGAATGAACCCTATAGAATTTTTGGCCCTACCTCTCTCCTTTTAGGTGAAAAACCCTATAAGAGCTAGAGAAGTCATAGAGAGCAAAAAATCGATGGTTCATTTTGGTGAACTTGATTTTTTAACACTTTGCATTTCTGAAATCAATTGCATTTTGCATCCTAGATTACATTTGCATTAACATTCAATTAGAGCATTGTTTTTTTCATTGCATTCTAGGACTTTTCATATTGCATTAGTGAAAGCTTTGTTTAGATTTCATTTTTGCATTGTAAATCATTGAAAAAACTAAAAAATTGCATTCTGCATCCTTCATTGCATTCTAAAAATCATTAGATTCATCTTAAAATTGCTAAGAAACATAAAAAAACATCATATTGGGACTCATTCACCACCCAGGGTGAATCAGTCCCTCTGCACTTTTTAAACATTTCTGTAGTTTTTCTGGCATTTTCCTACATTACAGTTTCCTGTTCTTGCATTCTGTTTTCATTTCCAGAATCTTTGTTTTTAATAATTTCTTGCATTTTAGTTTACTTGCATCATGGAATTTTCTTTGAATAAGTTCTAGAATTCATTAAAATATTTGGTAGACATGTCCAATTGTGCCTTTGGCTGTGACCCTAATGACCTTGAACTCCCACATGCTCCTCCAACTCATCATGATTGTCCTCCTCGTGAAGTTGACATCATTGGAGAAGATGGTGATAGTATGAAAAATTTCTACAATGTTTTCCTTGATAACCTAGAAGCCAATGCAGTCTTTTATCCATCCATGAAATCACAAGATCTTCCTACTATTGCACCTCCTGATCACTTTGCATACTTGCATCCTGCAATCAATCATGGACCTAAGGTTCCTTAGACAAGTGGACCTAGTTCCTCTCAACCAACATACTCACAACCATTTTATGATTACAAAGTCATAGACACTCCTATAAATCTTGAAGAAACATATGACAAAGGATTTACTATTCTAAGTAAACAAGGCTATGACACAACACATGAACATGACATTCATCAAATCCTTGAACACAAAGCAATCAAAGAAAACACAATAGGACTAGGATATCAAGATCCTCCTCATCTTGATAGACCTCCTTTTGAATATTGGAGACTTAGAGATGATGGTACAAAGATCTTTGATTCTCCTCCTGACTTGAACATTCTCCTTCCATGTGAACAACCATTACCTCTTATTGAAAAGGATTCTAGGATCCCCACGGGTCCTCTTTCTACTTCCATTCATGAAATAGGTGAATCTAGCAAACAAAAATGACCTTACAAATTGAAGAAAATCAAGTTTCCTACACTTCCTCCAATTGAATGTGAAAGGAGACTTCAATTGCTTTTAAATAGAGGTCTTATACTCTTACCACCTATGAATATTTTGGTTATTCATCCTAAAGATTCTAATAAACCATTTTGCAAATATCATTGTATTCTTGGACATTGAATTGAAGAATGTCAGACACTGAAGGACATACTGGATAAGTATCACTTTACTAATACCAATTGTTTCCCCATCATCCCTTAACACAAACAAAATCCTTTCTTCATGCCATAGTTGAAGAATTCTAATTCTCACTATTTCATGATCCTTTCACATCACCAACCTTAGCTCATTCTTGCCTTTACACTTTGTGGGGGGCAAGAAGTTGTTAGCCTTGTCCTTGTCATGCACTTATCGTTGTCTCTTAACTATGTTATTCCTTTTTCGATTAACCATTTAAGATTGAGAAACCAATAACTTAGTTAATGGTTGACTTACATTGGAATTACTTGTTCCTTTTCATTTTCCTTTATATGTGTAGCTTGCATTTGATGTTCCCTCTCTTTGTACACTTCTTCTATTTGTATCTCTATTCTTCTATTTGTCATGCATTGTCTTTTTCATTTTTCATTTTGTGTTTTCCTTTTGGGGATGATGCAAAGCATTGAGATGCCCTATGTCTCTTCCATTTTGACCCAAACGGTCCCTTTTCCTTTTTACTTTGTCTTTTTCTTGTGTTTTTCCTTTTGGGGATGACACAAGGCATTGAGACTGAAATGTCTCCTTCATGTTGACCCAAAAACTTCTTCATTTTCTTTTGCCTTTTCATTTTTATTTTTGCTTGTGTTTTCCTTTTGGGGATTACGCAAAGCATCAATACCATGATGTCTCTTCCTTGTTGACCCAAAGTGGACTTTATTTTTTTCCTTTTCTTTTTGCTCTCTTTGTGTCATTCTTCCAGTTCTATGTGCTTTGGGGAATGATGATGGTTCCAAGCTCTTTAATAAAAACATTGCAGCAATGAACATACTAACCCCAAATCCATAGATCCCTTATGTGTTTGGTGTGCTCTTTTTTGGGGGGAAGCTCCCTTTCTTTGTTTTTCATTTTCCTTGACATGATACAACCTAACTTTGAAACATATGACTTGGCATAGGGCTTTCCAAGTTGGCTCTCATGTCTCATTTTCTTTTTGCATTTTCTTCCCTTTGCGACTTTACAAAAATTTCTCATAGAACGATGTGTAGCAATTCTTTTAAAGTGGGGGGCATACATTACCATAATTCATATGCATTCTTGGTTCCTAGTGTACCCTTGTTGTTTATATGATGTGTTTGTCACTTTGTGGATGACATTAGGTGTGATGTCCTTCATAAGTGTGATCTATTTCAACATATTACATTCCTCTTCATGGCTTTATGTGATGCACTACATCCCTTAAGTTGTGAATATACTATTTTTTGATTGGTCCTCTCTTGGAAAAATTAGACACAATTTTCCCTAAGTGACTGACCTTGCATGAACTTAACAAGACTCCTTTGGAGATCTTTTACATTTCACACTTTTAGATTTTACATTTTTACATTTTGCACCTTTTTACCACCTTGCATAACACAACTTGCATGCTTGTGGCATCTTCCTTTTTGTTCATGACATTTTCCTTGTGGCATCTTGTTAAATTTATTAGGAGGTATAACTTTAATATGGTTGAGTGGGAAGCCCACGTAGCGGCATGACTTTTCCCCATAGCCACCTTTGTGTTTGTGAGTGCATACCAACTAGCGTATGTATCTTATCTTTTGGGATTTCTCACCCCATAGATAACCAAAAGTTATTGGGCCCCAGAGTGAGTACATTTGAGATTTCTCACTTGATGGGCCATCATGAGTTCTGTCACCCCAAAGTGAGTATATATTCTCTTTCAGCATAGATCTAATCCACAACTAGTTGGACAGATGATTGAAGATTCATCCAATTATTTTCAACACATGTGTGTTCCTTTGTTCTTATGCTTATTTTTCCATGGGATCTTCATCTTGGGGGCGTGATCATCCCTCTTGATCCTTGTTATTCTATCTTGCTAACATAAGTGCATTTGAACCCTCCTCTCGATGTTCATGACTACTTTAGTTTGAGTTTGAAGCAAGTTCATCCTCTCACTAAAGTGGGGGCTAAATGTTCCATAAAAAAATGGCCCCTTGTCATTTTCATGGCCTTTTAAGTCTTGTTTCATGGTGTTTGATCTATTTTTCTATGATTTTATGATGTAACATGGCTTGAACATGCATATTTAGGTACTAAAATTAAAATAATGATGTCTTCTAAAGTGTTGTAAAGAATTTCTACACTTTCCTAGGGGTATGTACAGGATCATGATGGGCCAAAAAGTGGCAATATGATGGGTATGTGGCTGACGACTTTTTTTTTACCCACAATTGATGAAACGAAAAGGGTTTTTAAAGGAGATTCTCAGCTTTCCACCAATATAAATTATGCTTTACTTTGAATTTAATAAGTAATTATTATTCATTTTCTGTTCAAATTATGACTAAAGTCCTTATTGATAGACTAATTGAAAAACATGTATAGCTTTCAAACGGTATCATATTTTTTGAATCCAAAATATGTGTCACATTCTATGCTTTGCATACTATAGGATTGAAAAAAGAAACATTGAATTTCATGAATTTTTGACCAAGTTTTAAGTTGGTCAGACATACGAGTTTTTATATTTTTTAAAAGTTGTAATAAAAAATTCATAATTAATTATTTACTTGGAAAAAAATTACAAAAAAATATGCATCACATCGGGACATGAGTCCTCTACTTATATCTAAAATCTTATAAAAAATATTATCATTTTATTGTGGTTAGGGTGGTCAGATAGACACCTACTTCTTATTTTTTCCCCTGAAATTTAAGTACTACTGCATTGAAATTTCAAATTTTCACCAAATAGATTTCTTTTTTTTTAAACAATCCTAGTATTTTAGAAACTACATTCAATTTTCTATAGATTCTATTCTTACATATTTTTGAAATAATATAGATAACTTATTCAAATTTTTACGTCAAGTTGCCTAACTCTAATTTTCCTAATTTTTTTGCCACTTAAGGGCCTGTTTTTTCCATGATGATCCTGCACATACCCCTAGACCTCATTCATTACAACTCACCTAAAAATCACCTTTTCTTCACTAATCAAGTCCTATTTTGAAGTGTTGTAAAGTCTTGTAACTAGCTTTCACACTTTTCTAGGCACACCTTCACTGTTTATACCTTTCTTATGCTTTATTTGGTCCCTTTATGCTTTTACATACTATAATTAAGTGTATTTTTGAATGTAAGCCTGACAAACAATATTAAATGCACATTATTTCCTGACACCCATTTTTAGGTCCTAGGTGGGACCCATTCACCATGGGTGGTGAATGAGTCCCCCTTGGCCCCAAATTTAAATTTTTGAAAATTTCCTTTTGTATTTTTATTCAAAATCACTTGATGTCGGCCTGTGATGAGGTATGAATGGGTAACTAAGCCACAAGTACAATCTCCCCATTCATCAAGTTCACTCATCCACCTATTCACTCAAGCATTCAAGCATCTTACAACATTCTATTAAGCAATCATCAAGCACTTTAGAGCATCCATTGACATTACTTCAAATTTGCATCTTCAAGGGTTTGGTAAGTTGATAGCAATTACATGTTATCAGTTTATCATTCTCTTGTATTACATTATGTCATTAAGGGTTTGATTACCAAAAGTGGGGTTTGACCAAGGCAAACCCCTATTTGCTAACCCTCAACCATTTTTCCCCTTTGCATGTGTGTTTGTAGACCTTTTGTGTGCATATTTAACAAGAATTTAGGTGTTGAAGACTGATCAAGAAGTCAACTAGGTGATTCAAGTCAAATCAACTTCATTTCAAGCTTGGAGAAGGTTTTCTATCCATTTCTTGCAGAATTGACTTCGACAACCCGACAATCAGATATTTCCAAATATGGTGTTGCAAAGTTGTCTCCTAATTTCTCAAAATTTTAGGAGAGGATTGATTCACCACTAGTGGAAAATGAGTCCCATGTTAAGACTAAAAATATGAATTTTGTAAGATTATGGATCATGATAGTCAGAAACTAGTTTCTGACACTTTTTCACTAGTAGAAAGACTAATTCACCACCCTAGGAAAATGAGTTCCACTGTGAATTTTTAATAACTTCAAAAAGCATTCACAACATTCTAGATTCATCAAATCTTGCCCAGGTGCACTCTATTTCACCTCATTTCTTTCTGTTCTGCATTATTTCATCTTTTAGTTCATTTTTTTGCATATCAGAATGTGTTTTCCAGCATAGTTTAAATCTTACTTTTGCATTCAAATTATTTCATTTAAATCACTTACTTTCATTTAGTTCAATTCATTTAGCTTAGATAACATCACGTATAACATAATTTGAATGAACCCTATAGCATTTTTGGCCCTACCTCTCTCCTTTTAGGTGAAAAACCCTAGAAGAGCTAGAGAAGTCTTAGAGAGCCAAAAATCAATAGTTCACATACTGTAATAAATGGACATGAGAAAGCTCATTTCACAAAGAATACATAACCATATCACATGCGCAATACAAAGGTCAATGTACTAAGCATCAATTAAATTCATAACACAAAGATGATGAACTATTACAACATGAAATAAATAGCTAAATCCCTCTCGATAACACCACAAGGTGTATATCCAGAGAACCCCTATCTTCTTCTCAATTTTTAAATATATAGTAAACCAACCCAAATGAGCAGTCGCCAAAGCCATTACTAATTTGGCGGTCTTCTTTTTTCTTCCTGTCTTCTTGAAAATTGCTAAAGATTAGTCAAAATAATTAACCTCGCAAATGAAAGGGCATCGAGCAAGAAAATTGATCTTTATCTCACCAATGGCCACCAAATGACCTTTCACACAATTGAATAATTAATGCAACATCAAAGAGAAACCATATGATAACATGTGTATACTGTTATGATTGGAAATGTAATTTAAACTGGTTCAAATCAGCCATTAATCCAAACTGAATTGCCATCTCATTAAATTCCTTGGGAGAAAGTGTCAATGTCCAACCAACCTTCTAAAAATTTAGCTAGTGTCACCACTCTTCATTATTCAAAACATTCAAAAATTGTGAGCACTCAGAGGGATGGTGATTCTATGAATGAATTCATTATTTTGGAGGAGATTGAATGCAGCACATTGTTTAGGCATCTATCAGATCAACTGAAGGAGGTTTTTGTGATACAGAGTGAGGTAGAAGAAGAGGTTCTTTGTAGTATTCTGGGTGAATCATTTCTAAGCCAGGAAAATGTACACAATACCACCATGCTGGAGAATTTCATGTACATGGTCATCGAGACCTTCAACTGCTACGACTAGGGTGTAAGAGCATTGGAACACTTGGTGAGGCCTAAATTTCATCATTGAGTCAATGTAGCTATCACTGGGCTCAGTCACTATCCTTGGAGTGGACTGGTAGGTGACACTATATATATAGTGTTGACTCTTCAGAATGAGACATTGGAGGAAGCTATTTCTCTTCTTCGTGAGTGACTCATAAGGAATGATATGGGGCTCTTTGCACAATTCCTCTAGTCACATGGGAACCTATTGTCCCCTCCTCAGATTGAACACCTCCAAATTGTGATTGAGGGCATCTGCGCCTTGATATTTGTCCTATGTGCTTGAATATAATGTCTCCCTTTTGTTTTTGTTATCGATACCAATTTTTGCAGTCGAATTGACCAATTTTGTAGTGTTGATGCTATGTACACACATACTTATATATAAATAAAATATATTTTTTTGATATCTTTGTGCTCTTGTTCATATTGAGGTTGAAGATGTTTATTTCTTTTGCTACATTATGCACTAGTTATGTGAATTAAACTCACTGTTATTCCATTAGTCACCGAAAATCTTCTAGGTGGCAAAATGGGTAGTTCATGTAACCTAACAAAACACCACTTAGGTTTCAAACAATTAAAATAATACCTCCCACAAGTATAAATTTTGGGGAAAGCTACTAAGTAACTTCTAACACATGAAAACTCATCACATGGGTTATTCAAACACATATACCCTCTTTCAAGGAAACGGTAAGTTTGAATAAAGTCACAAAACACTGCTTAGCCAAAGATGTAACAATACAAGCAGTAAAATGGGATATTGGAGGAAAAATGAAAACCCCTCCTGAGTTTGAGAAGTACAACAAAACACTTCCTGAAACATTAATTTAAGTAAAATGACTAAGGAAAATAAGGTAAGATAGTTAAAAAGGGGGGGTCGTGTTTATTAGTATTACAACTTAATACGATGGCTTAAGGGGATCTATATTGTAAGGTCCTAGGAAAAAATGGTATGGCTTAAGTGAATAAAATTTGGTGAAGTTTCCCAAGGCAACCAAATTTCATTAAGGTCCTACTTGACAAAACAATGGCTTTAGGGATAAGGGTTTAAAGTTTAGAGTTTAGGGTTTAGGGTAATAGGATGGCTTAAGGGGATCTATGTAGTAAGGTCCTAAGACAAAATGGCATGGCTTAAGGGAGTAAAACTTGGTGGATTTTCCCAAGGAAACCAAATTTCATTTTAGCATCCTAGGAAAAAATGAATTCTTTAGGGTTTAGGGTTTAGAGTTTATGGTTTATGGTTTAGGGTTTAGGGTTTGAGGGTGAAGTTTGGGTGGCCCTTGGAATAATGGACTTGCGAGTTAGTGAACAACATTTTCTTTTGGAATAGTTGACTGAGATAGCTCTTGTTTCAACTAACCAACCTTTCATGAAATCTCATTCATATTATAATCTTACAAGATCTTATTATTGCTAAATTTGGTTTCCTTGGGCAACTTCACCAAATTTTGAGAACTTCTTTGATCTCCTTAGGAAATGTCATATTAGGACCCCTTAATACATTGGTTTATGGTTTAGGGTGATAGGATGGCTTAAGGGATCTATGTAGTAAGGTCCTAGGACAAAATGACATGGCTTAAGTGAATAAAATTTGGTGAAGTTGCCTAAGGCAACAAAATTTCATTAAGATCCTAGGACAAAATGATGGCTTTGGGGATTAGGGTTTAGATTTTAGAGTTTAGGGTTTAGTGTAATAGGATGGCTTAAGGGGATCTATGTAGTAAGGTCCTAGGACAAAATTCCATTGCTTAAGGGAATAAAATTTGGTAGAGTTTCCCAAGGAAACCGAATTTCATTTTAAGGTCCTATGACAAAATGAATGCTTTGGGGTTTAGGGTTTAGATTTTAGAGTTCAGTGTTTAGGGTGAAGTTTGGGTGGCCCTTGGAATAATGTACTTTCAAGTTAGTGAACAAAATTTTCTTGTGGAAAAATTGATTGTGATAGCTCTTGTTTCAACTGGCCAACCTCTCATGAAATCTCATTTATATTATAATCTTGCACAATCTTATTATTGTTAAATTTGACCTTGACTTGGGAAACTTCACCAAATTTTGAGAACTTATTTTATCTCCTTAAGAAATTTCATATTACAACCCCTTAAGACATCGGTTTAGGGCTTAGGGTAATAGGATGGCAAGTAAGGGGGTTAATATTTTTGATTCATCACATATGCAATAGTTTATGAATATTTTTTATTTTATGAATAGACTGAATATTTCCATAATAGAAACACATAATTATGTATTATTTAGATTGAGTTTGATGTATACTTTAACTTGATATTTTTTTAATTGAACATAATATTATTTTATTCGACATGTTTTTCATTAATATTGATTATATATATATATATATATATATATATATATATATATATATATATATATATATATATATATATATATATATATATATATGAAGTATAATATACCATGATAAGGTTGAATGTTTCCCACTCAAATGAATTTTATGATATATAATGTCTAGGTAACTAATGCAAATTGAGATTTTAGACTAAACTAGAAGCCTAATTAACAACAAATTGACTAGAATAAGAGTTAAGATTGTCAAAAAAAAAGAGACAACACATGAAAACAAGAAATGGAAAAAAAGCATGACTAAGAGAGATCAAAACCTAAAATATAAATGAATGCAAATATTATCTAATTAAGTGACAATTGGAAATAGATTGTACAAGGATTTATGAATTTTCTAACTAAATTTGCAAATAAACATTCAAAATTTATCAATTGTAATGATCCACTAGTCCCACAAGTAAAGTTTAACATATTGTTTTCTATTCTAATTATATCTATGTTCATAATGTTTAATTGATTGTGTCTCTTGATGAATACATATTTAAATGTATAATATTTATCAAATCCTATTTAATTGTCAATATGAAGGAACCTAATTTACTATGTATCAACCTAAATCTATAGAATAATTTATTCCATAGGTATGCCTACATACTTGTCTCTATACAATGCAAATGAAATTTAAAACATTTAAGCAATGAATATGATTTTTTTCCATTATCAAATCTTCTTGAGCTTGAAATTAGGGTTTTCAAATGCAAAATGATTTGTTTGATTTCAATTTAGGGTTTTAGAGTTTTTTTTGTTTGAATTCAATTTAGGGTTTCAAGAAGAAATTAGGGTTTTCAATGAATTTGTTTTTGTTTCATTTCAAATTACGGTTTGCAAATGCAATTTTTTTTGTTTGATTTGAATTTAGGGTTTCAAAAAGCAATTAGCATTTTCAAATACAATTTTTTTTATTTTATTTCAATTTAGGGTTTTCAAATGCAATTTTTTTGTTTCCTTTCAATTTAGGGTTTTCAAATGCAATTTTTTTGGTTTGATTGAACAATTTAGGTTTCAAAAGCTAAGTTATATTCTTAAGATATGATTTAACATTGATTTTTTCATTTCTATTCAATATCTTAAGGATTTCATTTCATTTTTTCTTCTACTTCTACACATCATCATCTATTCTATTACAGGTAAATAAAATACATAAAATGCTAAATAAATTGAAAATTTTTGAAAAATCTATTATTGTATTAAAAATTTCATAAAAATATAGAACAGATCCACTTGATTTTGTTGACCATTCAGAATCTGACCTGAGATATCGACACACCACTGGCTGTTTAGACTGAGACTTCAGACACAAATCCCATGTTTCGTGGACTCATCTTCTTGCTCTTACCCTTTTCTAGGACCTTGATTTTTCCAAATTAAATGTTATGCCATATCATTATTAGGTGTTGAGATAGATCCTTTGGAAGGTGTCATTAAGAAGGCTTAAATTTGAACTGAAGGGGCCAATTAAGCTTAATTAAGCACAATTAATTAATGAAACCATAGATAAGTGTGAAAGTGTACTACAACAATTTACATCATAAATAAGGTACAAAATAAGTATATTTTGTTAAAAATGGCCCTATATTAATGTGAATGTGTACAACACATTACAAAATTGAATCAAGGCATAATTAGGTTAATATTATATCAATTATTCTCAATTTAAGTAAGGAAAAGGGATACTTTTTATGTTACTACCTATATATATTTAAACTTACAATTACATATGTTTTAATGAAGAAATTATTTTCTACAATCTTTCTTGCTACAAAAAATTACAAAGAATATAATTTCTTGTAATAAATAATGGCTTGCATCTGTGAAAGAAATCCTTCAATCAATCCATATTCAAGCCTTCTTGTCCTTTCCAGATTCATACTTCAACAAAAATGAGATGGAAATATTTAAAGGAAATCCTTATGGTTATAGTTACTTTGTGTTAGTTTCTTTGTTAGTTTCCCTAAAATCAAATGACCAAGATTTAATTAGATATATGGCTAGAAATTATTTACTCATTCATTTAGTTTAAAAATTATTAAATTTAGCTTACATATTGTTAAAAGCAATGAGTTAATAATTGAACGATAGATTTTTAGGTGTATAACTCTCTTACTCAATTAGGTTTTTCACCTAAAGGACAGAGATAGACCCCAAAATCTAGGTGGTTCACTCAAAATAATGCAAGTACAATGAAAATATGCCTAAATGAAATGATCTAAATGTAATAAAATAAAGAGAGACTAATTATTTATGTGAAATTTAAGAAATATGAAGTGTTTGAAAACACGTTGTGATATGAAAACAAGTATAAAAAGATCTAAAAGAAGCCATAGAAATGAAAATATAACAAAATAAAAGTAATAGGAGATAAGTATTAGACACTTGGAAAATCTAAAGACTTGGAAATAGTTCTAAAAATTTGGAAATGTTGACTTTTTGACTGATTAGCAGTCATTCGCCACCTTGGGTGAATTAGTCCCAAACCAGGGTTTTTGCCCAGAATCTTGTTTCTGCCAAAAGGGTACTAGAATCTACACTTTTCTCTAATAGGAATATCTAGTGGGACTCATCTTCCATCCATGAAAAATTAGTGCTTTTTCTATTTTTTGAAAATTCAAGTTTAAGATCTATACTTTATTACCTGCACAACACTTGTAACACCCTCGCCACGAACCCTAGATGACAACACACTAGCAACTGAACATGGAACAATTTTTTTTGAAAGAGTGCATTTAACACACCATTACAAATGAAACATTAACATAATTAATTCTATATCCTCTAAGGTTCACGGTTATGCTACATGATTCCCATCATCTAATGTACAAGAACTATAAGATATTGCATTACTTAAAAGCTAACATCAAGTAGGAATCACATCTAATCATTTCATATAATGAAGTAATCCATGAGATACACCCACAACATGAGTACATAGGAATTAATTGATTCAATTTATTGAATTTACATGTACAATAACATCAAATACATATTCCATCACATAATAGAGTTCACATCAATATACATCTTTACACTTATAGTGGACATCAAGCAAAGTGCATATTACATCATTTGTGATACAATACAAACATAAGAGTAACAAATCCCAAGATCAGGTACAATGCAGAAGTCTTCAGATCAAGAGAAGTCGCCATAACACGATCTAAGAGAGAGAACCTAATGGAGAAGAAAACACTTGCACCCAATTGTGTGGAACCCAAAGGTCCACCCCCCATGCTAGGAGATAGCAAAGGGTCCCACCATCACTGACAAATAAAGAAAATAGACTACACAAGGTTGACAAGACATTAACGATCAAGTAATTACCACATCAAACAATAGTGACATCACTTCTAAAGGAACATAAACATCTAAGGTGAAACAAGATACAAAGGGAATGCAAGGTTGTCGTAGGAGTGTCATCACATAGTTGTCATGGGTTATCCAAGTAGATCTTCCTAGGCCCTGGCCCCCATCCTGGGTTATCCTGGTAGCCTTTACCAATCTTTGGCCCCACATGCAACCCTATGCAGAATCATCATACCTCTCATGGAGACGAGGCAACCGATCTTGCCATTCTAGGTCTTCTTGACTCATCTGAAGCCTATACAAGTGCATGAGTCATGAGTGAGTGATCCGTAATTAGAGTTTACAAAATAACTTGTAAATTAAATCTAATTACAGTAATTTCCCGATCTAATACAGAATTGCTTGATTATGCCTTTTAACCATTGAAATTACAAAATAAGTAATTAGAAATTCAAATACTGAATTTAAACTAGAGAGAAAATTGAGACAAAGAGAGAAGAATGAGACAAAGAAATAGAAGGATCACAACGCGCAGATTGATAACGGAGTTCGTCCAATGTGGACTACGTCTCCGGGTCCGCTTCTCAATGTTGGGACTGCTTTATTGATATCGCCAAGCAAAATTATGCTTTCTTACAATACCCAAGCTCCAAGAACCTGCAATAATCTCTCCACAATCTCTCACTCTTTTACAATTTTTGGTGTACAAAAAACACCTTGTAAATTCTCCTCCAAAGAATTATTTCTCTCAAATTCTCTCCAAGAAAACTCTCGTACAAAATTCTCCACTCAATAATTTTCCCATTGTCCCTTTACAAAAATCACCCCTTTATATACACATTTATTTGCTAATATGGCTTTAACCATATTATTTTGCAAATATTGCATATCTCCATATACAAGTAAAAATTCCAACATTTCCCCCTTTTACAATAAAAACAACTAATATCCCGTTAGTATAACAAATTAATCTTTCAAAAATAAATCCACCTTTGGCTTTTATAATTCCAAGCCATACAATTAAAAAAATGAACCCCTTTAACTATGGGCCGTTATAATTTTGGACTTACATTATCATCTTAAAAAATATCTTTTAAAAGTCCCTTAATAATCTCCTTGGATATTTTTAAAATAAACCCGTTAAATATGAGAAAGGTGGTTAAAGGGGTTAATTTTTTGAAATGCAAGTTTACGGGATTTTTTTCCTCTCCTTGTTTTATGGGCAAGGGAAGAGGATTTTAAGGGATAAAATCCCACCAAATCCTCCTTGAAATCACAAAAATCTTTTAATTTTTAAACCATATGTGTTTTCTTTTAAAATATGGTTTAATCCATATTATTTTTCCACCATGTATGTGCCAACTCACCACTCTTCCACGTCACCACCTGCCACGTCAGCTTGCTGATGTCATCAAAGTCAACCAAAGTCAAAATTTTGACCAACCTTTGACCAGCTGTAACTTTCACATACGAGCTCCATTTTTTAAACCGAATGTAGTTATGGAATCAGCGCGACGAGCACTACGACTTGGTGTCATTTTTATTTCATTTTGAGACAATCAATTTTTTGCCTTTTTGAACACCTGATTTCCCTATTTGACCAAACCTTTGACTGAATATAACTTCTGCATGCGGACTCCTTTTGAGCCCATTAAAGTTGCATCAGGATCATGTCTGTGAGCTCTACACATTGATGCTTCTTTGGATGAATTCTGAGACTATGGAACTTGCAGGTATTTTGGATCCACCTGGATCATTCCTCCCCATTGAGAAGCTTTTGGACCTCCAAAAGTCTATTTTTATGTACAATTTGAGCTAGGGCAATGTCGCCCCACTTACCCAGTATCATCTGTCCTTCCTGCTAAAATTTTGAACATGTGACCCATCACAAAGACAAAGAAATATGAGGTAACTTTACTGATACCATCAACTGCATGTTCATCAATATTCACTATCACATTTATCATCCACATAGAAATAACTAGTAGAATAATAAGCAACAATACTGAATACAATGATGTGAAGGAAATAGTATCAACACTTTGGATCTCCTGAACAGGAACATTGTTAGAAAATGAAACATTCAAACTCTCTTTTACCACCTCTGGCTGAAGGCCTAATTCTGCTTGCAACTGATCCCCACACTGTATTGTCTGTGACACCCTATCATCTTCATGCTTAGTATCACTAGCTATTATAGACATGAGAGTTAAAGCATTGCTTGCATTTACATTCATTTTTATATGCCCTGTGTTTACAACAGATCTATCATTCTTCATGTGATGAGATTTTACAATATATTCAAATCCATCCTTAAACAAATGATACTTGTTATGTTCCCTGTAGAAAATGGCCTTTCTATCAAACAAATAAGGACTACCTAAAACCATCCCACAAATGTCAAGTGGAATTACATCTAACTCTACCTCATCTACAAACTTGGATGTGATTGCAAATCGGAGTTTACACTGTTGTGACACATGTAACCGAGCATTATCATTCACCCAACCCAATGGATATGGCTTAGTATGAGGTGTTGTCTTTAATCCCAATTGCTTAACAACTTGTTCAAAGATTAGATTCACTTGTGATCCACTATCTATGAGTGTATCAATCTTGCTTTGTTTAGCAATAGCCCTTATATGAAACAATTCATTCTTCTTACTTTCAGCAGGTACTTCATTACAACTTAGAGAAGAAGCATAGGAACTAGAACTGGAAAAAGGAATATTACCTTTGATACCCACAACTGAAATCTTTGATTCATCACCAGATTCCATACCAAGGTCTTGCACGATCGCTGTGGACTTTTGCTTACCCTTTCTATCCTTGAACCACTTTGGCTTCTGATCAGGATGCAATTTCCCACATCTTGCATCTTCGTGCCCTTCCTTCTTGCAATGTGAGCAATAAGGCTTTTCATACTCTTTCTTTACAGTTGTTGTTTGCTTTGATTTATCTTTCCCTTTCTTGCTTCCTTTCTGCTTATTGGATTCCATCAACAGATTATCATGGCTATTCCTTGAGCTTGTTTCCAAATGGATAGCTTGCACACTAACTTCATCAATGTTAGTTGGATTAAACATAAGTATTGTATGTCTCAAAATTTCATGTAATCCACCTATATACTTTAAAAAAGTTTCTTGTGTGTATAAAGGAATGCCCAAAATTAAAGCCCTCTTCCTAAACTCTTGTGTATATTCTTGCACACTTTGTCCTTTTTCTTGCTTTAATGATTGCCAATTCATTACAGCTTTTTGCATATGTCCTAATGGATAGAACTGTTTCTTTAATGCAGTAATAAACTCAAACCAAGAAGAAATAATTTTTCCATAACAACTTAGATCCTTCTGTGTTCTACTCTCCCACCAAATTAAAGTTGTGCCTCCCAGGCGAAGAGTGGCTAATTGGATTTTTTGAGAATCCTCAGTAAACTTCTGAATTCTACAAAAAACTTCAATTTTCTTAATCCAATTATCTAGTTTATCTACATCTAGTTCCCCATTATACATTGGCAAATCAAATTTAACATCAAGTTTCAACAAAGGTGAATTAACTTCAGATTTCACAGGTTGTTTCTTTTTAGAAGAAAAGGTAGATGAAGAGGATGAAGAAGAAGATAGGGATGGAGGTTCAGGAGGGTCACTACCACCTCCTACTCCTTTACCTTTATCATTTTTTGAAGAGGATTCATCTTCATTCTTCTTTGTTTTCTTGAGTTCCTTTTTCTTCTGTCGCTCTTGCCTCTCTTGGAAAAGAACTTCAACCATAGCCTTCATTTCGAGAAATTCTTTTTGGAAAGCTTTCTCATCAAGCTCTGTAGGACTTTGTTCAGCTGCCATCTCTGATCGTGGAAAAGTCCTTCGTCTTCCAATCTCTGGGTTAAACTCTTCCAGTGCACCTTCTCCTTGCCTCAATTTCAACCTGGTTAGCATCACTCTACAATTTCCTGCAAAATGGGCTCTGATACCAACTTGATCCGTGATTAGAGTTTACAAAATAACTTGTAAATTAAATCTAATTACAGTAATTTCCCGATCTAATATAGAATTGCTTGATTATGCCTTTTAACCGTTGAAATTACAAAATAAGTAATTAGAAATTCAAATACTGAATTTAAACTAGAGAGAAAATTGAGACAGAAGAGAGAAGAATGAGACAAAGAAATAGAAGGATCACAACGCGCAGATTGATAACGGAGTTCGTCCAATGTGGACTACGTCTCTGGGTCCGCTTCTCAATGTTGGGACCACTTTATTCATATCGCCAAGAAAAATTATGCTTTCTTACAATACCCAAGCTCCAAGAACCTACAATAATCTCTCCACAATCTCTCACTCTTTTACAATTTTTGGTGTACAAAAAACACCTTGTAAATTCTCCTCCAAAGAATTATTTCTCTCAAATTCTCTCCAAGAAAACTCTCGTACAAAATTCTCCACTCAATAATTTTCCCATTGTCCCTTTACAAAAATCACCCCTTTATATACACATTTATTTGCTAATATGGCTTTAACCATATTATTTTGCAAATATTGCATATCTCCCGTATACAAGTAAAAATTCCAACCATTTCCCCCTTTTACAATAAAAACAACAAATATCCTATTAGTATAACAAATTAATCTTTCAAAAATAAATCCACCTTTGGCTTTTATAATTCCAAGCCATACAATTAAAAAAACGAACCCCTTTAACTATGGGCCGTTATAATTTTGGACTTACATTATCATCTTAAAAAATATCTTTTAAAAGCCCCTTAATAATCTCCTTGGATATTCTTTAAAATAAACCTGTTAAATATGAGAAAGGTGGTTAAAGGGGTTAATTTGTTGAAATGCAAGTTTACGGGATTTTTTTCCTCTCCTTGTTTTATGGGCAAGGGAAGAGGATTTTAAGGGATAAAATCCCACCAAATCCTCCTTGAAATCACAAAAATCTTTTAATTTTTAAACCATACGTGTTTTCTTTTAACAATATGGTTTAATCCATATTATTTTTCCACCATGTATGTGCCAACTCACCACTTCTTCCACGTCACAACCTGTCACGTCAGCTTGCTGATGTCATCAAAGTCAACCAAAGTCAAAATTTTGACCAACCTTTGACCAGCCGTAACTTTCACATACGAGCTCCATTTTTGAAACCGAATGTAGTTCTGGAATCAGCGCGACGAGCACTACGACTTGGCATCATTTTTATTTCATTTTGAGACAATCAATTTTTTGCCTTTTTCAACCCCTGATTTCCCTGTTTGACCGAACCTTTGACTGAGCATAACTTCTGCATGCAGACTCTTTTTGAGCCCATTAAAGTTGCATCAGGATCATGTCTGCGAGCTCTACACATTGATGCTTCTTTGGATGAATTCTGAGACTATGGAACTTGCAGGTATTCTGGATCCACCTGGATCAAACAATCTTAGCCATTGAATCAATATTCAATCTTGGCCCTCCATTTACCTTCCCTCAAGTCTATAAATTGAGGCCATTTCTTCTCTATTCAACAACACATGAATGCTATGTTTATGCTATCATTTTGAAGAAAGATTTTAGGTAGGTTTGAAAGAAGGAGAATCAAGTTGAAGTAGGCACAAGGAGAAGATTTGGAAGAAGATTTGTTGCAACTCCATCAACATCCATGTTCCCTTTCTTTTGGTTTTCTTTTATAAAACTAATTAAATCTAGAAAATTAGTTAGAATTAAACTATTAATCGCTTTCCTATCCTTGTTTGTGAAAATCAAATTTTATGATAAAGTTAGAATTAATCTATTATCATTATCCTTAGCATTCTTTGTTTTTCCAAACTAAATCTAGATTGAAATTAATTTCCTATTTTTTTTCATCTATAAATCAATCTATTTAAAAATAAATAAACTTATTCTCATCTATTTTTATTTACAAAGAAATAATTTTTCTTTTAATTTTTTTAATGTCATTATGTCAATATAAATTAATTTTTAATAAGATAAAATAAAATAAAATATATTTAAATACATATGTTTTATAATATGGGTTTTTATATTAAAGTTTTGTATAACATTTAATTCTTTTAAGTTAAAATTTGAATATATATCTATATATCTATATATATATATACATATATATTCAAGAACTAATATTCTTTTAATTTATTTAAGTTATAAATAAAATAGTTTATTTTTATTTTGGAATTAGATTCTCCTTTGAAATTAAATAAATTGATAGAATTTTAAAAAGAGGTAGCAATTGGATAGATTAAATAATAAATTATTTGGTCTAATTAACAATGAAATGATGGGCTTATTCATTAAATGAATTAAAATTATTAAAGAAATTACATGAACTTCTTAATTTTAATAATGTTACTCTAATTTAGTAAGGTGACAAATTAACTAGCATCTATGATTGATGAAGATTTTCTCCAAACCATGGTTCTATGAGATAGTATTTAACTTCCTTTAAATAAAAGATGGAAATGATTACTAGCTATTGTTGAATATAATTAATGAACTTAGAATATACCTCTCTTCATAAAATGATGATAAACTATGAGTATGGACCTAGTTATAAAAGATTTTAAAATAGAGGAATGAAATCACTTATATCTTATGACAACACTATATCTTTATGACAATAATTACAATTCTATGATAACAATTATGACTATTAGACATTAAATTTTATGCTTAAATTTATGTTTCATTAAACAAGAAGTTCATTATTTTATCGAATGGTAAGCAGTAAAATTGAATTCATGCAAAAAAAATACCATCTAACTTAAGGCATTAATAATATCTCTTAATAAAATTTCTTTATTTTTATGCCACAAATTTAACTCTTACATTTTTTGTTATTCATAAAATAAAATTTCTCTCCATGCAATAAATTAATCATTTAATAAATTTTCAATAAACTTAATTCTTCAACATCATGGTTATTCTTTAAATTAATTTTCTCCCTTAATATGCAAGTAGATTCAATTATTTTTAAAACAAGGTTGATTCATTATATTACGACAAGGGCATAGTGTATAAATCATTATGTAATCATTAGAATATTATCAAGAATAAATTAATGAAAATTAATGCAAACCTACTTTAGATAAATCAACAATCTTGAGGCATTAGTAGTATAACTTATACAATTCAAATCAAGGCTCTTATTGGATTAGTACATTTCATTCGTTTATCTATTTTAAGACATTAGTGAAATAGCTTATGTAATTAAAATCAAGTCTTCTTTAGTTGGATTAATTAGTCATGCAATTCAATCAAAATTAATAAACCTTTTGTCTTCAAATCATAGATTATGCCATGAAGTCTCCTTTAGTTGGAATTATTTATGCTTTCTTAGATGAAAATATTAGTGTTATGCATTCTAAATCAAAACTACTTTAGTGGCATAGATTATTCAAATAGATTCAAGTTTCTTTTCTAGGAAATACTAACATTGCAATACAATTAGATTCATACCATCTATGAATTAGATCACCCATCTTGAATAATTTAACATTATGTATAAGTGTTTTTATTTCACAAATGAATTTGACTATTTTCATGATTCAATTCATTGTTACAAAAAAATTCACTTTCATAGGATGTAAGTAGATGCAATACTTATTTCTAGCAAATGTACTTTGAATAAATAGTTTTTCTGTTTAGTAAGTTCATTTAATTTTACTTCCTTAGGAAGAAGGTATAAAGTTTTTATATTACCATTTAGTTTATGTGCACAAAATACTTTTATTATTGTTGATATTTCATTTAATCTCCTTCTTAGATAGAAAACTTAAATAAGAGGAGGAAAACAAAAAAATTACAGCAGTGTTCAGTATTAATGGTGCCTTTGACTCATGTTTATGGGTAATGTCGTTGCACTTGAGTTACTTCACTTATACCCTAATAAAGCTGCAACAACAACGTCTGTGGCATCATCCCTATAAATCGTCAAGGAGTAATAAGGAACATTTTTGGAGTTAAAATCCAAGGGGTGGGAAATCCCTCTTGGATTGATAATCTAAAAAGATAATACTATAATGGACTTACATCCGCTAGTAAAAATCATAGAAAACCCCAATAGTGTTTGGGCATGTGAATTCACTTTGTAATTCTTTTATCTTTGATGGTTTTTAATTTAATAGGCAAGGGTGATGTGAGTTATAGGAATTGAGGACATAGATGAATTAGGAAACAAGTAAAATATCACCATGAATATTTATGCTTTATATGCTCCTTTATGTGGGTAGCAACCGAAGAGAAATTATTTGGGGCAATGGCCCTAGAAAGGGTCACGTACCTACAAAACAATTTAATCAAACAATAGATTCGAAAATAGAACTACATATTATACGCCTTGATCCCATGCTCAAACGGTGTATGTAGGCAATCTAGGGATAGATTTATCCCTAGTACACAGGGGCTCGAGATAGAGATTTAGGATTGGTTAAGGGCGTTTTCCTTGTTGGTCTTGTTAAGATACCTTGAATTAAAGAAAAATAAATAAATATTAATATTGAAGTTGGAAATTACTTGTTATACTCAGAAGGAATCTCAAATGGGTTCGCTTGATCCCCTAAGGATTTAGGCCAAATTTTGAGGTGGGACTCAAGCTTTTATTATTATCTCACATACTCCTAAGGACATCAAGCTCGATGCACTCCTAGTAATGGAGTGTAGTCTTTAGAGAGTGACTCAAGACCCAGATGGTCCTGATAAGTCTAAGTCTCTGGAAAGAGCATTTTATAATCCATGTGGTTAGATGTCCACCTTATTTGGATAGATAAATCTTGCTCCCATATGGACATTAACCTAACCTGAATGGTTAGATTCCTATCCTAGATGGATAGATGAGTCTTGGTCTCATATGGAAATTAACTTAACCTGTATGGTTAGATGCCTATCCCGGATGGATAGATACCTATCTCGTATGGATATAAGTTCCTGAGTATACAACTAATTGAGAAAGACATTAAGAGATTTACTTTGTTAATATATATATATATATATATATATATATATATATATATATATATAAAATGAATTTTTAATTAAGGAAGTGCAGGTCTCTTACACAATGGATATAATCATGTGTTTAAGGATGAAATATGTGAGATCAAAAAAGGATCTAAAACTATGATTGTTGTTGGTAAGAGGACATATGGAAATATCTATCAACTCAAGGATGTTGATAGTAATTTCTTTATATCTCAGATTAACCAGAGGATGTGTCACATGAATTTTTATAATCTAGTTAGAATCAATTCAATTCATGCAGTAAGAGAACTACAAATAATTACAAATCATATCAATGTCTTTTGTAAAAATTATCAATTTGGAAAGAAAATAAGGAGTAGTTTAAAGGGAAAAGAACAATATGCTAATGGACTACTAGATTAATACATATAGATCTTTGTGGTCCTATAAGGGTGAGAAGTCTTCAAAGTGACATGTATTTCATGCTTTTGATTGATAATTATTGTAGAATGACACGGGTGACTTTTCTTAGAGAAAAATATGATGCTCTTGATAGATTCAAAGTATTTAAAGCTATGGTTAAGAATGAAATGGATTTGAAAATTAATTTTTTGAGGTTTGATAGAGGTGAAGAATTCACCTCTAGTGAGTTTAACATGTTTTGTGACATTCATGGAATAAAGAGACACTTTCTTGCCCCTAGAAATCCTCAGAAAAATGGAGTGGTTGAAAGTGTTAGTTATTTTTTAAGAACCAAACTGATTTTCAGAAATACCTATGGTCTTTTCCATTTCCAATACTTAGTACTCTACAGGGATTGGCCAACAAATGAGTAAAGGTTGAAAAAATTCTACTCCTACACTTTGGGCTTTGTGAAACCTGTGAGGGTGATCCAACAATGTATACTCAAGATTTTGTATGACTACTACTCAAATACATTGTAAACAATAGATAATTCTCATATGAATACTCAACAATGTAGTATATCAAACAAGTTGGCAGCTCATTTATTAATATCCTACACTTGGAGCATGAGAATAATGAAACTCATCACAAAATAACTATAATGGTACTCATTTGAAGGTTTTGTAAATAAAAAGTGATTAGTTGATGAATCAACCTAGAAACTGAATTATGAATACTTTGCATGAACCAGTGCCTTATCCTAAACACATATTCAATCCCAACCTATGCAACCAAACAACAAATCACCAATAGCAACATACAATCTCAAGAAACATTGCGTTACAACACCTCCCATATTACATTCATGATCATCACTGCTTACAAATATCCTAGCACCTAATTCTTATGAGTTAAAAATCTCATCCAAGCATTTAAATTAATTCATTGAACTAATAAGTAGGAATTAAATTAAACATCCATTGAGAAACAATAGAGACAAACAAAACAATCCTTGATTATTTTCATTCATAACACATAAAATGAGTATAGAGGAGAGGCAATATCCATGAAATTGGTATCACTTTGTATTGTATTTTCTATATTGTTATCAAAATTACATACATAACAATAGACTCTGAACTTAAGACAAAACTTAAAACATACTTGATATTTCTTTTACAATTCACAATGTCGATTGCAAAATAATGAACCCCTACTTTCTAGCCTTGAATTCCTTATAGAAATGAAGGAGAAAAAAAAGCCTCGAGAAAGAAAGTACACATGTCATTACCTTATTGGACCACTATAACAAAGATTCCATTTTTAGTTACTCTTCATTCATAGGAGGTGGGAAACATGTGTGAAATAAAAGTAGTCTTCATTCGTTGTTGGAGATCCGGTCCCATTTTCAAAAGGTATCTTCAAATAGTTACCATAAAAATTATGCCTGCACACACAAAATGAAATTGAAAGAAAGAATGAAAGAAAAAAAAGAAAGGACAAAGAACATGTCCACATTTGCAGCCTTGTCATCAATTCAATTTGAAGAAAATGCACTATATTTTCTATACATTAGAAAAATCTTAATCTATACTAAATCTAGGCTATGTAGTTCATTTTCACCTATTCGTTATTCATCATGATTATAGACTTCAAAATCAAAATTTTCAAATCACCACCCCACCATTTTATATTAATCCACCACCCCCTCCAAGTATTTGCCTCTCCATGCTAGGAATTCCTCTTCAGTAGGCCAATTGAAACTCATGATCTCATCTGCACTTTCTCTATAAGGTGCATACTTGGTAACAATTTGGTTGGCCTCCTTGTCAACATCCAACATGACAATCTCTGCATGAGCCAACATATCCATATTTCTCTTCAGTGTGCCCATATCATATCTTCAACAAATTGAAACTGCTTAATTTCAAATAATTTTATCAGTTTCACCTTTCCATTCCTGTAGGGTTTTTATGCTACCGTCATCCCTCAAAATGGATGGGAGGAGACCATGATGTGATTCATGAAATGATTTCACAAGATCCCTTATTTTGATTTCCAAAGGTTCAATATTTCCCCTATACCCCTCAATTTTACCTACAAGAGTAACAGTGGGCTTAAAGTTTTCAGGAGGGTTGGCATCTTGCTTAGTTCCAATATACATCAATCTCAATTCTTGTATCCTAGGGATCCATGTTTGCATAAGTTGAATAGTATTTCCATGTCATTTTAAAAATTATTTATAGCACCCACCATGGATGAATAACTATAGTGAATGCTATTGAATATGTTATTCACTCCTCTATTCAAATGTTCCAATATTGTAGTGAAAATCTCCATATTTTTATTAAAACCTCCATATCATGATTGTCACTTTCTCTTTGTATTCATTCAGCTACTTGAGCAACTCTTCCCTACTGATGTCTTCCTTATCCTGTGGTGTTTTTGATGTACTAGGCTCTATTATTGAAATGCACACATTTCCCATGAGGAACTCACTTCAGTGGTAAATTCAGGGGGTGCAATTTCTTGTGAAGTGGTAGGGGAGTCAACATCATTCTGCTTATACTTTCTTGGATGAAAAATTTGCAACTTATCCTCCAATAATGCTACCTTTGTCTGTAACTACATATTGTATTGTTCAAGCTTTCCATATTTAACTAACAAATCATTGTGTTCTATCCTAAGCTTCTCTCTTTTTATAGTTACATATTTTATAGCAGCCCTTGTGAATTGTGCAAAATGTATTGACATGTTTGCTGCCTCTAGAGCCGATGTGTTTGACACCCTCTTTATTATTAGGTCTCCACTATAGTTAGGTGTAGGCTCAACAATGTCTTGCTTCCTTGTACTTGGGGCTAGAGACCCTTGTAATGCAATTGTAGCCTCTTCTTATGAATTGTAGAGATGTCTATCACCTCTCTTTATTGTATCAAACACTATGGTAGAAGCTAAATCCCATTCTGGAAATAAAGAAATACCACTATTTCTCACCAATTCTCTTCCCTCCTTTGTAGTCATCTCTTGGAACTTAGCTCTCATTTCATTCAAAACCTTTGATTGGATGGTGGCATTAGGGTATTCTAGATGGAGGCTTCTTTCTATGACCAGGTTGTTGACATATTCATTGATTTTAGCCCTGTATGCAAATTCCATAAAATCTAGAGACCTTACAAACGAGTCATCATCCAAAAACTTTTTGCATGCTTCCACCCGTGTATCATCTTTGCAATTGAGCCATGTGAAATCATCTTTACTCAACCTCATTCCCAACTATTGTGTTTCCCTCATTGCCAGTGCAGTGGGCATTCCTTCTTGTATTTCCTCCTCTATTACCCAAATGTCATCACCATATTCTTCATCAACATAGCCCACCAGACTAGTTACTTCAACCTTTTGCTTCTTCAACCGTGGATCTTTTTGTGGTGATGCGCTAAGTGGTGGAGCATCAATATCCACAATTTCAGGCTTTGTTGGCCTTGGAGGAGATGGTAGTGGAACTTGTGGCATAGGAGGAGGCTTGCGCTCCTCTTGTTGGGAGGGAGCAGGAGCTAGATCATTTTTCTTTTCCTTACTCTTTCTCCTTACAAATAACTTTATTCTTGGTTCTTCAGGGGCTTGAGATGTAGATTTTTCTTCCATAGGAGGGACTTCTCCCGCACCCTATTCTTCTTTAATGGGGGTATCCCCTTTATCCTTACTTATCACCCCTTTAGTATCAAGCTGGCACACTATTATCTCAAAATTCTTGGATACAAGTTCCACCTTTTGCATTACATTTTCAATATCTAGGAGAGCCTTGAAGTCAGGGTCTTCTTTCTTTATCTTTCTTGGCATCTTATTGAAGGAAATCCACCTCGCTTTTCTTTTTTCTTGTTCCAAAAGGTCAAACACATTTCTTATTACATCCTCTAGATATTGGAAAATGTGCACAAATTTGTAGCTCTTGTTCCTTTCCTTCAACTAGGCCATGAAACCTTCAGGATCATATCTGATCCTCTCCACCGACCTATGCATGTGGTAGGCTTTGATTATATCAAGTATCTTATTCCAACCTCCTTTTGTCATCACAAAATCAGAAAAGAAATGTATACAAAGGAAAGAATGTTCCTTTTCCTTGATTCAGTAGATGTTCATTTTCTACACTTCCCAATTTCCATATTACCTCAAGGAAACCAATTCTCTCTGGCACATATCTTGGTAACAAGGGAGGTGCAATAGTGGAACCATACACTCTTAAAATAAGGTGATAGGGATATGGGATAGCATCTCCTCAATTGTGATCAAATCCCAACTCAGGCCTTCTTTCCTTGGGTTTCAAGAAATCATGCAGGGCTATGGGAATTCTAGGTATATTCACAACCAAGGCTCTCTTCAACTTTGAAGCAAACAAGTTCTGAAATGTCATATAATCATATGTTCGATCATCCTTGTCTAAAATAGTAGTCCAACATTGAACCTCATTCCTATCCAAAGTCATATTTTTCTTGAAGTAAGGTGAACCTTTGAACATAAGCATATGCATCAACAATGAGTACCAACTAAACCTTACTCCATCTGCACCTTTCTTCAACCTTATCAATCCCTAATGAATATTTTATTCAACAAACCCCACATAGTCATACACTATGCAATATTGGGGTTACTCTATATGGGCTTCCATATACATCCATGTCATAGGCATTCACATGACAAGTTTATAACCAATTATCTTGAAAATGGAGTAAAAGGTTTTTTGGAAGTAGGAAACAAAATAATTAATAGGGAAAGTCTCCTTATCATATTTTCCTATTGTAATCATTTGGCCTGCAATTTTTGCTAGATATATTGGCAAGATGTGGACTCTGAATGTAATCTTAGTCTTATTATATTCTTCCTTAAGAGTTTTTCATTGACCTTAGGGGTATGTGTAGGACCGTCATGGAAAAAATAGGCCCTTAAGTGGAAAAAAGATTCAGAAAAGTCAGAGTTAGGAAACTTGACATAAAAATTTGAATAAGTTATCTATATTATTTCAAAAATATGTAGGAATAGAATCTTTAGAAAAATGAATGTAGTTGCTAAAGTACAAGGTGTTTTTTTTATTTGAGATTTCAATAAAGTAGCACTTAAATTTCAGGGAAAAACAAGTAGGTGTCTATCTGACCACCCTAACCACAATAAAATGATAATATTTGTGAATCCTTGAGTTTATCCTATCCTAAAGGTGCAAAATAACTAAAATTTAATATAAATAAAAACACAAGAAACACTTCAAAGATTAGCCTAAGGAATGATGACACAAAGAAAGAAGATGAAAATAAAATAGTGCAAATGATTATACCTTTGTGTTGTTGAATCCCTTGGTTGGCCCTTGATGTTTGAATTCTTGTATGCTCCTTGGATGGCTATGAAAATGGTGTATGCAAGATGAACAATGTGATAAATGCAAATTTTAATGACTAAATGGCTATGATAATGCTTGCAAGTTGAGTGATCAATTTGGTAGCATAAGGGTGCAAATGGCTAAGTGTTTTTGAATGAATGAGAAGAGGGGGTATTTATAGAGGAAATTGAATTCTCTAGAGAATTCAATGGTCAAGATTGAGCCATCGTGGCCAAGATGAAGGGCTATGGTGAGTTGAGAACTCACAAGCCCTCACATCTTGACATGTGGAGGGTGAAGTGGCCAAAGATGTGATGAAGTGTAAGTGAGGTGGAATAAGGACAAGTTATGAGGAGGAAGGAAAAGTACTTTGAAATTACCTTGGAATAAGGGTGATTTGATGCCTCAATGATCACATGGGGAAGAGGAGAATCTTGGGTGAATAAAAGTGAATTAAAAATTCACATGATTGGGGAATCTTGTGGATAAGACAAGGTTCAAAAAGAGAGGTGGAAAGTACCTTGGATAAAACAAGGTAAGTACTTACCAACATGTGACTTGATATGACAAGTCAAAGGTTCTAGAAGACTGGCATGGGGAAGAGAAGATTCCTTGGAGGAATAAAAGTGAATTAAAAATTCACATGGAGAAGAGAGGAGCCTTGGATGAATAAAAAGGAATTAAAAATTCCTTTGGGGATGGGGAGAGTTGACCAAGGTATTGATTAATCTTATCTGATCAGTAATTAGAAGATAATTAGTGGTTAAGGAAGATTAGAGGCCAACTTGCAAAATTTGGAGGATGTGACACATCCTAATCAAGGATTAGGCATGTGCACATCTCTAATGATGAGATTAGGAGAATAATTAGGATTAAGAAAAAGGATGTGACATGTGAGAAATTAAATAAATGTCATATTTATTTAATTCATTTGATGAAAGGAGGAGTAAAGAGATAAGGTATTTAATTATTAACTAAATGCCTTAGGGATTTGGCAAATTAAGGGTATTAATTAAATAATAGCGATATTACTTAATTAATGCAAATAATAGGATCAAGAGATGAATTTGGACAAATGGAAGTGTCCAAATTTGGATGTCTACAATATTTTTTATAAGATTTTAGCTATAAGTAGAGGACTCATGTCCCAATGTGATACATATATTTTTGTAATTTTTCCATGTAAATAATTAATTATGATTTTTTTATTACAACTTTTAAAAAATATGAAAACTCATATGTCTGCCACTTGAACTTGGTCAAAACTTCATGAAATTCAATTTTTTTTTATCCTATAGTATGCGAAGCATAGAATGTGACACATGTTTCAAATTCAAAAAATGTGAGAATGCTTGAAAGCTATAGATGTTTCTCAATCAGCCTATCAATCAGGACTTTAGTCATAATTCAAATAGAAAATGAATAATAATTATTTATTAAATTCAAAGTAAAGTATAATTTATATTGGTGGAAATTTGAGAATCTCCGTTAAAAACCCTTTTTGTTTCATCAATTTTGGGTAAAAAAAATCGCCAGCCACATACCCTGGACATACCCATCATATCACCACTTTTTCGCCCATCATGATCTTTCACATACCCTTAGGCATTTCATCACTCCATCTAGTGAGTTTGAAAATATGAGAAAATTCTTCCTTGGTAATTTTGACCATTTCCTTCCCACCATATGCTCTTATAGTTCTTGTAACCAGGTCATAATTATTGGCCACTGCTTTGACCAAATCAACATCCATGTAGACATTGGGTACGACCAACTTCCCTAGGTCACAATTCCAAGGGTTACCTACTAGAATACCTAGGTTTCTATTCTTGAACCAACTATAGAAAAATTCCCACCTAGTATAAGGTAATTTGGCATCCTTGATAGAATTGTTCTTATCAATCAAACCCTCTACTACCTCAGACCTCAGAGAAGCAGTTGGCCCTTAGGTTTTCACTAGTTGAGGGTGGTAACTAGTCAATAGGGTCTTTATTCATTGGCCTTTTGGAATCATAAGCTTCCCCTTTAGATGAAGACGCTTTTGATTGTGCTTTGAGATCCATGACATAAAAGGTATTACAAGGTAGGGGTTTCTAGTTTCTTGAACACTGCTTACAGCTTAGATAAGTTTTTGACATCAATTACGAAAATGTAGGACCAACCAATTATCCTTTATGAATGTCAAAACTTAAAATGCAGATCCAAGAAAAAATCCCAATAGACTCAAAGGTTTGGGAAACAACAATTCTATCAATAATTCTAATGGGAAGGTAGTAATTCACTTATTGTTTCTTTCACAGGTTGATAACTCTATCCTCGACATCAGACGTGCCTGAAGACCGCAACAAAAGCTCTCCAAGTGTGTAGAATATCCTTTACAATTCTCAATTATTCTTTCAAGATAGGTTTTAATGGCTACACAAGCTTCTGCTTCGATAGCTCAATTTCCTTTCCATTATTAAGGCTCACTCGCATGAACTAGAATGGATCACTTACCCTCAAACTGAGTTTTTGAATGTCAGCCATTGATCATGCTAGTGTGTTAACTAATGGACAATCTATATATAGTCCCCTTGATTTGAAAATACAGAATGTACACAATTGCAATACTTATCAAATGACAGAGAGCCACATAGAACTACTTGCTGGTGATCTACGGGCTCCATGATTCCTTTGTCGCTATAGCCTATAATCCATTGTGTCTTCTTCCCCTCACCCATGTGAGTTTTAACTCGTGTGCAACTCTCATCAGCTAGGAGATGGGGAAGGGTTGAGATTAAATCTCACAGCCTCTACATACTCACATCTTAATGCAAGACCAATTTCCCTTAACTTTATTCTTCCTACAAAATCAACAACCCAGATTAAAAGATCTCAAACACGTGCATTATATCTTCTTTTACTAGCGTAGACTTTATTCTCTATGCACCATGTTGAAATATTTGATTAACATTTTCCTTTGCTCTAATGCTTCCACACCCCCTAGGTATTCCATGTGGCAATCTCCTGCTAGCCCATTGAGAATCAGTCAGTAAAGGTGGGACCTGCATGAGATAGCAGGGAGCGGTTAGGATTGACCCACATCACCCACCATCAACCGTTGATCCTCTTCAAATCCCTGCTTGTTGAACTCTTAGAAACATTCAACCCATAGTTATACAAGACACACGACTACCAACCACCAGCCCACTTGAATATTTTATTGAAGAGTAAAATGGAGCAGGTACATGAGGAACGATCGAGAAGTAGCCACATTACTCAATGACCAATGTTTATCTTCTTTCAATACCACTCGCCATCCTCAACACAGACATCGGTCCCACCAATACATAGAACATGTGGCTTACACTCGCTAGCCCATGAGGATAAAATAGTAAGAAATGAAATAGAATGGGCACATGAGGAATGACCATGATCTACTTGTGACAATCTACTGGTCATTAGATATTTCCAGATCTGCACATGAAAAAAATGTTAGTCTTAAAAGAGGGACCCGACTAGGTTAGCAGGACTTATGACCAGTAGGATTAAAAACTTAAGGATCAAATGACTTTAACAGGAAATATTTAGCCCGACTTTGGAAAAAATTAAAGTAATGGGATAACATATAACAGCCAATAAAACTAGACCAAAGGGATGGTCACTTCATGGATTTTGATGGCATAAGTTGTAACTTAAAAGACTGGGAAGTGGGAACAAGGTGTCAATGAAGAATTAAAACCCTGGCAAGGAAACAAACTCAAGGGTTTTTCAAGTAGGATCTTAGTTAACCTAAAAACCTTGAACAGTGATAGAAAAACAAACTGTAAGCCCTCATATAAACTTAGCCCAAAATTTAGTAGGATTTTGAGATGGAACATGAAAATTTTGAGTTCCATCAAAAAGGAAAAACCAGATTATTCAAGAAGCTACAAGGACTAGCATAAAAGAAGATAATCTACTGGAAGTCTACTGGAGAGAAGCAATTCTTGTACTGTTGTTTACATACTTAAAAGAGTTCAAGCCAAAGCTAACAACACAAATACTCCCTATGAGTTTTGGTGTGGGAGGATTCCTACTATCAAGTACTTTAAATTATTTGGAAGTGAATGTTATATTAAAAGAGATGAAGAAAACCAAGGAAAGTTTGATGCAAGGTCTAATGAAGGTATCTTACTTGGATATTCTAATAAAAGCAAAGCTTATAGATGCTGCATGAAAAGGCTAAGAAATATTGTTGAAAGTTCAAATGTTAAGGTTGATGAAGATTTGTAGAATCCAGTTGTGAGTATGTGCAAGTCCATGATGGGCCAAAAAGTGGCGATATGATGGGTATGTGTAGGGTATGTGGCTGGCGACTTTTTTTTAACCCAAATTGATGAAACCAAAAGGGTTTTTAAAGGAGATTCTCAAATTTCCACCAATATAAATTATTCTTTACTTTGAATTTAATAAATAATTATTATTCATTTTCTATTTGAATTACGACTAAAGTCCTGATTGATAAATGATTGAAAAAAATCTATAGCTTTCAAATGGTATCACATTTTTAATCTGAAACATGCATCACATTCTATACTTTGCATAGTATTGGATTAAAAAAATGAATTTCATGAAGTTTTGACCAAGTTAAGGTGGTCATACACACAAGTTTTTATATTTTTTAAAATTTGTAATAAAAATTCTTAATTAATTATTTACTTGGAAAAAAATTACAAAAAAATATGCATCACATCCAGACATGAGTCCTCTACTTATATCCAAAATATTATAAAAAAATACAATCATTTTATTGTGGTTAGGGTGGTCAGATAGACACCTACTTCTTAATTTTTCCCTAATATTTAAGTAGTACTGCATTGAAATTTCAAATTTTCACCTTTTTTTTTAAAAATAAACCTAGTAGTTTAGAAACTACATTCAATTTGCTACAAATTCTATTGTTACATATTTTTAAAATAATATGGATAACTTATTCAAATTTTTACGTCAAGTTGCTTAACTCTGATTTTTTTAAATTTTTTGTCACTTAAGGGCCTATTTTTTCCATGATGATCCTACACATACCCTTGCTCTAGATGGATATGTGTGAGATGAACTTGCTTGTAGAGAAGAAGAAGAAGAAGAAGAAGAAGAAGAAGAAGAAGAAGAAGAAAAATCTAAGGGAAAATAAGTGTTGAATGAAGAGGGAGAAGCTCATGCAAAGACCCCTAAGACCCCCAAGTATGTGCAAAGAAATCATTTTGAAGGATAGATCATTCGAGACAAGAGGAAACAATTATTGAAAAGAAGTAGATTTGTTGATTTTGAGGTAAATCTAATTTTACTCTCTAAAATTGAACCTAAAATAGAGAGTGAGGCATGCAAAGATGAACATTGGATGAAGGCAACGGAAGAAATACTTATACAAATTGAGAAAAATCAAACTTGGGAACTAGTTCCTAGATTGGAAAACAAGAAAATAATTGTAACTAAGTGGGTATTTAGAAAAAAATTGAATGAGAATGGAGAAGTGGTAATAAATAAAGCAAGGCTTGTTTGTAAGGGTGGAAGAAATAGACTTTGAGGAAACATTTTCTTTAGTGGCTAGGATGGAAGCAATCAAGATGTTTTTGGCATTTTCAGCATACAAGGAATTTAATGTTTATTAGATGGATGTGAAGTCTACTTTCCTAAATGGTGAGTCGGAAGAAGAGGTTTACATGGAATAACCAGAAGGATTTCATCAATTCGATCAACTAGATATGGTTTGTAGATTGAAAAAGGAACTATATAGATTAAAGAAAGCTCTAAGAGCTTGGTATGCAAGATTGGATAGATATTTGATATAGCAAGGATTTAGTAAAGGAATAACAAATAGTAATCTTTACTTCAAAATTGAGGAGGATAAACTTTTGATAGTGGTTGTGTATATGGATGATATAATCTTTGGAGGCAATAAGCAATGTGCAAGAAATTTGTAGAAGAGATCCAGAAAGAGTTTGAGATATCAATGTTTGGGGAGATGAATTTATTCCTTGGGTTGTAAATCAATTAAATAGATAGAGGAATTTTCATTTCATAGTCAAAGTATGTCAAAGAGATGTTGAAGAAGTTTGGAATGGAAGACTCAAAATTGGTATGTACTCCTATGGTGATTGGTTGCAAATTGAGCAAGGATGATGAATAACATAAGGTTGATTATAGCAAGTATAGATCTATGATTGGTGGATTGTGATATCTAACTATTATTAGACCTTATATCATGCATGCAGTTTTTCATTTGGATAGATTTCAAGAAGATTTTAAAGAGACACATGTTGCAGTAGTGAAGAGGAGATTTCAATCTTTAAACGAAACTCTAGATTATAGCTTATAGTATCCTAAGGATACTGGTTTCACATTAAGTGAATACACAGATGTAGATTGGGTTGGTTTTGATGATGACATGAAAAGTATAAACTATGGTGAATTATTTCTTGGATGTAGATTGGTTTCATGGTTAGGTAAAAGGAAATATTCAATTTCTTTATCCATTATAGAGGCTAAGTATATTGCAGTAGCAGCTTGTTGGACACAAGCATAATGGATGTGATAGACATTCAAGGATATCAGAGTAATGTATGATGATCCTATTTCTATCTTTTGTGATAATACAATTGCATTTAACATTTCAAAGAATCCATTGATGCATTCAAGGAAAAAGTATATATCAATCAGGTATCACTTTCTGAGAGAGAAGGTTATGGATAGTGAGGTTAAGCTTGAATATGTACCTAAAAAAGATCAAATTGCTGGCATATTTACTAAGGCTCTTCCTGAGGATACTTTTGAGTATCTTCAGGAGAAGTTAGGGGTTATTTCCCCTCTTTCTTTGAACTAGATGCATATGGAGATGCATCAGTCTAGTAGATCTATGGATCCAACTCTTGTCTGTACTGATGTTGGTGGCTACCTCTCAAGGGGAGTAAGTAGTGTCATGTGTTGTCATTGTGTATAATTATTGATTTAGTTAGGTGTACTCGTAAAGGGGAGTATTTAGAGAAAGTATCTTGGTTCAATGTCAAAGGGGAAGAATAATGCAAAACAATTTATCCTTTTCCATTGATCTCAAAGGGGGAGAAAGGATCATGTGAAATTTTTTATCTTCAAATGGGGAGAGAAAGTAAAAGAAAGAGTTTGTTTAGAGTTGTTGTTTCTTTGATGGTTTTTCACATCATGTGTTGCCATCAATGAAAAAGGGCGAGATTTTTGAAAGTATGAAGGTGTTGTCATTGATTTCAAGAAGCTGGTGTTGTCATTGATGTCAACTCTATAATGAGGAAGGTTGTTGAATGATGAATATGTTCAGGTCTATTGAAAACTTGTGAAAAATAAGGAAACAATTTGTGTGCATGTATAGTTGAGATATTGAGAAATTTTTGTGAGTAAATGGAGCTATCTTTGTGTTACAGTGTTTGGAGATGTGTTGGAATGAAGTAATGTGTTGAGATGGTGTCTTTGGTACTTGGATTACAAGTTCTTTTGACCAAATATAATAAAAAGAGAAAACAATGTTGTGCAAGTGTTAAGAACATGCTCTGGGATGTGCTCCACATCTCTTCTATGTTGATGCTATGCTTGTGTGGATTTGATATGTTGTTTAGGGTAGTCATTAGTTTCTATATCTAGAGTTTGGGTTTCTAGATCATTGTGCAAAGGGAGTTATGTTCACCAGTGTGTGTACTAGGTTTTCAATGTTGTTTACTATGGTTTGGGAGAAATGCATTTGCTTTGCATTTCTCAATAGTTTTTTTTTTGTTGTGTGGATCCAAGAAGTTTCTTATGTTGATTATATCTTTTAGAATTTATTTTTTCTCTCAATTTGGTGCAGCAAAATGTGTGTTTCATGCATCAAGGCATATATGAGGTTAATCAAATGTTTTGGGTTGAAGTATCTCTATGATGCAAGTTTTGATTAATTCTTTGTTGGATCTCAGATGGTTCATGGGTTGTTCTAGATTATGTAAAAAATATTTGTGCAGTTTGTGTATTTTCTTGATCAACTTGGAAGTGTGTACTTAATAGTTTTATTGTGTTTAGCATGGGTAATGGCTGACCTAGTGTTAACACTAGATGTGAATCCATTTCAAAAAAAAATTTAACACTACATGTGAAGTTATTTCAACATGTTGAGGCATGTTAGGATAAATCTGGGTCCTAAATAACCAATTATATGGGTTGCCTTCATTGCTATCCACTATGGGAATTTTTGGGTGCCGACCTAATTTTAAATTGTAAATGTAAAGTATGTATTTCCGACCTTGGAGAAGGTTTTCAAGGTTGAGGATGATATAAATAAGAATGGTGTTATTGGAAGATCTTAAGATAGATTGAAGATATATGCGAGTGATGAATGTGGTGTGAATTACAAAAGTATAGATTTGAATTTGAGTAGAGTAGTATAAACTTCATAGTGTTGGAATTTTGATGGTAGTGACCTAAAGCCATTCGTAATCTTTCAAATTTAAGGCTACAAAAGTGTTGGAGTAATTGTGGTGGATTCCTTCTTGCATTGAGATAGTGTTCTCTATGTAAAATTTACTTTCGATCTTCTTTTCATATTCTAAACAGTGAGCTTTGGTTGTGAGCCCTATTGGACAATGTGTCCTATTCTAGTAGTGAGCACTTATATCGATTTTGTAATTACTTATATTGTGATATAATCCTCACCGTGGTTTTTCCATCATTGGGTTTTCTACGTAAATCTGGTGTTCTCTTATGTATTGTGTTGTTTCAATTTCTATTATCTACATTTCATGATCAATCACTATAACAAAATAAGGGCTTAATGAATGCTTATGGATTTGATTACTATTGATGGTTTTGATATTTTAATTTGATACAATTGATTCACCCACCCTCTCATTTGTCTTGTTCATTCAACACATATAGGACCAAATTATTTTATTTTCTCACATAAGATTATGACATGACATAATATACGTTATATGTATCTTGATCAAACTCAATCCTCACACCAAGCATTGCATCGACTTGACTACCTACCTACAAGAAACTTGCCTCTATATTTATAATAAAATTTAAATTTGGGCTAGCATCACAACCTCATTGAACATATGAGAACTTGTAGATGCCTAAGACAACATAAGTTGATTTTAAGGACTATTAAAATTTTATTTAACATATTGAAACATAGAAAAATAGGGTTCACTAAAAAAAATTAATCAAGATAATGAACCACTATATTTTACTATGAAACTTGCAATTATGAGAGCCAAAATGCTAAAATAACAATAATAAAATAACCCTAACTCTTATAGCAACTATGAGGGAATTTTTTAGAGCTCAAATTGATGTGTACCTTGCTACAATATGCCTATTTTTAGGTCACAAAGGACTCATTCACCTTTAGTGGGGAATGGGTCCTTGTTAGGGTTCCTGAAACTGAGATATGGGTTCTTTTCCTTGAACTTTTTACTCTAAGATCCTTAGTTTCCAGCTCCTGGAAACATGTAACAATTTTATAGCCTTGATTTTGTGTTCTTGCAGTATAAATGACAACTTTGCAACTTGGAAATTTTGAAAAATTTTCTTCCAATTTCTTCTCCATTTGATCTTCAACTTGTAAATATATAAAAACACATTCAAGGGAAGAAAAAATTGTTGATTTTTAGTGAATGGGGGTTTTCTTAAGTCAAACCCCTTGTAATTAATTAAACCAAATGATGAAATAATGCAATTAAAGCATGAAATAATTGAATGTTGATACCTTGGAAGTTGTCTTGGAGTGTAAATATGCGAAATAACATGTGGTGGCCATGAAGAATGTATATCTTGATCTTGAATAAGATGTGAAATAGTGCTTGCAAGTAGATCTTCAATGCTACATCCACTATCTGAGCTCAAAAACATGCTTGAATGCACTATGTTTTAGACATGATGGAATGATCTTGTATTGCTACAATAAAATCTTGATAATCTACCTTCAAATTCCTTTGGAATGTTGTTGTTAACTCTATAATTCTCTTTCTCTTGATCTCATGAAGTCACATAAATTTTTCTAGGAGAAACAATCTGAATTAACCCCTTATTCATACTAAATCTAGAGATTAACCCCAAAATTCAAATAGTTCAAGCTGACACTAGATCTAGGATAGAAAACAATTAAAATCCCACCAAAATTAAATTAAAAAATGAGTGTCCTACTCAAGGAGGACCCATTCGCCACTAAAGGTGAATGGGTCCTCGCACAAGTTTCCAATACCTTGCTTTGGGAGGGTGAAAAACATCAAAGACCCATGTAAAATATGCTTAGAAAGGGGGGTCCTATGTGGAGATGATCTATTCGCCACTAAAGGTGAATGGGACTTGGCAACATTTTACAGGACCTTAATTTTTCCAAATTTAATGTTATGTAATTTAAATCTTGGTTGTTGGGATGGATCCTCGGAAGGTGTCATAAATAAAGCTTAAATTTGAATTAAAGGGGATAATTAAGCTCAATTAACCATAATTAATTAAGGAGACCCTATATAAGTGTGAAAGTGTGTTACAATGTACTTTACAACACCATAAATAAGGTACAAATTGGGTACATTTTATTAAAAGGGGCCCAAGATTAATGTGAATGTGTACAACACAGTACAACACTAAACCTAAGCAAACCTAGGTTAATTCAATGAAAATTATTCCCGAATTAAGTAAGGAAAAGGGATAATTTTTCTATTACTACATTTTCCCCCACTTTAGTGAGAGTTTTCCCCTATAAAAAAATCACACTAAAGTAGAAATTCAAGACACTTTAGTATGCAACAATAATAAAGATACATAGCCATACCCTATCAAAGGTTGAGAAAAAAAAAAGAAAAAAAAAGGATCAAGCACAACCATTCCAATGTGATGTGGAACGAGGATGTTTGTTTGTAACATGCATTTCTCACTCTAGCGTAGTGGAACCTTAGTCTGTCCACTATGTGAGTTGTCCCAACGAGGTGGAAAATGAGAGAATGATATTAGCCTCTCATACCATACCAAATTTATCCTCCTAACAACTTTGATAAGGCACCACAATGTAATGCTTTTTGTAAATGCTTTTGAATCATCATGTAATTTTTTTCTAGAGGGGATTTTTCTTTGTTCATGTAAGTTTTTCTTCTTGTGGAGAATTATTCCTAACTTCTCTAAGAGAGGACAAGTCAAGGTGAGCTGTAGATTTTTGGGCCACTATGGACAACTCTAGCTCTTCTAAGGTTTTTCACCTAAAAGGAGAGAGATAGACCCAAAAATGCATGGGGTTCATTCAATTAATGTTATGTGCGATGTTATTATGTCTAAATGAAGTAAAATAAACACAAATAACTGATCTAAATAACAAAACATGAATGCAAAAGTGCAATTTAAAGCTATGTATGAAAACACATTGTGTAATGCAATAACTAAGTAAACAAAGAAATTATCCAAAACAAAAAGAGGAGGGGTGAATCTAAGTGCACCTAGATGAAATGTGATTATTTTGGAGTGTTTTAAATGCTGATGGGAATTAGTGATTTTTCATAGTGGGACTCATTCACCCAGGGTGGCAAATTAGTCTTCCTCTTGGTAAAACAGTGTCAAAAAATGGTTTCTGATTGTCGAGATTGGTGCAGGAGCACCTTGACACAATTATGCCTCCTTGTGGAAATTTAGGAATTTGATTCAATTTTTGTGTTCTTACCCTGTATTAAGGTTATTTGAGTCATTTATCATTTATTTTAGGAGGTCATTTAAGAAAATGTTAAAATATGTCAATGTATCCAAAAGTTGTCAACACAAAAGTTCAAAATTGCAAAAAATGTAAAAGGTTGCATTAAGCAACAATTAGTTGTTAAGAGGTCATTAGAGACTAATCAATAATAGGAAGTTGAAAACAGTTGGAAACTGATTTTCCATGGTGTAAATTCCTTTAAAAAGGATTTTGAACTCCTTTTGTGGTCGTTGGTGATTGATACCTTGAAGAAAACAATGAAAAAACTTTGTTTTATGCATATTTTCCAGAAATTTGACTGTTTCAGGCTTGTGTATGGATTTGTACAGAATTTTAATGGCTCAAAACTGGTTGTAAGTTGAAGATAAATCAATCACCTTCCTTTTCAAATTTATTTCATGCATTTTAGTTAAGATTTGTGGAAGATACAATCATTTTTCTCAAAACTGTCTAAATCCTGATCTAGGGTAAAAGTTTTCAGTAAAATTCGTGTTTCTCAAAATTTAACTGTTGGATTTTACTCAAAATTGGAAACTATTTCCATAATGATATCTTCTAAAGTCTCACCAGAGCGATTGGATTAATTTGTTGATATGTGAAAGTTATAAGTAACTGTTTGCATGCATATCTGGTTATTTCAATCTAATTTGTAACAAAGAAGTCCGGACAGCAAGCCTGTGTTCCAAAACAAGTGTACCTAAAAATGAAATATGTTTTTAATGGCCGAAATGGGTGCTCAAAAATGTGTTTATTTTTCTGAGATTCAATCTGGTTTGAAAATTACACCCGATTTAGTGTCTTGATTCCCTTCAAGCAAAATTTGAGTTTTTGGTGCAAATAATTGGTAAATCTGATAAAACAGAGAAATAAGGTTGTGTAATTGATTTATTTATGTCAAAATGATGATTTTGAAGATGTATGAAGGTCTGGTTTGAGTTTTATAAAGGTTTAGGGTCAAGTTTGGAGAGTTGGGCTTTGTAGCCATGAAGAAATTCAAGGAAATTGAAGTGATTTTAGTAAAGGATTGAACTGTTTTAAGTATTGTTCTTTCTTCCTTTGCCTCTACATCAAAGATCTAGAATCTGAGAAAACTCAAATTTTCAGTCCTAAGGTGGAACTCATTCACCACTGCTGGTGAATCTTTCCTCTCCCAAAATTTTGGAAAATCAGAAGACAACTCTGCAACACAAGATCTAGAAATGTCTTCTTGTTGGGTTGTTGAAGTCAATCCTACGGGAAACGCACAAAAAACCTTCTTCAAGATTCAAATATACTTGAGTTGAATTGAAACACATAGTTGACTTTTCTTTCCACTTTTCAACACATAAATGCTTGATAAATCTGCATACCTAAGTCTGCAAACACACATGAAAGATGGAAAAATGGTTGAGGGTTGGCAAATAGGGGTTTGCCTTGGTCAAACCCCACTTTTGGTAATCAAACCCTTAATAAAATAATGAAATGTAAATGAATGATAAACTAACAACATGAAAATGCTATCATCTTACCAAACCATTGATAATGCAAGTCTGAAGTAATGTCAATGGATGGTTCAAAGTGCTTGAATGTTGCTTGAATTGATGTTGTAAGATGCTTGAATGCTTGTATGAGAAAATATTGCTTGGGAGATGTAAAATGAAGTGAAAAATGCCTATTTATACAATGTTGTGTCATAGTTTCCCATTCATACCTCATCACAGGCTGACATCAAGTGATTTTTAATAAAATCCCGAAAATAAATTTAAGATATTTTGAATTTGGCGCCAAGGGGGACTCATTCACCACCCATTGCGAATGGGTGCCACCTAGGACCTAAAAACAAGTGTCAGGAATTATGTTTCCTTTAATGTTGTTTGTTGGGATAATATCCAAAAATACACTTGATTAAAGCATATGAGGTATTAAAAGGGGTCAAATAAGTCATAAGAATAGATAAATAGTGAAGTTTTGCCTAAGAAAGTGTGAAATCTTGTTACAAGTCTTTACAACACTTCAAAAAAGGACTTGATGATGTGTAAAAAGGTGAATTTTAGGTGAATTTTAATGAATAGAGTCTAGAAGAATGTAGAAATGTCTTACAACACTTCACAACACCTTCACAAGACATCATTATTTGAATTTTAGTACCTAAATATGCATGTTCAAGCCATGTTTCAACATAAAATCAAAGAAAAGTATATCAAATACCATGAAACAAGACCTAAACGACCATGAAAATGATAAAGGGCCATTTTTCTATGGCACATTTAGCCCCCACTTTAGTGATAGGATGAACCTGCTTCAAATTCACACTAAAGTAGCCATGAACATCAAGAGGAGGGTTCAAATGCACTTACATTAGCAATACGGAATGACAACAATCAAGAGAGATGATCAAGCCCCCAAGATGAGGATCCCATTGCAAACTAAACATGAGGACAAAGGAACACACAAGCATTGAAATGAATTGAATGAAGCTTTGATCTCTAATCAGACAACTAGTTGTGGATAAGATCTAGGCTAAAAGAGGATGTGTACTCACTCTGGCGTGACAGAACATAGGATGGTCTGCTGGGTGAGAAAGCCCAAATGTACTCACTTTGGGGCCATAAAACTAGTTGTCCATGGGGTGAAATGGCCCAAAAAAGGTAAGATACATACACTAGTTGGTATGCACTCACAAAAAAACAAAAGTGGCTAGGGGAAAATTCATGCCGCTAGGTGGGCTTCCCACTCAACCATGTTAAAGTTATGCCTATTGATAACTTTAACAAGGCGCCACAAAGAAAATGCCATTAACAAAAAGACAAAAGTACCACAATCATGCAAGTTGTGTTATGCAAGGTGGAAAAATGTAAAATTAAATGTAAAAAGATGTTCAAAGGAGTCTTGTTAAGTTTATGCAAGGTTAGTCACTTAGAGAACATTGTGTCTAATTTCTCCAAGAGAGGAACAATCAAAGAATAGTATATTCACAACTTAGGGGATGCAATGCATCACATCAAACCACCAAGAGGAATGCAATACGCTAAGATAGATCACACTTATGAAGGACATCACACCCAATGTTATCCACAAAGTAACAAATGCATCATGCAAATGAAAAGGCTACACTAGGAACCAAGAATGAAAATGAATTATGGTAATGTATGTCCCCCACTTTAAAGGAATCTCTATGCATCATTCTATGAGCAACTACTTGAAAGTAGAGAATAAAAGAAAACAAAAAACAAGAGCCAACTCGGAAAGCCCTATGCTAAGTCATATGTTTCAAAGTTACACTGGGTCATGTCAAGGAAAATGAAAGACAAAGAAAGGAAATTTCCCCCAAGAAAAGAAAGCACACCAAACACATAAGGGATCCATGGATTTGGGGTCAGTATGTTCGTTCCTGTAATTTTTTATGAAAGAGCTCAGAATTGTCAGCATTCTCCAAATACACATAGAACTGGAAGAATGACACAAAGAGAGTGAAAACAAAGGAAAAAAAAAAGTCCGTTTTGAGTCAACATGGAAGAGACATTGCGGTCTCAATGATTTTCATCGTACCCAAAAGGAAAACACAAAACAAAAGAAAAGAGAAAAAGTCAAGGACCTTTTGTGTCAACATGGAACAAACATGTGGCACTGTCTCTATGCTTTGTGTCATCCCCAAACAAAAAGCACAAAAAAAAATAAAAGAAATCGACGATTAGAAGAATAGAGATAGGAATAGAAGAAGTGTACAAAGAGAGGGAACATAAAACACACATCACAAAATTAATAAAGGAAACAAGTAATGCAAGTGTAAGTCAACCATTAACTAAGTTATTGGTTTCTCAATCTTAAAAGGTAAGAAGAAAATGAATAACATGGTTAAGAGACAAAGAAAAGTGCATTACAAGGATAAAGGCTAACAACTACTTGTATCCAAAAAGAGGAAAACAAGTATGAGCCAAAGGTGATGATGGAGAGGATCATGCAATAGTGAGAATGAAAAATCCTTCAACTATGGCATGATAAGGCAATGGTGATTTAAGGGATGATAGGAAAACAGTCAGTATCAGTGAAGTGATACTTATCCAGTATCTCGTTCAATGTTCGACATGCTTCTGTTTGATGTCCAATAATGCGATGATATTTCCAATATGGTATGTGGGAATCATCAGGAAAAATGACCAACCTATTTGAAGGTGGTAAGAGTATAAGACCTTTGTTTAAAAGCAGTTGAAGTCTCCTTTCAGATTCAGGTGGAGGATGTGTATGAAACTTTAGTTTCTTCAATTTGTATGGTCATTTTCATTTCCTAGGTTCTCCTTTTTCATGAATAGAAGGAGGAAGGGGACCCATAGGGATCCTAACATCTTGATCATTAGAAGGAGAGAATGGTTGTTCACGTGGAAGGAGAATGTTCAAGTTAGGAGGACAATTCAAGATCACTGTACTAGCATCCTAAAGTCTCCTAGGTTGACGAGGATGTCTATCAGGATGAGAAGGATCTTGATATCCTAGTCCTATTGTGTTTGCTTTGGTTGGGCTTTGTTCCATAAACTAATGAATGTCATGTTCATGTTTCGTGTCACAACCTTGTTTACTCAAGATAGTGAAGTCATTGCCATATGTTGCCTCAAGGTTTATGGAAGTGTTTGTGACTTTATGATCATAAAATGGGTTTGAGTGTGTTGGGTTAAAGGAACTAGATCCTCTTGAGGGAGGAACCATAGGTCCAACATTGATTTCAGGATGTAACTATGCAAAAAGATCAAGAGGTGCTACAAGAGGAAGATTTGGTGAGTTCATGGAGGGATGAAAGGCTGCATTATCTTCTCAGTTATCAGGGTAGTCATTGTAGAATTGGTTCATGCTAACATCATCTTCTCCAATTATGTCTAAATCATGCGGAGGACAATCATGAGGAGTTGAAGGAGCATGAGGTAGCTCAATGTCATTAGGGTCACAACCAAAGGCACAATTCAACATGTCTACCAAGGATTTTAATGAATTCAAAAACTTATTGAAAGAAAATTCCATGATGAAAATAAACTAAAATGTAATAAATGAGTAATAACAAAGATTCTAGAAGTTAAAACATAATGCAAGAACAGTGAACTAAAATGCAGAAAAATACCAGAAATATGTTTGAAATGTTGTCTAAAAAGTGCAGAGGGACCGATTCACCCAGGGTGGCGAATGAGTCCCAGAATGCAATTTTTTTTTGTGTTTTAGAATTTTTTAGATGATTTTAATGTGCTATAGAATGAAACTAAGGATGCAAAATGTAATTTTTTTTATTTACAATGAAATGCAATGCAAAAATGAAATCTAAATGACGTTTTCACTAATGCAATATGAAATACCTAGAATGCAAAAGCAAAACAATGACCTAATTGAATGTTGATGCAATATGTAAACTAGGATGCAATATGAGAATGAAATTATAAATGCAAAGTGTTCAAAAATTCTGGTTCACCAAAATGAACCATAGATTTTTGGGTCACTATGGACAACTCTAGGTCTTCTAGGGTTTTTCACCTAAAAGGAGAGAGATAGGACCCAAAAATGCATGGGGTTCATTAAATTAATGTTATGTGTGATGTTATTATGACTAAATGAAGTACACTAAATGAAATTGATTGATCTAAATAAATAAATATGAATGCAAAAGTGCAATTTAAAGCTATGTTTGAAAACACATTGTCTAATGCAATAACTAAGTAAATAAAGAAATTATGTAGAATAGAAAGGGGAGGAATGAATCTGAGTCCTCTTGGATGAAATGTGATGATTCTGGAGTGTTCTGAATGCTGATGGGAATTATTGATTTTTCACAGTGGAACTCATTTTCCCAGGGTGGCGAATTAGTCCTCCTCTTGGTAAAACAGTGTCGAAAACTGGTTTTTAATAGTCAGGATCCAGAATCTGACAAAACTCATATTTTTAGTCCTAATGTGGGACTCATTCACCACTAATGGTGAATCAGTCCTCTCCCAAAATTTTGGAAAATCAGAAGACAACTCTGCAACACCAGATCTGAAAATGTCTGCTTGTCAAGTTGTCAAAGTCAATCCTACGGGAAATTTATAGAAAACCTTCTTCAAGCTTGAAATATACTTGAGTTGACTTGAAACACCTAGTTGACTTTTCTTACCACTTTTCAACACATAAATGCTTGATAAATTTCCATACCTAAGTCTTCAAACACATATGTAAGAGGGAAAAATGGTTGAGCGTTAGTAAATAGGGGTTTGCCTTGGTCAAACCCCACTTTTGGTAATCAAACCCTTAATAAAATAATGAAATGTAAAGGAATGATAAACTAACGACATGAAAATGCTATCATCTTACCATGACCTCAATAATGCAAGTTTGAAGTAATGTCAATGGATGGTTCAAAGTACTTGAATATTGCTTGAATGCTTGTATGAGAAAATATTGCTTGGGAGATGTAAAATGAAGTGAAAAATGACTATTTATACAATCTTGTGTCATAGTTTCCTATTCATACCTCATCATAGGGCGACATCAAGTGATTTTTAATAAAATCCTAAAAATAAAGTTAAAATATTTTGAATTTGGGGCCAAGGGGGACTCATTCGCCACCCATGGCGAATGGGTTCCACCTAGGACCTAAAAACAAGTGTCAGGAAATATGTTTCATTTAATATTGTTTTTCGGGATAATATCCAAAAATGCACTTAATTAAAGCATATGAGGGCATAAAAGGGGTCAAATAAGTCATAATAAGAGATAAATAGTGAAGATGTGCCTAGGAAAGTGTGAAATCTTGTTACAAGTCTTTACAACACTTCAAAATTGGACTTGATGATGTGTAAAAAGGTGAGTTTTAGGTGAATTGTAATGAATAGAGTCTAGAATAATGTAGAAATGTCTTACAACACTTCACAACACCTTCACAAGACATCATTATTTGAATTTTAGTACCTAAATATTCATGTTTAAGTCATGTTGCAACATAAAATCAAAGCAAAATATATCAAATACCATGAAACAAGATCTAAAATTCCATGAAAATGACAAAGGGCCATTTTTCTATGGCACACAAGGATATCAAATCACTACTTATGGGATGGATCGTTTGCATCATGCCATAAAGGGAGATCATATTTTTAGAAATATCGTACTCTTGGAGGACATGAAACCCAAGGAAACCACCAAGGAAAGGACACATTACAAGAAAAAATAAAAATCACACCATGGAATTTGGTGAAAGATGCCATTGATGTATGCCCCCAGTTTCATGCATTTGCTACACCATTGCTATGAGAAATTTCTTTAAAGTAGCCAACGTTTTGTTCTAAGAGATGAGAGCTTTCCTCGAAAAACCATATGCCAAGTCATATGTTTCCAAAATAAAGTTGTGTCATGAAATAGGAAGGAAGGGTTTCCCCCAAAAATACATAAGGGATCTATGGATTTGGGGTAAGTATGTCTTTGCTACAATGTTGTTTTAGAGAGCTTGGAACTATCATTGTTTTAGGGTTTCTTGAATGTTTGGAAGGGCTTTTGGTTCAATCATTGTTTCATCAAGAATAGGTGTTTCAATCATAGGTTGAGGTATGTTTCTAAGGGATAATTCTACTATTTTCTTTGTCTTGAAATTTTGATATTATTTGAAAAAGAATTCCACACAAGTCTTGATAGGTTCCATAGGTTTGGTCCAAAAGAAATCTAATGAAAATTTTCCTTGGGCCGACGCAAGATTAAGTCCACTATGATGCATGGTAATGATGTCATTTCCAAATGGAAATTTTAGACATTTATGCACAACCGAAGGGATGAAATTCATGGAGCAAAGCCATGGATAGCCCAGCTTCACATGAAATTGGTCTGATTGTGGAATGATGGTAAATGAGACAGTTAATATTTTTGGTCCAAATTTTAAAGGGAGATCTATTAATCCCATCATAGGACAAGAAAAATAATTATGCATCTTGATCCATGCTTTTGGTTTGTCATATGTATCTTGATATAGATGATGCACATATAAGAATTCTTCGGTGATCATGTTCTCTCCATAAATGGGACCAATCAATATCCCATTAGTGGGCTTATGATTGATTTGGCTAGCTATGTAAAGAGGGTCATCAGGTGCATGCTTATGTGTGTCATTTTGTGAGAAATCAATGTCAAGAGGCCTTTTAGTTGAGCCCTTACGAGGTCTAGCTTCAATAAATAATACCATTTTAATCTATTATTCTTCATGGATATCTTTTTTGTTTTCATCATTTGTGTCTACTTTCATTACATCGTTCTTTGTTTCAATAGCTTCAATAAGGTTGAATATGGCATGTATATTATTATTGTTGTGTTTGTTCAAATAATCATGATAGAAGCAACTAGGGCTATAGAAACTTTGTGTTTTGTTTCAAATTTTAAGCACTTTCCTTATATTTTGTATAATGGGAACCATGCAAATGTCTATGCTTTCACTAAGGATATTATGTTGGAATTTTTCTAGTTGTTCATCTAGTTTTTCTATAACATCATGCAAATTGATTCTAGTAGGTGAAGCCATGGGCAATGAAGTATGCAAACTATGAGCCATATAGGGTTTATTATCAATACTATCAGAGAGAGAGTGAGAAAACCCAAGATCCACGACGAGTGAGATATCGCAAGATGAAATGAGCCTCATACTCTGTCTTACAATAGTATTGCTAATAGGACACCAAGTTGTAAAGCTCATACGAGTTTTACAAACCTAGTGTGCAAACCCTAAATGGAAAGGATATTAATGAAATGACCTAGAATGTAAGTTTTAGTTTCTACACAATGAAATAAACTAAAAATGATATGTTCTAAATGCAATTTTGATTCTTGACAATACACTAAAATGAAGCAATTTAAGCTAAATGTAATGAATTTAATAAAACAATAAATTAGAAAACTAAAATAGGAAAGTAACAGCAGAAAATAGAAGCCTAAAATTGAGATTTTAATTTCCAAAAAATGTAGATTAGTAGCTAACAAGGACTCATTCGGGAGTAATGGCGAATGGGTCCTAGTTGGGTATTTTTGAAATATTTTTGTTGATTTTTAAGATATTTTTAATACTTTTTCAAATGCTAGAAGTTTTAGGTTTTATATGATTAGTGACTCATTCACTAGTAAAGGTGAATGAGTCCTTATTAGGTATTTTTTAACTATTTTTGAATGATTTTCAAGCTTTTAATAATGTCTCTCAATTCTAGGTCTAAGACAGTAACTTTCAATTTCAAATTTTTCAGAAATGTAATGTGAAAATGCAATGAAATAATGAATGCAAAGACCTATTTTGAAATGCAATGTTGTTTTAATTTTCAAATGCAATTTTATGAGATCTAAATGATATGCATAATGATTGATTTTTTTTTGTATTTTTAAGATTTAGAGAATGCAAAACAATGCAAGTCTAAACCGTAAATGAGATCTAATTCAATGAAAAACTAAACTCAAATAAATGGAATAACTAACCTCAGATGCAATGAAAGACTTCAAAAATAAAAAAATTTTGCAATATTCAATAGGTCAGGTTCACCAAAATGAATTGATCAAGATTATGAACTGTATACACCTAAAATCAGTCAAGATAATTAATTAATTAATTACTAGTTATTTAATTAATAAACCTCTTATTTCATCTACTTATAAATAAATGCTAAATTTATTTATATAGTTCATGATTTTCTAATTCTTCATATAAAATAACATTCCTTTAATTTAGGGTATGTGCAGGATCATGATGGGCCAAAAAGTGGCGATATGATGGTATGTGTAGGGTATGTGGCTGATGACATTGTTTTTACCCAAAATTGATGAAACGAAAAGGGTTTTTTAAGGAGATTCTCAACTTTCCACCAATATAAATTATGCTTTACTTTGAATTTAATAAATAATTATTATTCATTTTCTATTTGAATTAGGACTAAAGTCCTGATTGATAAACTACTTGAAAAACATCTATAGCTTTCAAATGGTATCATATTATTTGAATCTGAAACATGTGTCACATTCTATACTTCGTATAGTAGAGGATTAAGGAAAAAAAAAAATTAATCAAGTTTTGACCAAGTTAAGGTGGTCAGACATACGATTTTTTATAGTTTTTAAAAGTTGTAATAAAAAATTCATAATTAATTATTTACTGAGAAAAAAATTACAAACAAATATGCATCACATCAGGACATGAGTCCTCTACTTATATCTAAAATATTATAAAAAAATATTATCATTTTATTGTGGTTAGTGTGGCCAAACAGACACCTACTTATTTTTTCCCTGAAATTTAAGTACTACTGCATTGAAATTTTTTCACCAAATAGATATATATATATATATATATATATATATATATATATATATATAGTATATATATATATATATATATATATATATATATATATATATATATATATATATATATATATATATATATATATATATATATTAAAATAAAGCTTATTAGTTTAGAAACTACATCAAATTTGCTACAGATTCTATTCTTACATATTTTTTAAATAATATAGATAGCTTATTCAAATTTTTATGTCAAATTTCCTAACTCTGATTTTTCTGAATTTTTTGCCACTTAAAGGCCTATTTTTTCCATCTGCAGCAAAATAAATATAGTTTGTTTTATTTAATTAATAATCTTCTCACTAAGTTCAAATGCCCAATTTGAATTTAAGCACATCTCTACAGTACTTTTTGGCCACATCATCAAGTGTCACATGTATTTAAATATCACTAATATTTAAATTACATTATTTTCAACCAATTCCAAAACACACTTTTGACACTTGACTTTCTCACACACTTGATTCTCTCATACATTTGGCATGTTGCCTTTGATCGAGGGAATATCCTCCATGATTCTTCAATATCCATCGTTCATCTCTCATGTTTGAATCTTGGCCATTTATCACTGCCACATCATAAGATGCTTTGGAAATCCTATAAATACAAGCCCATTCTACAACATTCTACATCACATCTTGGAGTAAACTTATTATGCAGAAATAGCATTGGAGGACTTAGAGTTTGAGTTTAGAGAATTTAGCATTTATCATTTGAGCATTATGGTATCATGTTAACTTAGAATCATGTCGTAGTTCATATTTACATTGTAGTTACCATCTTAGATTTAATACAACATCTCCATCATATCATCTAACATACTTTTTCATAGTATCATCTCCATTTTAGATAACAACACCAGAATGTTAGCTTCATATCATTTGTATATCAATCATGTATCATCTTAAACAACATCTCATTTCTTAAGTTTTCATCCAAACCAGTCATAGTGCACATATAGATCTGAGAGCACTCATGATTTAAAGGATCCTTGAGAATATAGAACAATGGAATGTTTTTAGAGATTTATTTTTCTGCAATTGGATTAGTTTTATGATTCAAATCTTTAATGCAATACATCTCATTGATGTTTGTGTGTCTTACTATTGATTTAATAACTCCCATGATTTCACACACACATAAATTGGCACCCACCATGGGGATGAACCCCATTTTTAATGATTTTTTGGAAAAGTTTTTGTAAGTAGGTTGGACATGATGTTTTAGTGCGATTGTGAGTTCTTTCGGTGCATACGACAATTTTTTTGGGGAATTCAATTTCTATTACAACGCATATGACAAATATGTTTGCGCATTTGTGGAATGTTACAATGCATACAATATTTCTTTTGGTGCATCCAACAACTGTTGTAGCTCATACAGGGAGTTTTTCAGCACTTTCAGTCAATACTTTAGCGCATTCATTAGTTTCCATCGCACATAGAGTAGATCTTGTGGTGCATCCATTAATTTTTCTAGTGCATTGGATAGTTCTTTTAGCGCATTGATGTTTTAGCACATACAATGACTGTTTTAACACATCAGTTTAAATTTGCAAAATATTAGAATCCTAAGAACTAATTGATGTTTTCTACCTATAGGTACTTTTATACGCTGATCAAAGACAAACTTATGCAACTACTAATGATATATGTAGGGGCTAGAGTTATTTGAATGCTTTTTTTTTATTAAGATAGGCATCTAGCTTAATTAAAAGGTTAAAGAACCCCTTGTCTTTCATGCTTGAAGTGATAGGCCTATTCTCTCCCCTTAATTAGGTGATTAGAATGCTAGACTCACTATTTTATGCTTTATTAACACCTTTAGGAGGCCTACCATAGTGGGAAAAAGTACTCACCCTACAGGAACAACCAAAGCTAGGTTTTCCAACCCACTATAATCAAAAGTGAATTTGAGGAAAGTCCACAATTCAACAGTAGTGTGCAAAATAACCATCTCCAAAGCCTTTGTTCTAAAGGTTGGGAGGTCTCCTAAGGGAGTTTATCTATTGTCACACTGAATGAAAACCTTTATTATGAACCTTAGTGTAGAAACCAACTGAGTCATTTTTCAAACACTTTCTATAACACAGTGCAAGGGGAGGGAATAATCTTCCCCCAAGATACTCACCATATAACACTAGAGATCCCTGGCCAAAAGCGAAGGATTCAGCTTTGGTTTTGACTTGAGAAAGGATAAAACATGGGTGCTCTCTAGGGGATGACAGGGCTGTGTGAGATGACATGGTTTTAAGATGTGGGCTGTGGAATTTTAAGTGACCCTTGAGAATAGAAAAGTGCTTTATTTGTCTTCTTTTGTGCTATACCCATGGAAATGAAAAAAACCAGACCAGGTTCTTGAATATGCACTCAATGTTTATTTACTAGGCTTGACACAACTATTTGACAACTTGTTGTTATGTTTGAAGTCATGATTCAAGAAATCATCCATTTGAACACTTGATTCTCACAAATTGAAAAATAGAAACCAAGAAAAACTCACTATCCATCCTATCATACCTTGGAAACATTCAGATTTGTGGATTAAAAAACCACGCAGACCGTCAAAAACATTGAAAATTTCTAGATTAACACATTTATCCTTTGTTCCAACGCATTCGCTCCATCTTCTAGCACATTCGTGCAATCTAGTAGTGCATCCATTCACTATTATAATGCATTTCAACAATATTATAGAACATCCATTGACTATTTTAGCACATCTGAGAAATCTTATAACAAATCCACTCAATGTTATAATGCATGTATGCAATCTGGTAGTGTGTCCATTTACTATTATAGTTCATCTAAGTTGTCTTTCAGTGCATTAACTTGTTGTTCGAGCATATAGACAGAGTCTTTTAGTGCATTGAGTCAATATACTGGCACATTCATTTACTATTGTAGTGCATTTGGGATATCTTTTACCACATTAGTGCAATAATTTAGCGCATCCAGGATCTATTTTTTGCACATCCATAAAATCAAAAAACCTGAGAGTTAAATTTGTCCCCTGTTTCAAAGTTTGAACCAGAATTCAAAATCTTTTTCAGCCTAGAATCATTCCTCAAGTGCAATAGATTCTTAAAAATTTTAAAACTGATCTCTACAAGTGGAATTTTTCAAGCCAAACCAATATCTAACATCTCAAAGTGCCTAAATCATCAAACTTATCATATCCCTGATTGTTAAGCTAAGTTTCATCATCAGGATTTGTCATCCTCTCATCATGAAACAAAGTTGTATAATCAATTTAAACTTAGTCTTATAAATAGAATTTGTCATTCTATTTGACTTAGTTTTCATCGTTGGCACTCTTCCAAACAAAGATCAAATTTTATTCAAAGTGTAACACTTGTATGCCCATTCAAACAAGATTACAAAAGCAAAAACTCAAGGAAAAAGATCTCAAAACTTGAAACATCAAAACTCAAAACACCATGGCTAAACCTAAAGAGAATCCTTTCCATGGAAGCCACAACATTGATGGTGAAGAAATAACTGGGGAAGACATCCAAAATGTTGAACAAGATCCAAATTTCCACAAGTGCTTAGAAAATATTTTTGAAAGAAATGGGGAGAAATACTTGCTAATGCTAGCTAAACAAGGTGTCAAATTTCCTGATGACTTTGATTTCAATCAATTGAAATCACCTCCTAAAAAGCATGAAAATCATTTAGAACAAGTGGTTTCCTTAACTCATCAAATGAAAAACCTCCAACAAAAAATTCTTGACATGCAAAGAGGAACCTCAAAACGATACTTGATACAAGATATTTGTCCATATCCTTTTGATCAAAGTATCCACATGATTCCTTTTCCCAAACATAGTGAATTCCAAAAGTATGACAAATACAATGGTAAAATCGATCCAATAGATCATGTGAGGGAATTTAGAACCATGAGTCTTGAATTTGCACATGAAGAAACTCACTTGATGAGGTTATTCCCACGCAACCTAGGTGGACAATGTCTTGAATGGTTCTCCAAACTTGGACCACCAATTAATACCTTTGAAGAATTGGTTAACAAGTTCATCACCCAATACTCTTATAACATCCAACATGACATAACAATGAAAGATTTTTGCAACTTGAAACAAAAAAAAATGGTGAATCGTTCCTCATATTTTTGCAAAAATGGAGAAGGTTATTTGCAAGATATTCTCGTCCCATACCTGAAAAGGAAAAGATAGAAATCTTTATTGATAACCTAAATGACGAGATGAGCTACAGATTGGAGTTTCAATGTCCACCTACCTTCAAAAAATTGATTGAAAATGGGATTAAAATTGAAGAATATTTGGTCAAAAGAGGAGTCATAAAACTTTACAATGAAAACAACGCATCAAGATCATCTAACAATTACAACAGTAATGATAAACCAAAGTTTTGGCAATGAAAATAAATGTTGGTAACAATGATGGTGCAGCTGAAACACAAAATGAAAAACCAGTGTTCAACTTGACAACAATGGCCACCAAAACCAATTAAAACAATAATCCACCCAACAACCAAAATTTTAATGAAACAATAATCAAGGTAATGTTGAATCTAGAAGACCACCATATCGAACATCCTCAAATCGAAGAACGTTCACACCTTTGGGACAATCATTAGAATCAACATTAAAGGAGCTTCTTATAGCCAAAGTCATAACATTACCAGAGGAAAGAAATTTGGAACCCCAAGTTAAACCTTCATGGTTGAATGATGCTCATTTTTGTGATTTTCATAGAAACAAAGGACATAAAATCAACGATTGCATTCAATTGAAGCATCTGATACAAGACTTTATTGACAACAAGAACATATTTATAGAAGGACCCCAAACAAACAATAGTCATGGAGTGTTCAAGACCCCTCTACCAAACTATGAAAAAGGGGAATTTTCTTCATCGAATACCAAAGGAAAAAAATGTGAACTAAATTTATGACACCCCTATTCTCCATATCGAGGTGGTTGATGATAAAATCCATGACAAGCCAGATCTTATTGCAGCTGATAACCCAATAAATGATAGCACCATTGAACATGAACAAAACATCATTGCAACTGAAAATCATCACCATGGTACCAACACTGCCTCAGATCAAATCAATGACCTTGTGCCAATAAATCTAAGCACCAACATTGCTACAAATTACAATAAAATTAATGTCATTAAAATCAAAGAAAAAAAAGATAATTCACCAATCAATGCAATCACAAGAGGACAAGCCAAGGTAACATTGAAAGGAGCTACCCCTTCCATTTCCAAAATAAATGCTACCCCTACAACTCAATATAACATCGTTGATCAATTGTAGAAAATACCTGCTCAAATATCCATATTAGAGCTTCTCAATATTTCACCAACGCACAAAGAAATCTTAGAACAAGCTCTAGTATCCACCACAGTACCAAACAACTTGGAGGTTTTCCAATTTTAAACTATGGTGGGACACTTAACCGTACCTCATTTCCTATTGTTTTTCAAACATGATGATGTGTCTATCACCCATCCACATAGTGTTTCCCTCCACATTGAGGTTTTAATTCATAAACATCACATCAAATGTGTTCTAATAGATGGTGGAGCTCACCTAAATATCTATACTTTGAAATTTGTCAGTGCTCTGGGATACTCAGAAAATGATATTGATCCTAGAAGGGAAATCACAATAAAAGCACATGATGATGAAGAGAGATCTTCCCAAGGGTTGATAGTGCTACCTATTCAAGTGGGACCAGTTGCCAAAGACATAATCTACCAAGTTTTTGGAAAATAATTAACATACAACATACTCTTGGGACATCCTGAGATTCATGAGATGTAAGCAGTACCCTCAACATATCATCAATGTCTGAAATTTCCTTTCAATAGGTAAGAAATCACTATTACAGCTAATTCCAACAATCCCCAATATTGCAACACACTTAAAACAACCCAACACACTTTTGTGCCACACAACAGGGAAGCTACAATGCCTATTTCATCAAATAATGTAATACAACTAAATTCCTTGTCAAAGTGGGTTGAGAAAAAGGACCAGTCAAAGGGTAAGGGTATCGGTGATTCCACTCTATCAAGTAACAAAAGTACATCAAATTCTTCATCAAATCAACTTGAGGTAAAGGGTCAGTCAAAAGAGAAAGGTATTGGTAATTCTAACCATCAGATCATGAAAGAAAACTCAATGCCTTATCAAAACAGGTTGAAAAGATCCAATTGAAAGACAAAGGAATGAGGGAATACTCATTTGAGTAATCCTTATATTTATCACAAGTTTCATATTCTACTAATTCATATGGGCAGCCATCAACATCAAGACAACAATCATCACAACAAACCACACTTTTTGATAGCACCTTTGTAAAAGTAGACACCTTAGTGGATGAATCATAAGACAAAGAGGCTTTAAACTGGTTATACAAAGATGATGAAGCATCACAAGCATCCACTTCAAATGTACAAATAAAGAAATATGGAAAAGGAAAAGTAATCCTAGAAAATATGGGATATGAGGGAAAAGGTCCTATTGGTAAAATAAAAGAAGGCGTCATAGAACCAATACAGCCCATCACGATGAATTCAAAGGAAAAGACGAGACTAGCATATAGAGAAGAATCAAAGAGAAAACCAGAAAAAGGGTTGTTGAGAGAATTCTCCAATTAAGAGATAGTTCTGAAACAGATTCCAATGAATATGAATGGGATTCCCTCTCTGAAGAGTCTTATCATGATAAGGAAATTTATGTGATATGAAAGTATACACCAAAATGTATGGAGGGATAGAGCTCGAGTTCTAGACCACTTGAAAATGGATCACTACATATCGATCACTCAAGTGAAGACGATCATTCTTCTAGTGAGATACATACTTCGAAAGAGAGTAACATCATAGACCTTGATATTGCTATCAGACACTTTGATGACATTACTATCATGACACTCACCCCTTTGACCTTAGCCAATTTGACAATTCCTTGCCATTGATGCACCCTAAACTGATTGACTAGGACCAAAATGAGGTGCTTGACATACCAGTCTTTCCAAATGATGATGCCATTGTAAACTTCCTTTACTCTAACAATCCTGAAACATGTTCCACCAGTTAATCTCATAACGAAGCTTTAGACAAGGGGAGTACCAAATCTCTCAACTGCAAAACAATGAATATTAAAAATGGATCTAATGGTGAAAACCATTCAATGGTAGCATTAGATCAAGAAAAAGTAAAGATAAATAGCACATTTGATGGTGAAAACCTCTCTGAGGCACCAAAAGATGGGAGATTTGACTCTCTTCCCTAGTATTATCATGAGAGATCGTTAGTGCTAACTGAACCTACAAAATCCATCAATGTTGGTAGAAATGAAATAGTCAAGACTCTACATCTAGCAGCATCCATGATAGAGGAAGAGAAACCAAACTTAACTAAGTTCTTTGAAGAGAGGAAAATCAACTTTGTGTGGTCCTATGTTGATATTCCAGGTATAGATCCAAAGCTCATCATGCATCATTTATCACTACCACCTGGAGTAAAGCCAGTGAAACAAAAGTTGAGGAAAATGCATCCACACATCGCCCTCCTCGTAAAAGTTAAATTGAAGAAAATGTTGGATATAGGATTTATTAGACCTATTTACTATGCTAAGTGGATATACAATATTCTACCAATTTCAAAACCAGACAAAATCATCAGGATATGCATGGATTTCAAAGATCTCAACAAGGCTTGTCTGAAAGATGATTTTCCTCTACCTAACATTGATATCATCGTAGACTTGATAGCTAGATATGAAATTATCTCACTTATATATGGCTTTTCTGGTTACAATCAAATAAAGGTAGTACTTGAAGCTCAAGATAAGACAACTTTCACATGTCCTCGGTGCACTTTCTACTGGAATGTAATGCCTTTTGGGTTGAAAAATGTTGGAGCCACATATCAGAGAGCAATGACCACCATCTTCCATGACATGATGCACACTTTCATGGAGGACTATGTAGATGACTTATTGGAAAAGTCATTCACTAGGGAAATACGTCTAGAAATTTTAGACAAGATCTTCACCAAACTGGAGAAATTCAATGTGAGGTTAAATCCCAAGAATTATGTATTTGGCGTAACATCAGCTAAATTGTTGGGATATATTGTATTGTCTAAAGGCATCGAGGTGGATTACACGAAGATCAAGGCTATCATGGAGATGCCTCCTCCTAATAATATCAATCAACTCAGGTCATTATAGGGATGGTTCCAATCTATCAAGAAGCTCATCACACAATTGGCTGATAAAACTCATCCTTTCAATCATTTGTTACACAAGAACATTTATTTTAAGTGGGATGAAACATATTAAGAATCCTTTAATCAACTCAAGCAATTTCTGATGTTGCCACCCATACTAGTGCCATCAACCGAAGGAAAACCATTTCTACTCTACATTGCAACAACGGAGATATCTTTGGGCACTTTATTGGCATAGGAAGATTCTACAAGAAAGGAAAGGAAAATTCACTATATCAACAAGACCTTAAATGGTTATGATATCAATTACACCTTTATTGAAAAATCTTTTCTGGGGGTAGTATTCACTACTCAATAGCTAAAACATTACATGCTAACTCACACCATCAAAATCATTGCTAAAATTGATCCATTGAAGTATCTACTCAAAAAAGCTGCCCTGACAGGAAGACTAGCCAAGTGGGTAATGATATTGAGTGAGTTTGATATCCAGTACATAGAAAGAAAAGCAATCAAAGTTCAATCTATAGTAGATCAAATAGCTAAAGCACCATTACCAGATAACCATCCAATGAGCATTGAATTTCCAGATGCAAATGTCTTGATAGTTTCAACATGACAATGGATGTTATACTTCGATGGTTCTTACACACAACATGGATTAGGCGCAGGAATATTTTTTATCATTCCTTAAGGACACACCATTCCCAAGTATTAAAAATTGATGTTTCCTTGTACTAACAACACAACCGAGTATGAAGCATTTATCATTGGAATCAAAGTAGTAATCAAGTGGAAGATCACAGAGTTGCATGTCTATGATGATTCCCGACTAGTCATTAATCAGGTGAATGATGACTACCAGAAAAAGGATGATAAATTGATGCCATATAAAAGAATGGTTGATGACTTCAAAAATTAATTTTTGGAGATCAAATTTGAGTAGATTCCTAGAGGCGACAACAAAGCTACTGATGCTATGGAAACCATGGCTTCTCTCTTGCAAATACCTAAAGAATGAGCCCATTATGAGTTCATGGTGGAACAATCGTTTAATCCCACCTACGAAAATCCTGAATCCCAATTCATCTACCATCTAGTCGAGGTTGATGCTTCCATCTATGTGAAAATCTACACTTATCTAAAAGGCAATACCCTCCCACCTAATTTATCCTAAAACCAAAAGAAAAATTTTATCTGACAAGCAGCTCGACATACTGTGATAGTTGATGTCCTTTACCAATGAGGTCTTGATCAGTACTCTCCTTCATTGTCTAGAATGTAATGAAGTTGAAACCACTTTACAAGAATTTAATGAAGGTATTTGTGGCACACATTCAAATGGCCTAACTTTAGATAAGAAACTCCTACATTTGGGGTATTACTAGCCGAATATGGAGAAGGATTCTTTTCAATATGTCAAAAGGTGTCCAAAATGTCAAATTCATGGAAACCTGATACACACACAAGCACAAGTGTTGCAACCATTCACATCCACATGGCCTTTTTGTCAATGGGAACTGGACCTTGTAGGAAAAATTCATCCATCTTCATCAAATGGACACAAGATTATCATCACAACCACATAGTACTTCACAAAGTGGATTGAAGGTCTGCCTTTTACCACCATCACAAGAAAACAAATTTCGCCATTCATCCTGAATTACATCATCTGTCAGAATGACATTCCTCAGTCCATTATCACAGATAATGGCAGACCTTTCAAGAATCAGGATGTCCAAGAACTGTGTGAGAGGTTTCATATCCAGCATTGGTTTTCTACACCATACTATCCTCAAGGAAATGACCAAGCAAAGGCCTCAAATAAAACCATCCTAAAATTCTTGAAGAAAATCATCAACGATGTTGGATGTGACTAGAATGTTCAACAAAACCATGCTTTGTGGGCTTACAGAATGAGTATCTGCACCCCAACAGGAGCCACACCCTACGCTCTAGTCTATGGATCAGAGGCCATTCTACCTATTGAGGTTGAACTACCATCACTTCATGTGTCACTAAAGGGGATCATTTCATATGAGGATTACAGAGTGTCTAGGCTACAAGAGTTAGAATTGTTGGATGAACATTGTCAGTAGGCAGTTGATCACTTGAAAGCCTATCAATAAAGGATATCTAGAAGTTACAATCATAGAGTAAATCCTAGAACATTTCAGGTGGGTGACATGGTCCTAAAAGAAAATCCCCATGATCAACAAGATTAAGAGAAGGGGAAATTTGAACCAAACTGGCTAGGTCCCTTTGTCATTGTATTAGTCTTTGTATTAGGAGCATATCAATTGTCTATGCCTAAAGGGGATTTGTTTGATGAACCCCTCAATAGCTTGCATCTCAATAAGTTCTACACTTGAACCATCCAGTGCATCGAAAAGGATCTTGAAAAAGTACAAAAAACATCAGAAAATGTCATGAAAAAAATGGTTTCCTTGATGAAAACCTGGCAAACAGGTGTCTTGGTAACAACCAAAAAAATTAAAAAAAGAGAAAAATACAAAAAAAGTGAATTTTTTTTTTTTAAATCATAATAATCTGAAAAAGTGCAATAAAAACAACTAGTGAAAACCTAACAATAGGCGCTATTTGTGATAGGTTATCTTTTCCATCTATTTGAGCATGCCAACTTTTTGGTTTTCCACTCACTTTTTCCATCAATCTTCCTATCATCATAAAGCTCCATGTACATATCCTGGCATCACAGTCGTGTCTCACTCTAGATTGGGGGAAAAATCCTGAACTCACTGGGGGCAATAAACTCTAAGCTTAAACCAACAAAAAAGTAGCAGCTAGACAAACACAACAAAAAAAATGATCATAGTGCAAACCTAACATTGAACATCAATCATAACCATCAGTAACACATCAACCATTAAGCAACAAAAAATCCAAATGAATCAAACCAAAAGAAAACTTTAAATGGATGATGTTCCTTTTGAATCATGGCTTTCACAATTTGGAATGTTTGTTCAACTGTTTTACTTTGATTTTTGTTGTCATATCTTTGGAGTACCTCAATGATGTATTGAACTAGAGGGGCTAGGAAGGATTATGATTCTTCTTTGTCTAATGTCTGCGAGTTGATCACTATTACTATGCAAATTGTCATGAGATGTGTGCTACAAAGTATCATTGATGACATTCAAAATTTGCATAGGAAGAGGATTGAATCTTGTTTGTTTACATGAGGAATACTTAGGTCATCTCGGTTCAATTATACCTAGATGCTTCTGTTAACTTGCAATATCAAAAATCATCAAAGTAGTACTCAAGTCATCATGGTCTAAATATACCATTAATGCTTGTACTCACTTTCAACATTTTAAAAGCTCAATGATGATAAAACAAATGAAAAATTGACTGTTGTGATGACAACCTATGCATATTAGATCTACATGGTTAAGTTAGATTGCATCCATGTCAGTTTGCATCTATATTTATGAGGTTTCCAAGGCTAAAACAATTTCACAATGATGTCATCTCTCACATTAATTGATTGAGTACATTTGACATTAAACAAAACACGTCAATTGCATCATCATTTGCATACATTCGAAAACACATCATTTGCATCATCATTCACATTCATATATCCATGCATCACATCATAATATCCACATCAGAAAACAAAAAAAAGAAGTGTATTGCATCTCACTTGCATAATCAAAATAAATTTCATCAATTTATTAATGGATTAAGAAATTGGTTCATTAAGAAGATTGAATGACATGTCCAGTAGAGTAAGATTTACAAGAAGAAAAGCATCTATATTTTAATAGGGGAATAATTGAACTTGATGCATCTATGGGTATGTGTAGGGTCATCATGGAAAAATAAGGCCCTTAAGTGGCAAAAAATTTAGAAAAAATAGAGTTAGGCAACTTGACGTAAAAATTTAAATAAGTTATCTATATTATTTCGAAAACATGTAAGAATAGAATCTGTAACAAATTGAATGTGGTTTCTAAACTACTAGGTTTATTTTTAAAAAAGAAAAATCTATTTGGTGACAATATGAAATTTTAATGCAGTAGTACTTAAATTTCAGGGAAAAAATAAAAGTAGGTGTCTGTCTGACCACCCTAACCACAATAAAATGATAATATTTTTTTATATAGAAATAAGTAGAGGACTCATGTCCGGATGTAATGCATATTTTTTTGTAATTTTTTCCAAGTAAACAATTAATTATGAATTTTTATTACAAATTTTAAAAAATATAAAAACTTGTATGTCCGACCACCTTATCTTGGTAAACTTCATGAAATTCAAATTTTCTTTTTAATCCTATAGTATGTGAAGCATAGAATGTGATGCATGTTTTGGATTCGAAAAATGTGATACCGTTGAAAGCTATAGATGTTTTTCAATCAGCCTATCAATCAAGACTTTAGTTGTAATTCAAATAGAAAATGAATAATAATTATTTATCAAATTCAAAGTAAAGAATAATTTATATTGGTGGAAAGATGAGAATATCCTTTAAAAACCCTTTTCATTTCATTAATTTTGGGTAAAAAAAATTCGTCAGCCACATACCCTACAAATACCCATCATATTGCCACTTTTTGGCCCATCATGATCCTGCACATACCCCTATAATTGAACTTGATTCATCACTAAAATCATTTACTCCTTTAAATAAAATGGATCTTGGGTTCACTTAAGAAGATTGAAAGACATATCTAGTAGAGGAAGATTATCAAGAAGAAAAAGTTACTGAAGAACATGTCTGGTAAAGATATAATGCCATTGTTATGAACATCTAAAACCAATAATGAAGATGAATTTATTATTACTCGAATCCAACACTGACAAAAAGACTAACTGAATCAACATACTCATACATAGAACATCTCACATCATTTGTATAATCAAATCCATATCACACAGCATAAAACATCATCCATAATCATCATGATCATCATCATATAAACATCATAAACACATAAAACTATGCACCATCATACGATCATTCCTTTCATCCATTCACTCATGCATTAAAATTTTCATACATTCATCCTGTAGACACGTAAAATATACTGATTGACATCATGCATCTGATCCTGACTCACTAACATCGTTTCTTCCTAAATCATCCCTCGGTCTAACCATTTAATCAAATCCCCCTATCTGATTAAATTCATCAATATACCACTCTTGAATAAATAAATCATTTTATCTAATCAAGTCAATCTCTTTTGTTAATTAAATCAATCCATCTGATCTAATTATCCCTATTTAATTAAATAATCAATTTATTTGATTAAATCTCTAAAGACTCTCCATTAAATTAAATAAAGTAAAACCTTATTTGATTTAATCTAACACCATCTCTTTCAATTAAATAAATCAAAATCCTTATTTAATTAATCTCTTGTCACATTTCTCTCTTATTTGATTTAAATAAATCCATAAATTTGAGTCAAATAGGTCACATCATTTAACCTCTCTCATTAAATTAATTAACCCTTGATTAATTTAATCTCATCTCATGTCCCATCCTCTAGATAATGCAAGTTGCACATGAAAATAGATTTAATTCATTTATTAAATCTATATTTTCCTCACAAGGCATCTTTTGGAATATTCTCTCAATAATTTGAATTCAAAAATTCCAAGTCAAATGTACATCCAACAAGGCAATAACTTCATCTTACATGTCATTTGCCTTGAGCCAAGTGGCATTTATTGCATTTTTCCTTCCCTCTTGCATGTCATTTCAACAAATTTAAATTTCAAATATTTGCATTTATTGGCACAAACCCCAAATCTTGCACATTCATCACCCTTTCATAGCTTGACAAGTGGCATCATATCATTGGATGAATGTTAGTCCCACATTGCTCAAATTTGGACATTCATCCATCTTGAAAATCTATAAATAAAATTCTCATATCCTCATTTGATCATCCACAATCTAGGCAAAGTTACCATGCTCAAATATCTCTTAAATTTCAACCATTATCATTGAGTCATAGCTAGGTTCTTGCAGATTTTGGCTTGGAGTTCTCATCTTTCATCAAAGTGGATCAATATCATCTTCAACCTATCAAGATTTCATCATAGGAATTGGGAAAGGGCCAATTTTCACATCAAATTGGCACCAATTCCCCCATGGGATCATGAGTTTGCATATTTAAATTAGGATTCAAGCTATTTCATTCTTTTTATTTTGTTCTTCATTGTTGTCTTTCCTATTTTGAATTTGTAAATGGATTTCATGGGGAATCCTTGTTTTAGCTTGCAATTCCTTGTTTAACTTGTTTACTCATGTTGTTTTGCAGGTACTCGGAAAAGGGTTCTCACATTTGGCGCTAGGAGGGCTGCATTTCACTTTCAATCCGTTTTCCTCAAAATTTTCGCATTTTCATTCACACCTAGAAAATTCGAATGTTGGGAGCTCAACGTCGCTGTTTTGGCACCGCTAGATTCTCAGTGTTGCTATATAGCACCACTGGAATTTGAAATTGCGACGCTGGACTCGTCCTGCCAAGAAAATTTGAATTTCAAACTCCATTGCTGGACTCACCGACCTCAAAAATTTTCAAGAAAAAATTAAACAGTGACATTGGAAGGAAACCGCGACATTGGGCAAAAAATGTGATGCAGTTGAGATCTCTGTCTCAACATAGAGTGCCTCTGACTGGTAAACGGTGCTATGAGGGCACCACTAAGAAGAAAAATTTGATTTTTTGCACGTGCTTTTGATTTATGATTAATTTATGTTCTATTTTCTGGTTTTTAATTTTTGTATTATTCCAGAATCTGACTGGTTTTTCTCACGTGTAGGTTGGAAATCAAAAGCAAGGGAAGAAGGAGCATGATGATGATATTTCATCCAGTCAAAGTGTTTTTAAACACTTTAGTGTTTGTTTAACACTTCTTTAAGAATTTGTTATCTCTTCTTTCTTAGGACACTAATCTTCCTTTGAGTTTAAAAAGAATCTTTTTGTTTATTTCTTGCAAAGGCTAAAACAAACCTTAGGATCACAACTTACTAGATTTTGTTTCTTGGATTAACAAACTGAACAAAATGTCTTACACTTGTGATTTGGTGCTCTAAAATGAACTCACATTTTTCTTTGTGGATTTAAAAAGAACAAGTGTAACTTTGTTTCTTGTGAGGGCTTACTTAAACTAAAGCCATTGAAAAAGGACGTATGCACTTCTCTCGCACTTTATTGCGATCTTGAGAATCAAAAGGCCTTTTTCATGACTTTAGGGTGAGACAAAGCAATCACCTTGACACTTCGACTTGGGTTTAAAATTGAACATCTTGTGTGAGTGTGAGTGAGGGAATTTTCACGTATATTCTCTCTCTTTGTTGCTATCAAAGATTGATCGAGTTACGAATTTTGTTCTTCATTCACTTTTGTTTATCCTAGAGGGCTTGCCTTGGGGAAAAAGTACTCACCCAAGGGAACGACTCAACCAATAACACTCTAAAGCCAAGAGTATTTCCAATTGGGATATAAATGTGGATATTGGAAGAAACGCCAATATCACACGGTTGATTCCGACAAGATGGATCCAAAAGGGGACTCTTGCCGTATGGGTCAATCTCCACAAATGAAAAGTCTTTACTAAAACGTACGTGCTAGAATTTTCCAAAATCCTTTAATCTATTTGTTGGTGCAAGAACGGTCATTTTGAAGCCACCCCACACTTTTATGGTCTTCTAGTAGAAATAGAAAATATGCCATGGGAGTTTCATGGTGTTGATGCTTGGCTGCCCTAATTGACATTAATGAGCCATGGAGGGGAGCCATTGGGGTCAAGCATCTAACCATTTGCTAGAGATAAGTGTAGCTGGACTTGTCCAAGTGGGAATCCAACAAATATTGTCTTACACATCCATAGGATTGTACTTATTCTTGGGTTACAAAATGCATTACTTGATTGAAAACATCTCCAAAACAAACACTTAACATCATCCAAATTTCAAACCCTTTTGGAGACAAATATAATTGACTCAATCCATATGTTATTGCTTTCCCTTGGGATTCACATCCTTAGAGGTTTCTAAACATTGGATTATATCTCGATTTGTCTTCTTAAGTAAACAAATAGGAAAACCCTTGCCTTAAGTTCATTAAATTTCCACATAACATATCTTGTGGGATTTGAAGAAATTAAGACATTGGACATCTTATTTTGAAAACCTAATTGAAGAAAGTGTTTTTGGTAAAATAAAGACATTAAGCAAAGCTAAGAAAAATGATCTTTCATATGTGTTGAAGACTCACAACCCCAAAGAAAAAATCATTGGTTGGAAATCCGAAAATGAATGTTCAAATGAAATCATTTCTTGGTTACAAGTGTCTTTAGGAAGCATTTGCATGCTTTTCAATACCTAGGTCTAGGCAAACAAAGTGTCTTTGTTAGGTTCATCTTGGGATCAAAAAATAAATCAAAATATTTTCATCCACCCTTCAAAACATCAAACATCATCTCACCATCACCTTTTGAAAATCTTGAAAACATCCTTATGCTAGGTCTTTTGGAAAAATCAAACATCATCAAAATCTTTGAGTCTAGGTCCTTGAAAACATTATCAAAATCATCTTTTGGCTAGGTATGTGTAGATGTATCCTTTTGCATATGCTTAGTCAAAGTCATCAAAATCATCTTGTTTAGCTTGGTATACATAGATGCATCCTTCTTTGTATGCTTAGCTAAATTATCACCTCATTTGAATAGGTGTGGGTATATGCATCCTTCTCCCCACACATACTCAAATCATCATCTCTTGAACAAATCTATCCCTTAGATCACCATCCAACATCTTAGGGTCTTTTTGTTCAAAATCAAAACAATCAAAACCAAATAAAAATCAAGGACAAACTCAAAACCAATATAAAAAATCCAAAACATATCCGAAAGTGCAAGAAACCTAGCATCTCTCATCAAAGATTGATCAAAAGACCATAACATCCACATAATTCATCCCTTGCATCATCATCACATCATCTCTCGATCCTCAAGATATCATAAAATTCTTCACTTTGGGGCATAAAATAAAGATCAATCCAAAAGAAATCAAGAGAGTCATTTCCCATTCTTAAAAATTGATCCTTGTTTTATGGTTCAAACTAGATCTCAATAGAAGAAGAGCATGGAAGCCAACAAAGAAACACCCGCTTCGAGTGATCTTAGCCAAACAAATGTTGAGATAAATCCTGCTGAATCAAGTAATCCATTAACCATCTCATCATCCCAAAATCCGCAAGAGGAAAACCAAGGAGAAGACCTTACCCTTGGGATGTCTCACAAAGAAATAACAGAAATGCTCCAAAATCCAGAAAACCATAGAATCATCAACATCATGATGAGGCTCAACCCTTAGTTATACATGCTTGAGCTAGCAAAACAAGGGGCCAAGTTACCTTTGGATTTCAATTTGAGTACCATAGTGGAGACATCATTTCCTCCAATCTCATCCACCATCCCCATCTCATCTATACCCCCATCCTAAAACATCACACAAAACATTCTGCAAATCACCACATCTTTTGCTCCAACCCAACCCAATGTTAACAAGGGAAATGCATTCCTCATTGCTCTTCAAGCACACCCCCTTGTTAATAATCAAAATTTGGATGCAAAAACCACTTTGGAACAAAACATACCCCAAAACCCATGATCACACAAAAATGTTCCTCTCACATTCCATCACGATCCATCAACATCATTTTTTCACGCAACACCTCAAACACCTCTTCTCACAAATTCACAAGAAGAGGGAGATATGTTCGGACCAGGGAGCATCTATGACACCACAACATTTTCACAAGCACTTGCACCCCTCACATTTCCATCTTTCCCACCATTGCCATCATCATCCACACTACTCCTTAGATTAGGGCTTCCCCCTCTACCAAATATTAATCAAACCACTATCCCAAATATCAATCAAAGCATCATAACAAACAATCAAAATTTGTTGTTGATATCGCAACAATAAATGAAAAATACACAAGAAATTGCATCATCATCAAACACCCCCCTAACATCACAAAGCATGGTCTCTCAAGGACCAATCACATCAACAACACCAACACCACATTCACAAATACCATTCCAAATCCACCACCAACTTTCACCACATCAAGCCAATATGACGCAACATTGGAAGCTGCTTTCCAAAGAGGATACCAACAAGTTCAAAAACAAAAAGCCGAACAACTAGCTACTCAACAAGTTGCTCAAGCTATGCAAGATGCTCAAGCCACACAAGCTACTCAAGCCGCACAAGCTACCTAGGCTGCACAAGCCTCCTTACAAGTGCAACAAGCCCAAGTGTTATTGCAACAACAACAACAACAAGCTGCCCAAGCTGCGTAGGCATTGCAAGCATTACAAGCAAAAAAGGTTGCTCAAGCGCAAACCTTATTACAACAACAAGCAACCCAAGAACAAGCACAAGTAGCACAAGCACATGCTCAAGCGCAAGGTCAATATCAAGCACAACTTCTTACGCAAAGACAAGCAGTGCAATTGCAAGCATATCAGTAGGCGATAAAGCAATATCAAGAGCAACAAGAAGCAACAGAATTAGAAGCCCAACAACAAGCGTTGTTGGAACAACAGCAAGCACAACAAGCACAACAACAAGCACAAATCTTAGTACAACAACAGGCATTGTTCATACAAAAGCAGGTAGAAGCCTACCTCGCTTGAAAAAACATACAGATACCATCGAACAACACACCGACCAACCCACCCATCCAAACCATGATTGCAACACCCCAAAAAACCTTCATCCCACCCCCTGATCTGTAAAATGATGTCAAGACACAAATCAGGTTGCTCTCGTAACAAGTGCTTGATCTCCAATCGGGACGAACAATGAAAACACCAAGTAACTTATGTCCCTATCCATTTGATAGGAGCCTAGATATGAAACCATTCCCCAAGGGATTTTAAATCCCCAAATTTGAAAAATATCGAGGGATGGGAAACCTTGAGGATCACATTAGGGAATTCCATGTTCATTGTGTGGAAGTCACATACGACGATACTTATCTGATGCGACTATTTCCTAGGAGCTTGGCAGGCCCCGCTATAGAATGGTTCTCTCACTTACCTTCAGGCATTAGAACATTCCAAGAAATTAGGGACGCATTCATTAAAAACTACACATGTAACATTGCAATGGATGTTAGTCTCGAAGAACTCTCGGCTCTAAAACAAGGAAAGAATGAATCTTTCACTTCATTCCTTGAACGATGGCGATCTAAGGCTAATCGGAGCAAGTGGGCCATGCTAGAAGAACAACAATTTTGCACCATCATACCAACCTTGAAGGCCGCTTGGAATTTCATCTCAAGGTTTAGGGCATCACCACATACGGTCAATTGATGAACAAGGTGCTTAGCATCGAAAGAGCCCTTGTGACTCAACCCGTGGAATCAACACCATACCATGAGCAGCAAAAAAACTGCCCACCATCCAATTACAATGATAAACCACAAACGTGGGCAAGAAATAAAAATGTTACTAATGATGGTGTCGTAGATGCCAAGGTGGTCATTAGTGGTCCTCGTCAAAACACACCCGTACAACAAATCCAAACACAAAATATCAACCTAACAACAATCCAACCATCAATAACCTCAATGACCAAAGGGGACCACCTCAATGCAAAAGCTATCCCAAACGAAAATACACCACTTTGGGGGAACCACTTGAAGACATAATAAAAAGTTGATCGATGAAAAACTCATCAAACCTCCTACATTTGAAAATTACCAAGAACCCGATGTCAAACCTCCTTGGTATAATGAGAACCAACTTTGCGAATTCCATAAAATCAAAGGCCACACTACAAACAGTTGCATGAGACTCAAAAACATCATCCAAGATCTCGTCGATAAGAAAATCATAAACGTGGAACAACCTACAAGAAATCAGGATCTTAAGATATATATGAATCCAATGCCGAATCATGGTAACAGAGGGAATAAAAATGACAAAGGGAAAGGAAATGTAAATCATCTTTATGAATCAGTCGTTGCCTCCCTAAATGAGGACTGCATGGTCATCACCATCAAGGGTGCCCATGTCGAAGATTGTGTAGTCACCACAAGAGGCGAAAAAGTGACCATCGCAAGATCATCCCAACCAAATAGAGTCTCTACATCTAGATCCGATCCCAATGGCTACAATTTCTTAGATCAACTTAAGAAAACACCAGCACACATCTCCATCATGGAGTTGTTAAAAATATCATCAGCTCAAATAAGAAGATCCTTGAGGAAGCATTAGCCTCATCTACCATCTCCGCAGATCTCGATGCGGAGCGATTCCAAGCTATGGTTGGGAATATCATTATGCCTAACCTTCTTACATTCTCTGACCAAGATTTCCCCACCCAACCATCTCACAATCATGCACTTCACTTGGAAGCCATTGTACACAAGAGTAAAATCAAAAGGGTCTTGGTGGATGGAGGTGCGGGTTTAAATATATGTTCTCTCAGCCTCATCAAGCAGTTGAAAATATTAGAAGATTCCATCGACAAAGGAAATGGCATCACAATAAGTGCATATGATGACCAAGAAAGAGTGTCTCAAGGCACAATCAAACTCCCTATTCAAGTAGGGCCTACGATCATGGAAACCACTTGTCAGGTCTTGGACCTCGACTTTCCATATAATATCCTCTTAGGATGCCCATGGATCCATGCGATGAAAGCTATAGCATCAACCTTCCACCAATGTGTGAAATTTACACATAATGGACAAGAGGTTACTATCCATGGAGATCCTGAACCTTTCTCATATTGTAAAAATCTTGAAGCAAAGTATTATAAACTCCCCCAAGTGCTAAAGAATGATGAGGGCCCATCCACACCATACATTGACCCAGCCATTCTCGCGTCCACTTTTGTGACAGAGACACCCGCCATTCCCACCATCTCTGACATCAAGCTCATCATCCAAGAGGATAGTTGTGGAAGTTACAAGCTCCCTAACAATGCTTTTGTGGTAGGAGAGTTACCACAATCTCCAAGATCATGGGGACGTCCACAAGAAAACCAAGCTTCCACATCACAAACATTTCCTGAAGACTATCCTGAATTCACAAGTTGGGGAGACCTTGGCTAGGAGGTTATTGAAGCATATCCATCTCACATGCTCTATCAAGATGAGAGACCAACACCTAAATTACCAATGGATGAGAGAAGCAAGGGCCTACTAATGATGCTCGCAATGGGCTATGATAGAAATCAAAGATTGGGACAAAATGACAATGGGCTCATAATACCTATCATGCCAGAGATGCGACTGATAACAAATCTTGGCCTTGGATGTACCCCTTCGAGTATAACCATACATGGTTGAAGTCCTCTGGTTAGAATGGTTAATATTTCTCCTCAGCCAATACTAGCAGAAGTATGCTCACCAATATCCATAGGTAGAGACATACATAACTTTATAACTGAGGCCTATATTAGTAGCGATGAGGAGGATACCATGACCAATCTACCTAGGTTATTTGAGGACACCACCCTGTGTATGATTAGCACCCTCTCCTTTGAAATAGACCATCAAAACCATGAGATCCGCTTAGTATATCCCCAACTCATTGACTACGACCAACGAGGACCACCAGTTCTTGATACATTCAAAAACAATGAGGCACTCTCAGAATTCATGGGATTGAGGGATAACATTCCAAATGCAGATCATAAGGTAGGGTTTATAATGGAGTTGGACACACATGCCTATTACAGGGAAATGATTGAATCCTTCAGTCGCAAAAGTGAGAAACTAAGAATCATATCCAAGTCCTTGAGTGAAAACCACACTGTGGCACTCTGACAAGAAAAAAGTAAAAATAAAGGATGTATCCAATGGTGAAAACCTCTCTGAGGTGCCCGAGGATGAAGGATTCAATATTCCTTTAAGAGCTATTCATTGGGAAAATTCAGTAGTCTTGGCCAAAAAATGCAATCCTATCAACTTAGGAATAGAGGAGACCCCACATATCACATTCTATGTGGAATCACTATTATCAGAAGAGCAAGAACTTGTAGCAGCATTCCTAAGGGAAAGGAAAATAAACTTCACATGGAGTTACGTTGACATGCCAGGGCTTGATCCAAAGATTATGGTTCATCACTTAGCAGTGTATCCAGAAGCAAAGCCGGTCAAACAAAAGATTCAAAAAATGCATCCTCAAATAGCCTTATTAGTCAAAATGGAGCTAAAAAATTTGTTAGATGCAGGATTTATCTAACCAATCGATTATCCAGAATGGGTGTCAAATTTGGTACCTATTTCAAAGCACGATGGAGCCATTAGAATCTATACATAATTCAAAGATTTGAACAAAGCATGTCCAAAGGATGATTTCTTGCTTCCCAACATCGACATGATAGTAGACATGATGGCAAGACATGAGATGCTATCACTAATGGATGGATTTTCAGGATACAACTAGATCATGATAGCAAAAGAAGATCAACATAAGATGGCTTTCACTTGTCCGTGGGGGACCTACTGCTAGAACATGATGCCATTCGGCCTAAAAAATGTAGGAGAAACCTATTAAAGGGCCATGACATTGATATTCCACAACATAATTCATAAAACAGTCGAAGACTATGTCAATGACATTCTAGCTAAGTCAAGAAAAAGACAAGATCATATAGCAACCCTAAGTGCTCTCTTTGATAGATTGGAGGAATACAAAGTCAGACTAAATCACAATCAGGTAAACTCCTAGGGTATATAGTATCAATGAGGGGTATCGAGGTGGATCCAACAAAAGTAAAAGAAATCCTTGAGATGGAAGCACCAAAGACATTAAAACAATTGAGAAGCCTCCAAGGTAGACTCCAATCCATCTGACAGTTCATAGCACAACTAAAAGCAAGTAGAACCCATACTCTCACCTTCTCCACAAGGGGCTAGCGTACAAATGGGATACAAAATGCGAAGAGGCATTTAACAAAATCAAGGAATATCTACTGACATCGCCAGTCTTAATGCCACCCATCCCAAAGAAGCCATTGATCTTATATGTGTCAGCAACAGCAGTAGCCCTTGGAGCTCTTCTTGCTTAGCATGATGAAAATGGAACAAAGAGGGCTATCTACTAGATCAACTGGACAATGGTCAGTCATGAGCTTAAACTACTCATTCATCGAGAAAGCTTGCCTCGCAATAGTGTTTGCATCCCAAAAATTCAGACATTACACGTTGGCACACAAGATAAAGCTCATTTCCAAAATTGACCCCCTCAAGTATCTCTTATCAAAGGCAATGCTCACAGGCATAATGGAAAAATGGGTAATGATATTGTCATAGTATGACATTGAGTACGTCGAGTGGAAAGCAATCAAGGGTCAAGTTATTGTAGATCAACTGGTAGAAGCACCTATATATTCTAAGAATCCTCTTGTCTCAGAGTTTCTAGATGAATCCATCTTTAACCTCAACATAACCAACCACTGGAAAGTATACTTCGATGGTTCATACACACAACATGGATCAGGAGCTGGTGTCTTCTTCATCACCCCGCAAGGGGATTGCATACCAAGGTCATACAAATTAGCATTTCCTTGCACTAATAATATTGCAAAATAGGAGGCCTTAACCATAGGTCTCAGGATAATGGTGCAATGGAACATCATAGCTCTCAAAGTGTATGGAGACTCTCAGTTGATCATAAATCAAGTCAATAATGAATATTAGACCAAGGATGACTAGCTCACTCCATACAAGAAATTGGTGGAGACTCTTAAGGAATCTTTTATATAAATAAGATTTGAGCAAATTCCTAGAAGCAACAACAGAGCACCAGACGCCATGGAAATAATTGGGTCCCTGTTAGACATCCCTCACAACATCCCAAAGTATGAATTCTTGATCGAGCAGCTTCTCATTCCCACATTCAAGGTACCAGAATCAGAATATGTGTGTGAAATCATTGGTCTTGGTGATCCTTGGTATCACGACATCTATACATACCTTCACATAGGAGTTATACCTACTGACCTACCATCAAACCTAAAGCTAACCTCTATAAAAAAGGCATCCAGATTTTTCAACCTAGGTGATACCTTATACCGTACAAGCATAGAAGGTACCTTGCTATGCTACCTAAATGTTGAGGAGGCATTAACCGCTCTAACTGAGGTACACAATGATATCTGTGGTTCACACTCAAGTGGAATGACCATAGCCAAGAAACTACTGAGGATGGGGTATTATTGGCCCACAATGGAGAGAGAAGCACATGATCATGCTAGAAGGTGTCTACAATGTCAGCAACATGGGGACCTCATCCATGCTCTAGCTCAAGAGCTTCATCCCATCGTCACACCATGGCCCTTTTCATAGTGGGGACTAAATCTCATTGGGAAAATCACTCCCACCTCATCCAATGGCCACAAACTCATAATAACTGCAACTGAGTACTTCACAAAGTGGGTGGAGGCCATACCCATGACGTATATAACTGGGAAGCAGATCTCAAAATTCATCCTAAACTATCTCATATGTCGTTACGGTGTCCCACAAGCCATTATCTCAGATAATGGGACACCATTCAAGAACTAGGAGGTTCGCGACTTGTGCAAGAAATTCAAAATCCAACACTGCTTCTCCACCCCATACTATCCCCAAGGCATTGGCCAAGCAGAAGCTACAAACAAAACTATCCTCAAAATCCTCAAGAAAATAGTCAATGACGTAGGTCGTGACTGGAATTTGCAGCTTAATCCCACCCTTTGGGTCTAACGAACCAGCATCCGTACACCCACCGACACCACCCCCTTCTCCTTGGCCTACGGATTAAAAGTTGTACTCCCCATTGAGATCAAGCTCCCTCCCTCAGGATATCACTGCAAAACCTCACCACAGATGAAGAGTATCAGGTATCAAGAATGAATGAGCTGGAGTTACTAGATGAGAGATGTATGGATGCTTTAAATCACTTGCAAGTCTATGAGAATAGACTCAAAAGAAGCTACAATAAGAAAATTAGAAGTAGGACGTTCCAAGTTGGAGAACTGGTCTTAAAAGAAAATCAGAAGAATGTCCAAAACCCAAGCAACAAAAGGCAAGTTTGAACCCAATTGGTTGGGACCTTTCATCATAATAGCAAGTTACAAATCTAGGGCATATCAGTTATCAACACCCAAAGGGGAACCTTTGCAGGAGCTCATGAATAGCTCCCATCTCAAAAAGTTTTATGCCTAAATCTTCAAGGTATAGAACCAAAAAATCCAAAAAAATCATAAAATGTCGTGAAAAAATGGTTACTTCGGCAAAAACCTGGCAAAAAACCATCTTGGTGACAACAAAAAGATTAAAAAAAAACAAAAAATCCAAAAAAATCATAAAAAGGATAAAAAAATCGTCCACTAGTGAAAACCACTTTGGTGGCACTTTGGGCAAGTACCTCGATGAAAACTTGGCAAACAAGTTCCTTGTGTAAATAAGCACTTTCCATCCACCAGGATCTTTACGACTTCTTCTGCATCATCCATCCATTTTGATTTCATCATCAATCACATTCAGGTCTCCATCCATCACTCATCCACTTGCATCTGTACCATAGATTGGTCCTATTTTCGTATCATGATCCCTCCTAGTACTACTCAGCCTATCCTCAAGGTCAGTTTTTCCTGCCTTTACTGGAGTAGTCTATTGCATCACATTGGGGGCATGTTCTCATCAGATCAGATTCATGTATGTTCTTAAAATCCTCAAAATAGAAAATCCAAAAACATGAGAAAATAAAAAATCCCAAAAACATCATAAAATTAGAAAATCCAAAAACATCATAAAATCAGAAAATCCAAAACATCAAAACATATCAAAATCGAAAAACAAATTAAAAATTCATTCAAAAAGTCAAAAACAGAGTCATCTTGTTGAACTACGTTATCTCTGAGCTTGAACGTAGGCAAGGTTGATGTTTGATCATCCTCGAGACATTTAGGTTAGTCCTATAGGAGTTCGTCATAATAAATTAACATCTCATCATGTATATCGTCATCTGTAAATTGGTCAAGTCGTCGGTCGAACTGCGTCATCTCTGAGCTTGAACGTAGGAAAGGTTGATCTTTGATCATCCCTGGAGACATTTAAGTTAGTCCTATTGGAGTCCATCATAATAAACTGACATCTCATCATGTATATCGTCATCTGTAAATTGGTCAAGTCATCGGTCGAACTATGTGGTCTCTACGTGTATAACGTAGGCAAGGCTAATCTATTGATCAGCCCCTGAGGCCCCTAGGATAGGTCTTTTGGTTAGTCTCTTGGTCGAAATCTCAGAAAATCCCAGAAACATTTGTAAAATCCAAAAAAATACCAAAAACAGCCACAAAACATTGCAAAACATCAAAAACATCCAAATATTTGAAAACCCATCCACCTCATCTCACTTGCACCCACAATAAACACCATCCATAATAAACTGATCATCATCCTCAACCTTTGGTGAAACAGTTAGAAACAAGTCCAGCAGATTAAAAGTAAAACTCCAAAACGTCAAGTCTTAAGTCTAAGTTAGTGCATAAGCAAGTTGGTCATCTCTTCGTATTGGTAACTTATCATCCAGTCAGTCCCATATCAATCATCCCTTAGAGCACTTTGGATAAACGAAATGGCGTGCCACCATCCGCTAACATGTCCTAGGATGAATCCTTCCTACAATGGGCATTATCTTTTGGCAATAAGTTTCAGTTCTGATTCTTAGAAAACACATCTTTTTTTGTTAATGGTATTGAAGCGCATCAATTTGTTTGTTTACTTGGTCTTTATCTTTTGACTTATCTTATTTGCGCTCATTCCAAAGACGTCTCGATGATATCCCAAAATAGAGGATTTAGACAAAAAAAGAGTGGGGCAACGATCATTATCTTTTGTCTGTTGTGCTTGTTGGATGTTCTTGTAATATAACCTCCACAAATACTTGCTTTGTTATTTATGTATGGAAGAAGTCTAGGGCAACTTGTTGACTATTGCATGAATAGGTTTACCTTTCTTTGTTTTGGTCTGAGGTGTCTAAAATTTCTGAAGTGCATCCTAGCAAGGTTTCCAGATGTCAGGTATGAACAAGAATACTCCTATCTGCTTGTCAAGTCAAAGTTCCTCACTGGGTACAATGTCATCCTGGTTTTCTATACCTTGATGCATCATACCACGTGTGTTATCAAACATAAGAAAATTTGACCCTTTGAAAATCCCAATTCCTCGGCAAGTAATCATCATCATCATCATCATCATCATTTACATGTGCATCATCTTGTGTCTTGTTGAAATGAATTCTTCTTTTCATACTAACAGCACTAACAAGGTACTATGATAGTTGATCATTATCATCACCATCATCATGAATCCTGCATCCACAAATCATTAGCATATTGCATAAGCATATCATATAGGAAACATATGCATTGCATTTTTATCATCATATAAACAAGTTACCATAAATATTTTTCATAGATGGGTGCATCCATGTCAGTGCATTTCACCCATTACATTGCATCTCATGGCATTATATCAATCATTGCATAAAAATTCATTTGCATTTCATAACCATTTCATATTACCATCTATCATATAAATCATCGCATAACATCTACATAAGCATTTCATAATCATTGTTTGCATAAACAAATAGGTATATAAGTGTTTAATTCATCAAGCATACATACTTGCATAACATCATGACATCATCACACTACATTTACATTGCACATCATTGCATCACTCTGCATCGCATACTCATATCATTGCATCACATACATCATCATTTATTACGTTTAGGATAATAAAATTCGTTATTCTAAGCATATCATAAAACCATCTCATTTTGCATTAACACCATTTCATTTGCATCATATTACTACCATCGCATTTCATATTTCATTATCCATGTCATCTCATAAATAACATCATAAAGCATTCATTGCATAAACCATTCCACATAGGCATAAACAATACAAAATTCATATATGCATCCATTCATTAACATTTCATAAGTAGAATTTACATATCATTTCGCATATGCACAAATGGATCATATCATTTCACATATCGGACCATCGCATTTGCATTATCATAAATAAATCATACATTTGCATAATCACATCATATCATCATCATAAATCATAATCATAACGCATACATCATTAGAAATAAATGCATCCATAAAGGGCATCATTGCAAAGAATATAGAAATAAACCATCCATTCATAGAAGAGAACACAGTATATCGCATCAAAGTCGGCTCATATATATCATCAATAATGTCACTATCATAGTACAAAGAATAAATCAGATCACTATACATATATGTCAATCAGTACAAAACGCCCATCGGGCTATCAAAAAATGAGCCCATAAAGCACAAAAAGTATGTATTATCTCCATCAGGCTCAATCCCTGTGAATATTGCCCTCGCCTCTGTCACCATGACCCTCTGCTGGTCTGTGGCTAGCTCGTTCTGAATACTCAGGAACCCAGTCTGCTCTAGGTACTGTCTCATGGTAAGCCTCTTAGATGGCATCCCTGTAGGATCGCACTGACACTGTACCTTGGGAGGAGGAGGCTGTCATGCTCTCTATCTGTTATCTGCGGCCTAGCTCTGTAGTTGCCTCTAGCTCTGCAGCCTATCTCTGCTACATGGCCTGATCTATCTCTACCCTGAGCTGCTCTCTCTCAGTCCTTGCTTGGTCTCTCTCCACTATCACCGCCTAAACCTGAGCCTACAGTTGTACAATTAGGGTGTCCCATGCATCTTCCTATCCTGTTGGTTGTACCCGTGGCTCCACGTGAGGCTAATCCTCACCCTCGGCTCATGGTGGTGGGATTGGCAGCTCCTACTACTGATCCTGCATATGTACATCCCCGTGACCTGGCGGGACTGGGGGCACCAATGGTGAATCCTATCAAATCTTGACCCTCGGTCCTCGCCCTCATCCTCTCCCTCTGCCTCTAACTCTGTGTGGATCTGGGTTCTCACCTGGAATGGTCAATCGAAGTGGAGGTCTGAACCAGTCCCTGTAAGCCTGAGTGGTGTCGGGATCTGCTAGGCCCTGATCATAAGCCCACGGTCAGGCTACCAACTGCTTGAAACTCTCCACTGCCTCTGAGGTAGCAATGTACTGACCCCATGATATCTATGTCATACTGCAACCAAAGACGGCTACATAGTCGACATCAAGCCGATCCTGTGGTTCTCCAAACTGACGTTGTACACACCTGGGAAGGTACCTCTTGATCATTGTATGCTCTTGCCCCTGCAAGTACCGGTCCTGGTGGTAATAAAAGAGTTGATCTGCATCATCGGCCCATCCAGGCCGACCAAGGTATGGACGCCAAGTGAAAACTAGCATCTCGTCCACGACCCACCTCCAGTAGGGGATCTAGTGCTCTCTAGTGTGTGTAAATGACACACCACCTATGTATCGTGCCACGAGGGCATCGTCTACCCCCATCAGAATGGGAATGACACGTGGACACATCACAAAAATGTGCTCCCATGCCCAGACATGAAGCAAGGTCACTCTAGCCCCTAGCGCTCTATCATCCATATACACGTACTCGTGTAGGTCCCTGTAAATTGAAGCTAGAAGTACAGGCCCCCATGCGAAGTGAACCAGCCTATCTCAGACCATTTGCTCCCAACAATACCCCCAACCAGGACTGAAATACCACCCTCATCTGTTTGGGGCAATGAAGCCCAAGATGATGGCTGCAACCACCCAGCAGTAGGGAGGTGATATGATCCTATACTGCTCTAGCTCAATCTGTCCCTCGCAATAAATAATGTCTTGTGTGGCAAGAGCTCTGCAGCAGGACTCGCATCCCTCATCCATGTCAAAGATTGCCCAGTGACCATGAATAGGAAATCGTAAGATTTTCCAAACATCCTCCAAAGTGATGGTGGCCTCACCGGTGGGGAGATGAAATGACGACGTCTCGCTATGCCACCTCTTAGCCAGCGCTGACAACATCCCTAGATGGGTGTGTGCAAGCACCACATATACAATGTGCCACAATCCCACAACTCCCAGTTGATCCTGGTCCCTGTCGCTCAGGTCCCGTAAGACACTTACCAAATCTCGCGACCGGTGCTCCCAAGAGTAGAGCTCCCTAGGCCCATCCTACATCAAGGAAAGTCAGCGTGCTAAAAATTTCAAAAAATTCCTAGTCGAATGCTTCAAAAACATCCCCAGCGGCGCAATTTGTGATGGTGTCGCAGTTTGATTTTTTTCAAACTCTGACACTCGAGCCTAAAAAAGAGCCAAATGGCGCCGCCATGGTGCACTTTCCCTTCCAGCATCGTAGTTTGCATGGAAAGGGCACCACCATGGCGCACTTTACCCAAACTGACTCGCCAAGCCCGAGCCCAGCGTCGGAGTTTGTAAACTCCTAACTGCACTACTGCGGTGCAAAATAGAACCACGTCAGCACAGTTTGAATGCCAAGTGGTGCTATATAGTGTTGTTGGAGGAAAGCTCCCCTTTTAAAGCAGTAATTAATGCATTAAATGAAAAGACAAAACTTCAGTAAGGGTCACATACCGGTGCTCCGATGCGAGGTGATCTTTGGTATGTCCGAACTCAATCAAAAATGTGTAGGGGCAGCTATCGTTGCACCATATCGCTGGAGGGTCAGAGCTCAAATCTCAAGATTGCTAGCGGAGGTGTGTGAAAATGACTTGAAAGTGACCCCTCGGGCCCCTTTTAAGCCTAAAAATTAGGGTTTTTTCACCTTGTTTGGCTATCCTGCTAGGGTTTTGAACCCCCAAACCTATTTTCACCTAGTTGAGGCTTTTTTTTCATCATTTTATTGTGTTTAGCAATATTTTTAGCCTCCTAGAGCCCTTTTAGAACCGTCGGGTACTTTGTCATCTTTTTTCACAAGATCACCCAAAAAATTAAAATTTTCATTTGGTCTCTCGAGGGGGCATTATATTGGCATATTCTCTTCTGTCGGGCAGCATTGGGGTAAGTTTTTAAATATCAAAAAAATTTGGCTTTGATTGAGATCATTTATTCTTTGAACCAACGCAACGAGTGCATTGCTTCAAAGAGGGGAAAAATGTAGACACGTAAAATATATTGATTGACATCGTGCATCTAATCCTGACTCACTAACATCGTTTCTTCCTGAATCATCCCTCGTTCTAACCATTTAATCAAATCCCCCTATCTGATTAAATTCATCAATATTCCACTCTTGAATAAATAAATCATTTTATGTAATCAAGTCAATCTCTTTTGCTAATTAAATCAATCCATCTAATCTAATTATCCCTATTTAATTAAATAATCAATTTATTTGATTAAATCTCTAAAGACTCTCCATTAAATTAAATAAAGTAAAACCTTATTTGATTTAATCTAACACCATCTCTTTCAATTAAATAAATCAAAATCCTTATTTAATTAATCTCTTGTCACATTCCTCTCTTATTTGATTTAAATAAATCCATAAATTTGAGTCAAATAGGTCACATCATTTAACCTCTCTCATTAAATTAATTAACCCTTGATTAATTTAATCTCATCTCATGTCCCATCCTCTAGATAATGCAAGTTGCACATGAAAATAGATTTAATTCATTTATTAAATCTCTATTTTTCTCACAAGGCATCTTTTGGAATATTCTCTCAATTTGAATTCAAAAATTCCAAGTCAAATGTACATCCAACAACGGAATAACTTCATCTTACATGTCCTTTGCCTTGAGCCAAGTGGTATTTATTGCATTTTTCCTTCCCTCTTGCATGTCATTTCAATAAATTTAAATTTCAAATATTTACATTTATTGGCACAAACCACAAATCTTGCACATCCTTCACCCATTCATAGATTGACAAGTGGCATCATATCGTTGGATGAATGTTAGTCCCACATTACTCAAATTTGGACATTCATCTATCTTGAAAATCTATAAATAAAATGCTCATATCCTCATTTGATCATCCACAATCTAGGAAAAGTTACCATGCTCAAATATCTCTTGAATTTCATCCATTATCATTGAGTCATAGCTAGGTTCTTGTAGATTTTGGCTTGGAGTTCTCATCTTTCATCAAAGCGGATCAATATCATCTTCAACCTATCAAGATTTCATCATAGGAATTGGGAAAGGGACAATTTTCACATCAAATTGGCACCAATTCCCCTATGGGATCATGAGTTTGCATATTTAAATTAGGATTCAAGCTATTTCATTGTTTTTATTTTGTTCTTGATTGTTGTCTTTCCTATTTTGAGTTTGTAAATGGATTTCATGGGGAATCCTTGTTTTAGCTTGCAATTCCTTGTTTAACTTGTTTACTCATGTTGTTTTGCAGGTACTAGGAAAAGGGTTCTCACACATCCATTGCATAATCTATTTGCATTAAAAAAAGTATAAGAACATAAAATCCATCACATATATCATATAGGCATCATTCATAAAGCATCATAGAATCGTAAAGCATGTTTCATCATTTGTATCCATAGCATATCATATCATCATCATATACAACATCACATAGAATATACAATAAGAATTAAATACATCCATCATAATCATTATGATCATCATCATATAAACATCATAGGCACATAGATCAGTCATCATCATCGTTGCATGTCATATATATTACAAAATAATGTCAAATGTACAAGGACATCCAAATATCGAGAGGTACATCATAAAAAATGGCAGTGAATCATCAATGACTCAAAGTGAATCAATGTATAAATGTCCAAAATACATCAGAGAATCATAATCAGAGCTATGTCATGCTCCCCCAAGATAATGCTAACATCCCTGAACCAATGCCTCCCCCACCAAACAGATGTGCACCAAGATCTCTCTGATCTCCTATAATTGGTTGTGTAACACCTCTACTAGTGGTTTGAGACTGGGACCTACTTGACTAGGATTGTGCATAGCTCTCCCGCCACTCTGGAGGAACTCCATCATGATATCTCCCTTTGTAGAACTTAACCTCCTGGGTAGTACACCATATCTCCTTGAAATAGTTTTCTAAACCTGTGGCCTCTACGGCTCTCTGGAGTCTATCAAAAATTTTGTTTGCCTAACCCACACATTGTCTCAAGTTGTCCCTCTCTATAGTAAGTTTGGAAAACTGTGACTACATCTAACCCTATGCCTGAACCTGGGCCTGGACCTATGTATGTATGGCCTGTACCTACTGTACCTATTTTCTCATAGCATCCCTCTCAGCCATCAGTCCAGTAATCTATCCCTAAGCCTATGCTAGCAATCCCTACACCTACTCAAGCTGACCTTGCAATGTTTGAACCTGCACCAATAAAGTAGCTATCTATGTATGCTACTGCTGCAAGGTTAGTCTAATCTCCACATGTTGTTGGGGTGCCACAACCAATGATCACCTCTTGCAAGGCACTCTGAAGTCCCGAACATCAAAACCTGGGCCACCATCACCCTCATCTCCTCCACCACCATCACCTCTGTCTCCATCACCCCCATCATCATCTCCATCTTTATCCCCATCATCACTGCTCTCCTCCTCCTCCTCATCTCCTCCCTCTTACCTCTACCTACGTCCATGACCTACTACCCTCTCCTACTCCTCTAACAATGGCACTAGCTTGTCTCGGATGGTAATCCATGGGAATGGATGTAGGAACATGTACTAAGAATACTCCTTTGATATCATAGCCTCAATGATCTTTGGATGAACATCCCAAATGATGGCCTGTAAACCCTGGAATGTCGCAACTACTGCATCATATGACAACACAGGTACCCACTCTGTTGCAATCACTCGACATCATGCATAATCGACCATGCCCTGGGGAATCCTCTACACTGTACCATACTGCCTTAGTACCCTCAACAAGAAGAATCTCTCAATGATAAATTAGGTACATGGACTGACACAAAAATTAAATCTTAGTGTCATCCTCTAGCAACTTCTCACAATTAAGATACGGTTGCCATGTCACTGACACTAGGTCATCAAGAATCATCACAAAATCACAAATCATCCAATAAATCAATTGACATCAATCAACTTATCAATCAATCGAAATTAATCAACCTATCAATCTAATCTGCTCTAGTGAGAATTTGAACAAATCTTGTGAGGATCGATCGATCCTTCAATCTTGCCTATCATGAGGTTCATTAATCAATTCAACCTCACCTATCATGAGGTTCATCAATCAATTCAACCTCACCTATCATGAGGTTCATCAACCAATTCAACCTCACCTATCATGAGGTTCATCAATCAATTCAACCTCGCCTATCATGAGGTTCATCTATTATTCAACCTCACCTATCATGAGGTTTATCAATCAATCTATCATTTGACTTCGTCCATCATGAGGTTTATCAATCAATTCCATCTCATCTATCCTGAGGTCAATCAATCAATCAAAATTTCAATGATCCTCACCTCTCATGAGGTCAATTATTAGTATGAATCATTGAATCTCACCTGTCGTGAGATCAATGGACATGTAATCTATCAACATCATCAATCATCATCAAATCAAAGGTTGACATGATCAAACATCATTGACATCAAGGAGTCTAATAAAAAAAATCATCAATATGGTCTAAAATTCACCAATACGCTAGAACAGTGCTTCAATGCGCTAAAAAACTCTATGCACTAGAAAAATTCATCAACACACTAAAACAAGGCTTCAATGTGCAAAACTATCATATGTGCTGGAAAATTTTGCGGATGCACCAGAATAAAGTCCCTATGCACTTAATAATTATATGTGCTACATCATCTCATCTATGCACTAAATCAATTCACCTGAGCGCTAAAGTCGCCTATGTGCTACAATAGTTATTCAATGTGCTACTTCAGGCAACCTATGTGCTACATGAACCTATGCACTAAAGCCCTAACCATAAGTGCTAATCTATCCCATTCGCTATAATAGATATCCTATGCGCTACGTCGGGTGTTCTATGCACTAGAAAATTTTAAATTGAATTCAAACGCTGTGGAAAATGGCACGAAAAATGAAGTGCACAAATTATGAGGAGGTTTTTTGGGATACATACCAAAGGTCCATACGCTTTCAAGTGGTTGTGACATCTGACACACTTGAACCGATGTGTGTGGTAAGGGATCAACATTTTTTTTAAAGTTGCTAAATCACTCAATCACTCTCAATTTCAAAATCCAAAATGCACAAATGAACTTTTCACTCACCTTTTTAACCTTTTAAAGGTTAATTAAGTGGAATTTTTATGGGGTTGTTTTATTTAATTTTTCCAAAAGGGCTTAATTGATTATTTCATCACATGGTGACTTATACAACATTTTTTGGGAGATAAATTGTTTTTGAATCACAAAATTTTGAAATCATCATCAAATTATCGAAAAATCATCAAAATTTTCAAAAAATCCAAAAAATCCAAAAAATTCAAAAATTCATCAATTTATCTCCCGAGGGGGCATATATCCATCATCACTTGAAAATCAATGTCTGAGGCATCGGAAATTTTTTTTGTCAACATCGGCAGCAAATTTCTCTTTGAAGCAATGTGTAAACACATTACTTCAAAGAGGGGCAAAATGTATACACCTAAAATCGGTCAAGATAATTAATTAATAACCCTCTTATTTCATTTACTTATAAATAAATGCTAAATTTATTTATATAGTTAACGCTTTTCTAATTCTTCATCTAAAATCACATTCCTCTAATTTAATTAAATAAACAAATTCACATAGTTTGTTTTATTTAATTAATAACCTTCTCACTAAATTCAAATGCCCAATTTGAATTTAAGCACATGTCTACAACACTTTTTGGCCACATCATCAAGTGTCATATGTATTTAAATATGACTAAGAGGGTATGTGCAAGATCATAATAGGCCAAAAAGTGGCGATATGATGGGCATGTGTAGGGTATGTGGCTGACGACTTTTTTTTACCCAAAATTGATCAAATGAAAAGGGTTTTCAAAGGAGATTCTCAGCTTTCAGCCAATATAAATTATGCTTTACTTTGAATTTAATAAATAATTATTATTCATTTTCTATTTGAATTACAACTAAAGACCTGATTGATAGGTTGATTGAAAAACATCTATAGCTTTCAAATAGTATCACATTTTTTGAATCTGAAACATGTGTCGCATCGTATACTTCCCATACTATATGATTAAAAAAAAATGAATTTCATGAAGTTTGACCAAGTTAAGGTGGTCGACATACGGTTTTTTATATTTTTTAAAAGTTGTAATAAAAAATTCATAATTAATTATTTACTTGGAAAAAAATTACAAAAGAATATGCATCACATCTAGACATGAGTCCTCTACTTATATCTAAAATATTATAAAAAAAATATTATCATTTTATTGTGGTTAGGTGGTGATGACACCTACTTCTTAATTTTTCCCTAAAATTTAAGTTCTATTGCATTCAAATTTCAAATTTTCAGCAAAGAGATTTTTTTTTAAATAAACCTAATAGTTTAGAAACTACATTCAATTTTCTATAGATTCTATTCTTACATATTTTTGAAATAATATAGATAACTTACTCAAATTTTTACGTCAAGTTGCCTAATTCTAAATTTTCTGAATTTTTTACCACTTAAGGGCCTGTTTTTTCCATGATGATCCCGCACATACCCAATATTTAAATTACATTATTTTCAACCAATTCCAAAACACACTTTTGACACTTGACTTTCTCACACACTTGATTATCTCATACATTTGGCATGTTTCCTTTGGTCAAGGGAAAATTCTCCATGATTCTTCCATCTCCACCATTCATCTCTCATGGTTGAATCTTGACCATTGATCACTGCCAAATTACAAGATGTTTTGTAAATCCTATAAATACAAGCCCATTCTACAATATTTTACATCACATCTTGGAGCAAACTTATTATGCAGGAATAGCATTGGAGAATTTAGAGTTTGAGTTTAGAGCATTTATCATTTATCATTTGAGCATTGTAGTATCATGTTAACTTAGAATCATGTCTTAGTTCATTTTTTACATTGTAGTTATCATCTTAGATTTCATACATAATCTCCATCATAGCATCTAACATCCTTTTTCATAGTATCATCTCCATTTTAGATAGCAACATCATAATGTTAGCTTCATATCATTTGTATATCAATCATGCATAATCTTAAACAACATCTTGTTTCTTAAGTTGTCATCCAAACCAGTCATAGTGCACATATAGATCTGAGAGCACTCATGATTTAAAGGATCCTTGAGAATAGAGAACAATGGAACATTTTTAGAGATTTGTTTTGATGTAATTATATTATTTTTATGATTCAAATCTTTAATGTAATATGTCTCATTTATGTTTATGTGTATTACTATTGATTTACTAACTCCCATGATTTCACACACACATGAACCAGTATGTTTTACTATGAAACATGCAATTATGAGAGCCAAAATGCGAAAATAACAATCAGAAAATAACCCTAGTTGTTATAGAAACTATGAGGGTAGTTTTTAGAGCTCAAAGTGATGTGTACCTTCCTATAAGATACTTGTTTTTAGGTCACAAAGGACTCATTCACCTTTAGTGGTGAATGGGTCCCTATTAGGGTTCTTGAAACTGAGATCTGGGTTCTTTTCCTTGAAGTCTGCACTATCATATCCTTGGTTATTAGCTCCTAAAAGCCTATAAAAATTTTTGTAGCCTTGATTCCGTGTTCTTGCACTATGAATGACAACTTTGCAACTTGGGAATTTTGACACTTTTAATTCCAGTTTCTTCTCCACTTCATCTTCAACCTTTAAATCTTCAAACACACATTAAAAGGAAGAAAAAATTGTTTATTTTTAGTGAATAGGGGTTTTCCTAATTCAACCCAATTCAAACCCCTTGCAAGAAATTAAACCAAATGATGAAATAATGTAATTTAAGTGTGAAATAATGGAATGTTGATACATTGGAAGTTATCTTGGAGTGTAAATCTGCAAAGTAACATGTGGTGGCCATGAAAAATGTAGATCTTGATATTGAATAAGATGTGAAACAATGCTTGCAAGTACATCTTCAATGCTACATCCACTATCTTAGCTCAACAACATGCTTGAATCCACTATGCCTTAGACATGATCAAATGATCTTGAATTACTACAATAAAACCTTGATAAAATCTTGAATTACTACAATAAATTTCTTCTCCACTTCATCTTCAACCTTTAAATCTTCAAACACACATTAAAAGGAAGAAAAAATTGTTTATTTTTAGTGAATAGGGGTTTTCCTAAGTCAACCTAATTCAAACCCCTTGCAGGTAATTAAACCAAATGATGAAATAATGTAATTTAAGCATGAAATAATGGAATGTTGATACATTGGAAGTTGTCTTGGAGTGTAAATCTGCAAACTAACATGTGGTGTCCATGAAAAATGTAGATCTTGATATTGAATAAGATGTGAAACAATGCTTGCAAGTACATCTTCAATGCTACATCCACTATCTTAGCTCAACAACATGCTTGAATGCACTATGCCTTAGACATGATGAAATGATTTTGAATTACTACAATAAAACCTTGATAATATAGTTCTTAGAATTCCTTTGGAATGCTCTTGTAAACTCTATAATTCTCTTGCTCTTGATCTCATGAAGTCACATAAATTTTCTAGGAGAAATAATTTGAATTAACCGTTTATTTATATTAAATCTAGAGATTAACCCTGAAATTCAAAAAAATCAAGCCAATACTAGATCTAGGATAGAAAATCATTAGAATCCTACCAAAATTAAATTCAAAAATGGGTGTCCTACTTAAGGAGGATCCATTTTCCACTAAAGGTGAATGGTTCTAGGCACAAGTTTCCAGGACCTTGCTTTGGGAGGGTGAAAGAACATCAAAAACCCATGTAAAATATGTATAGAAAGGGGGGTCCTATGTGGAGAGGACCCATTCACTACTAAAGGTGAATGGGTCCTGACACCATTTTCTAGGACCTTAATTTTTCCAAATTTAATGTTATGCAATTTTAATACTAGGTTTCGGGATGGATCCTCAAAGGGTGTCATAAATAAGGCTTAAATTTGAATTAAAGGGGCTAATGAAGCTTAATTAGCCACAATTAATTAAGGACACCCTAGATAAGTGTGAAAGTGTGTTACAACACTTTACAACACCATCAATAAGGTACAAGTTAGGTACATTTTATTAAAAAGGGCCCAAGATTAATGTGAATGTGCACAACAAATTACAACACTAAACCTAGGAAAACTTAGGTTAATTCAATGATAATTATTCCCGAATTAAGTAAGAAAAAGGGATACTTTTTCCGTTACTACACATATCATGTGTCCACCACATATTTTCTTGATCTTGAACAATTGCATTCTTTAGATTCAACAACACTTACTTAGCTTGAATGTATAAGATTATTTACATTTTCTTGGGTGATGAACTTCACTAATTTTTATGTTAGAATCCCTTTGTAATTTTCTCTATAACCAAGTTGAGTTTAATTTCCATAAACTTCAAACATGTTGACTATACACATAAGAATATTGGTGATCTACAATATATAGGAAGTTTTAACTTTGAAAAATATCCAAATGTTAACTTTGTAAGGCTTTAGATGTGAGTTTCCAAGTAGGGTCTGTTATATATCAACCTCAAGTTTTGTAACAATAGGCCCCTTCGATTCAAAATAATGACTACATACAATTGAGAGAGTTTTAGGCCAATCAAGGGAATGAACATGAAAGGAATTAAAATTTGAAAATGAGGCCCAATTTAGAATCCATGGTGTCTAAAAATCAAGTCTATCAAGCATGGGACACATTATTTTTAACTTCATATTATATAATTGAAGAGAAATACCAAAAATTTAAAATTGCACTCAATCAATTTTCATAGGATGGCTTGGTTCCACTAGGTTTGGTTACTTCAACATATTACATGTGAAGCTACAATTGAAATTTTACATATAAGAAACTTGATTCATTCAAATAAATAAGCACCAGTCAAGCTTCAAAATGAATATATTACATGTGAGGGCCCCAATAAGTTGAAATGCATAAGAAAGTTCATGTTTACTAGACATGGAAATATTAATCTTTTAGGTGTGATGCTTGTTAAGGATCAACTAAGTTGGAAAAACTAGGGAATTGAAATTTCTGAAATATAAAAAACATTATTTTTTTAAGTATAAGGCTCCTTCTAAATTTGATATTAGAAATATCTTAAATCTATTGCTTTCCTTCAAACTTAAAACAAGCTTACCATCAAAAATATAAAAGCTAGTACTCAGTTGAAGTACATAAAAAATATGATACCAAATTTTCCAAATATAAATTATTTGAAAAAAATTATAATAATATACACATATTTTTAAAATTATAATAAAAAAAGGAGAAAATCAATGAATACATTTCAAGAAAAGTTGGAGGAAAATTTGCACAATAATGGTAGGATAAAGATCGGTAAGTTGATGTGGTTTGAAGTATTCATACACATATATAGGTGAATTTAGTATGATGAATTAATGCTTCCAATCTTATTTGCAACACAATATTTACAAATTAGAATTCTAATTTTCTCATCTTTCACATAATGAAATGTGCCTCAACATAGCTTTTCAAAAATCATGAATCTCAGTTAGATAGACCACACTTTAAAACATATTAGAAAGATAAAATCTACAAAAAAATATTTTGTACCTATTAAATATGTATGTTATGTCATGTGGTGAAAAAAATATAAGTTAGAAACCTCAAGTTGAACTTGTCTCATTTCCTAATAAAGTTAGTTTAAATAATTGGATAATGTAACCTATATATTTATTCTTATAGCTTGTAGCTTAGATACTCCACTTATTAATATTTTTTTTTTATCCTTTGTATGCAAATAGTTGAGGATAAGAAATATTTATATTTAGAACTTAGAAAAATTAATGACTACCATTTTTTTTGGATAAGCTTGTGTTTTATAATAATGTTGCTATGACTATGGTTATTTTAGCAAATCAAGCATAAAATTGCTAAAGTGGGTTCTTGCATTAACCAATCAGATCCTTTATTAAATGGGATCTAAAGCTAATGCCTAACCTAAACTATGCATTCCACCATAAAAATTTGGAAGATGCAAAAGTAACCAAGAGAAACTATTAGGTTGTTGTCCTCAAGGAAGAGATGGAATAGCTAGTCAGGATTATGGCCCCCTTTTTGTTGTTGCATGTATTGATGTTGTAAAATAGGTAAAATGAGACAAAAGAGACAAACTATTATAGGATCAAAGAAATGTAGAAAAAATGTGTAGAAATAGAAAATAGGATTAAAGAGTACAAAGAGAAAAGAACCTGGCATAAAAATCTAAGGAAGAATTGACTAGATACGGGGGAGGGAACCCCGGTCTAGAAATGATTTTTTTTAGGGAACTTTAGAACTTGTATTGGAGCATCATAGTTTGTATGCCTTTTCTAATAAATATAAAATTATAATGTACCATAGTCTGCAAATAATCAACTTCCCCTAATTTGATGAGAGGAGCCTAAATTCTTGTCTTAGGGTTTCGAAGCCTTGACATCTAAATCCACTTAAATCCATTTCATACTTGTAACCTACATGAAGGGCTAGAGAAGAAGGGTTGTGCCATATAGGGGATTTTCAATGTCAAACCCCATTTTGTATGTTAACCTCCATAAATAGGTATGATGACAATGGTATAAATTGCATGCTTTATGTAGAGTAGAGGAAAATGGATAAAAATGAATGATAAATGATAATTTTTTAACTTACCATTCTTATATAAATTCCTTGTTATGCTATAGTCAATTGGCTCATGGCATACAAGGGGAAATTGAAGGTTGCTTGATGCAGCCATGGTAGGAGGGTCCTCAAGGAGAACAATTTGGACCGTGTAGCAAGAGTAACACAATGAAAGCAACACAAAATATGGAGGAAAATGCAGATGTAAATGTGTTCATTAACAAAAATCTCAATTATATTTGTCTAGCAACATCCGAGCTTACAAATTCAGCTCACTAGCTTGAATAAACATGCTAAACAATACAACATTCCAATATGCTCCTATATGCGAGCGAAATATTACAATTCAAGTCAATCTTAATCTACTCGATCTACTACCAACTCAACTCTATTGCCCTATTCTAATGATCGATTACAAGCTTTATAGTATATCTGTGATTCTAGAAACATATGTGTCGGCCAAATATCATCACATTATCCAAGGAAAGAAAATGTAGCGTGCACATGAATAGTTCAAACTCAAATTTGAGTCACTCCATCAATGGGTGCATAGAATGAAGTGTGAACTTATAAGGAAGGTCAAGGACACTCCAAGGAACATTTAAAAAAACACTGTCGAGATCCAAAATTCATGAGAATGATCCACAATGATCAAATTGCCAATAGGCTTGAAAACTATTCTGGTTCTGGTTCAAGAAACTTACATGAATTCTGGAAGTGATAACTTTCTAGAAAAAGATCCAGTAACACTCAAATCTTGGAACAAGAAAACTGAACATGTCCATGGTGTACACAAAGATCTATAGGGTTTAGTGAGAAAAGTTGACCAATCTACCCACACAAACTAAGAAAGAAAAAAAAACTTAAATAAAATATTTTTGGTTGATGCAAGATTGCTAAGAACTAAGGATGCTCCTGCATCAGACATTTGTGGTTGATTGAAAAGTGAGTCCCTCACTTTGTTGGGGCCAAAGGAAAACCAAAACAGTCTACCTCAGCCTAAGAAATCCATGAAGAATCCTCAACTGGCAGTCTTTCCATTTCACAAGGTACTCTTTGTACTGTCTTCCACGAGTCTTCCTCCCATATCTAACATCCAAGATCTCTTCAGTCTCATCTAATTGAACATGTTTAGGAAACTGATCCTCCAATCTTGCTTTACTGTCTTTACTGAACTCTGCTTCATGATACTGATATATATCTACAATGTTAAATATAGGTGATATACCCATGCCATCTGGTAACTCCACTTCATATGCATTTCCTTAATAAAATTTCTTAAAGATTTTACAAGATCCAAACTTCCTCATCTTCATCTTATTGTACGTACCAACTAGAAATCTTTCCTTCCTCAAATATACCACCACTTCATCTCCTACTTTGAACTCCTTATGTCTCCTCTTCTCATCTGCTTTCTCCTTATACTTCTGGGTCATGTCTTCCAATTGTTGTTTCACTTGAGCATGCATTTTCTTCATGTTTTCTACAAATTCTTCTACTTCTGCACTCCTTTTATCTTCCATGTTGATGTCTCTCAATTATGATATACCTCTAGGGTGAACTCCAGTAACAATCTCAAAAGGTGACTTTCATGTACTCTTGTTCACTGAATTATTGTAAGAAAACTATTCTTATGTAGGGACTAAGTCCCAACTTCCTATCTTCTCTCCAACCAAACGTCTTAGTAAATTCCCTAAACTCCTATTTACTACCTCTGTCTGTCCATCTATTTGCAGGTGAAAAGTAGAACTAAACTTCAAATTTGTCTTCAACTTCTTCCAAAGTTTCCTCCAAAGGTAACCAACAAACTTTTCATCTCGGTCTAAAACAATACTCTTAGGTAATCCATGTAATCGAACCACTTCTTTGAAAAACAAATCTACTACATGTACTACATCTATTGTCTTCTTACAAGGTAGAAAATGTGCCCTCTTAGAAAATATGTTTACTACCACAAATACATAATCATTACCTCTTTGTGTCTTCAGAAAAACTAGTATGAAATCCAAGCTGATATCTTCCCAAGGTCTCTCTGGAACTGTCAAAGGCTTATACAATCCAACATTCTAACTACCCCCTTTCGCAACTTGAAAAATTCTACAACTTTGCACAAATTTTCTGACATCCTTATGAATCTGTGTCCAAAAGTAGTTCTCACTCACCAATGATACTGTTTTATCAATTCCAAAGTGTCCTAACAAACCTCCACTATGCTTTTCTTTAACCAAGTTATCCCTCATTGAACTATGGGGTATACACAATTGATTACCTCTGAACAACATATCCTCCTGAATGAAATAAGCTAGCAACTGAATTCTATCCTCTGAAACAAGTTCTTTACAAGCTTTCCAAGGTTCTGCAAAATTTGGGTCTCCCTCATACAAGTTCTTCAACTCATCAAAGCTTAATACCTCCACTCTCATCTCTGTCAGTAAGTTCCTTCTCCTACTTAGGGCATCAACAACTCTATTTGACCTCCCACTCTTATGATTCAAAACAAAAGTATAACTCTGCAAGAACTCTACCCATCTCATGTGTCTCTAATTCAACTTACCTTGACTATTCAAATATTGCAATGCTTGATGATCTGTATACAACACAAACTCCTTAGGAAACAAATAATGTCTCAACTTCTTCAAGGCTTGAACTAAGGCATAAAATTCATGATCATACACTAAATATCTTCTCCTAGCATCATTCAATTTCTCACTAAAATAAGCTATAGGTATTCCTTTTGACTCAACACTGCTCCAATTGCATTTCAACTTGCATCACAGTCTACTTGAAATACCTTATTGAAATCTGGTAAAGCCAACATAGGTTGCTCAGTCACCTTTTTTTTCAACAGTTCAAAACTCTTGTCTACTCCAATTGTCCATCTAAAATCCTTTTTATCTCCCTTCATTTCCTTTGTCATAGGACTACAAATAGAACTGAAATTCCTAATGAAATTTTAGTAGAAACTAGCCAATCCATGAAATGACCTTACCTCTCCAACATTTTCTAGTGTAGGCCACTCAACAATTGCTCTTACATTCTCAACATTCATCTTCAACCCATCCACAGAGATTAAAAATCCCATATATACCAATTCTTCCTTCATGAAACTACACTTCTTAATGTTTATCAACAACTTCTCTTCTCTCAACCTCTGTAGAAATTGTTTTATATGCAACAAAAGTTGCTCTCTGCTCTTACTAAAAATCAAGATGTCATCCAAATACATGATCACAAACTTACCCAAGAATTTCTTCAATACCTCATTCATTAGCCTCATGAAAGTACTCGGTGCATTTTTCAATCCAAAAGGCATCACCAACCACTCATACAATCCTTCATTTGTCTTGAATGTTTTCTTCCACTCATCCCCTTCTATGATTCTAATCTAATCATATCCACTTTTCAAGTATATCTTTGTAAAGTATTTAGCTCCACTTAAACAATCCATAATTTCATCCATCCAGTGCAAAGGAAATCTATACTTCACCGTGATCTTGTTTATGGCTCTAGAATTTGTACACATTCTCCACTCTCCATCCTTCTTAGGTGCTAACATAGTAGGTATTGCACATGGACTTAAGCTTTCCCTTATCAAACCCTTCCTCAACAACCCCTGCACTTGTCTATTCAACTCTTCATTCTTTGTTGGTGTCATTCGGTGTGCTGCCTTATTAGAAAAACTAGCTCCAGGAATCAAATCCATACATTGAATAATACTTCTTACAGGTGGAAATCCATTAGGTACATTATCTGAAATGATCTCCTCATATTCTATCAACAACTCCTTTATCTCTTTTGGGTGTTCTTCCACATGCTTCAAGTCTTCAACCTTCTTAGGAACTAAGGCATAACACACATTCACATGTCTCAATCCATCAAGGAATCTTCTTTCGTCAACTAGACAAACCCTAGCATTCGTACAAACCTCAACTTTAGGATCATCTTCCAATGGTAACAAAATCTGCTTCATCCCATTAGCAACAATGGTTTATATGTTCTTCTTTCCATCATGAATAGCTTTTCTATCATACTGCCAAGGCCTTCCCAACAAAACATGGAATATATCCATAGGCATGATATCACACAAATCTTGATCATGGTAATTTCCTATCTTTAATTTCACCAAACATTGTTCACTTACCAGTATCTTATGCTCATCTTGAATCTAAGCAATTTGATAGGGCTTTGGGTGTTTCAACCTTTCCAATCCCAATTTAGTCACCATTTTTTTAGAAACCAAGTTCTCAAAACTTCCACTATCAACAATCACCTTGCATCTTGTCTAAAACAAACTCTTTCTCTGCAATGGTTCCTTTTCAAACTCACTTTGACATAGTACTCTTCTATTCACCAATACTTCTCATTCTTCTGGTCAATTAGGTGATCCGACGTGATCCTCTTCAACCAAGGTCATTCTTCTATTGTTCTCTATATTTTTTCTTGTCTCTCCCTGATTACATTCAAATGCTTTATGTCCTTCACCACACTTAAAACAAGTTCCCTTGAATATTCTTTTCTCCTATCCTTTATCATCTCTTCTATAACCTTCATTCTGGTAACCACCATAACCTCCTCTTCTATAAGAGTTTCCATCACCTATATGATACAAATTGTCATTCTTACTGACCTCCTTATCATTATTCATATCTACAAAGTATCCTCTTCCTCCTCTAGTAAAAGTTCTTCCTCTTTGAAATCTTCCACCTCTTCCTCTTTGTCTTTTCTCATGTCTTTTTTTCATCTTCTCTTATGCTTTTAGAGCACACTAATATGCTTCCTCCACACTCACAAACTTGATCAAACTAATTTCATATTGTATAGATGACCTTAAACCATTCACATATCTGCTAATTGTTCAATCTCATCCTCCGAATGTCCAGATCTGATATTCAACTTATAGAATTCCTCAGTATACTCTGTCACACATGATTCTTTCTACTTCAAATTTTGCAACTTCCATAACAAATTGATTTGATAATCTATAGGCATAAAAATTTTCTTCAACTTATTCACCATCCGATCCCAAGATTTTATGTTTTCTTTTCCTCTTCTTTTCCCATTTTTCTACAAATGTTCCCACCAAAGGGATGCATGTCCTCTCAACTTTGTAGAAGAATATTTCACCTTCTTATCTTTAGTGGTGCCTTCAAATTCTAAATATTTTTCCATCTCTATAATCCAATCAAACAATTCTTCTGAATCTAACTTACCATTATAATTTGGTGGATTGAAATGAGGTTTTGTATTTGTTCTGGTTAGGGCTCTTATGAACCTCTCTTCTCCTTGATCAAGACCAGGTTGTTCTTCTCTTCCTCTTTTCTCTTGTACTTCTACCTCTTCATCACTCACATCATCAACTGGTTGACCTCTTCTCTAGGCCATTTCAAGTACATCTAATCTAGCAGAAATTCCTCTCAACATCTCCATCATGGTTGGTCTGCATTTCCACGTGCTCCATTTCCTCTAACATTTCTTCTTCCCACCATCTTTACACAAGTCCTCTGTAGCTACCGGTCGGATCTTTGATCCGCCACCCCACAACAAACCTTCAATAGGACTCCATAAATTCTAATAACCTCACACAGATCGAATCTCACTCTGATACCAATTTGATGCAAGCACAGTAGGAGGGTCCTGAAGGAGAAAAATCTAAACCATGCAACAAGAGTAACACAATGAAAGCAACACATAATATGGAGGAAAATTCAGATGTAAATGTGTTCACTAAAAAAAATCTCAATTATATTCAGTTGGCAACATCCAGGCTTATAGATTTGGCTCACAGGCCTGAATAAACATACTAAAAAATACAACATTCCAATATGCTCCTATATGCGAGTGAAATCTTACAATTCAAGTCAGCCAAAGATCCGCGATTACAAGGTTTATACTATATCCGCAATTTTGGAAACATCTGTGACGGCCAAAGATCATCACATTATCCAAGGAAAGAAAATGTAATGTGCACATGAATAGGTTGGCCTCAAATTTGAATCACTCCATCAATATGTGCATAGAATGAAGTGTGGACCTATAAGGAATTTTGGGACACTCCAAGGAACATTTAAAAACACACTATTGAGAGCAAGTCACAGGAACGATCCACAATGATCAAATTATCGATAGGCCTAAAAACCATTCCGATGCTAGTTCAAGAAACTACCATGAATTATGGAAGTGATAACTTGTTGGAAAAAGATCCAATCACGCTCAAATCTTGGAACAAGGAAAATGAACATTTCCATGATGTACACAAAGATCTGCATGGTCTAGTGAGCAAATTTGATGAATCCACCCACACAAACTGAGAAAGAACATAAAACTCAAAGAAAATATTTTTGGTTGATGCAATATTTCCAAGAACCAAGGATGCTCCCACATCATTGCTTGAAGATCCTATAAATGTTAGTTCCCATAACAATAATAAACAATAAACATGAAATTATACATAAACATTGATTTGTTGATGTGTTATAGAGATTCTACTTATTCTTCTCTTGAAATTTCTTTGATTCACTTTTGGTTTCTAGATTGATATTAAGTTTTCTTAAATCTTCCAAATGGATGGAAATGCTTATATTTATACAATTTTCAATATATTTTACATCAACCATTATGAAAATTTGACAAATGATTTTGGACTCATAAACATATTGAGGAAAAAAATAAATTTTTAGATTTGGAGCCTAATTGGGGGGATAGGGGCAAGGTAGCTCTATGCCATCCCTATTTTTCTTTTTAGATATTCATTAAATAAATATTTAATTTAATTTCCTAGATTTAATATAATTTCCTATAAATGGCAATAAATGGATAAATAATAAGCATAATTAGGCACATGTAGTTAGGAGGGAGCAAAACATAGCATGAATTCTTCAAGGGTGAAAATTTGTGATTCTAAATTTAGCCCCCAATTTAGTGAGGGTATGAACTTAGGGTCATGCTTGAACTAAAGTATGGATAATCCAAATAGTGGTCATTTCATCATGAAATCAAAGAGATAAAATGAAACTAAGACAATGGATGTGATGGACCTCAGACTTAGGATCTTACCAAACAACAATTGCAAGATAAAAGAATGCACACACATAAGACATGACACAAAAAAAGGTGCAAAAATAGAGAATGCATGAGGAAGACATGGATAAAACATGAAACCAACACAAAGAATACAAGGAATACATAAATAGTATGATTTTATAGACTAACACAGTCCACATATTCTCACTAGGATTCATACCCAACAACATCCTATTGTTGTTTTTCCAGTACACCCTTAGAGTTCTCTAAAGAGTAGCCAACTCCTATAATCAAGAATCCTTAAGATGAATGGCCAACGTAATGAGTAAAGGACTTTATGATCTTTACTCCTTCACTTTAGGATTTGTGGGACCTAGGAGGGTTTTACTTAAGGTGTTCATTATGATCTATTTGATAGAGAACACTTCTATACATAGATTGGTTCCTATAACTTGTAAATAAATAATGTCCACTAAATATTTGGCGGATCTTTAAGTAAATAATCATTTACTTACTAGGAATGGGGAAGTATTTCAAACACATGCTTTATGAGTGAAATATTTTAAGTGAATTGTTTTCTCATTCTAAATACATGGTCGGGTAAATCATCAACATATTCAATTGCAAATATTTCTAACACAAAAACTAGTGTTTCATCAATTGGGAAATGGAGTCAAATATGCAATCACTAGTAATACAAAAATTCTTTAAGCTCGATAATAATGGACTACTTTCATAATGCCTTGCAATTTGAAAACTCACAATTTCTAAAACATGATGTCTTATTAGATCCTTTGCAAATTCTCACAAATATCTAACCCCAGTTGAGCATTTAATTAACCCTTTGAGTTAAAGAAAAATAAGAACACACATTCAATTAACACTTCAAGATAAACGATAATACCCTTGATATTTTCATTTATGTTTTTTAGAAATTTACAACATGAGAGTAAATGTTTCAAAGGTAAGATTTGTTTTGATATCAGTAATTTGCATAAAGCCACTTTAAGACTATTACATAGAAGACTCAAACCCAAGATGTTCTACTATTCTATTCATTAACATTCTATAATATATTCATTTTGTACCTAATTTCTACCTAGACCATGTACTGGACTCAATTTTAGAACCCCCTACAATGAGCCAAGAAATCCCTTTTATAGCATAATGGAGTGACAAGCCTCTAGCTCAAATGCAGTTACATTTCATTAACATTTCAAAGTTAATTTCACCATAATTAAGGTCACCTCCAGGGCCATTATATTTAATCATTCCTTTCCCAGGAAAACAAAAAGATGAAATGGGCACCACGTGATTGGTTGAAAAGAAGCAAGCCAACCCTCCAAAAGTGTCACCATCACAATTAGAATGTTCATGTTGAAACTAGGGAAATCACCATCAGTACCAACAAACCAACCGCAAAATATTCGAGTTAGCACAAGATTCCAAAAAACCAAATACCACATCATAGGGAAAATTGGGTGCTACCCATCCTTGTCAGCTATTGAGTAGACCCACTAGCCTAGTTTCTTGATAGAAATTGGAGTGGTTACTATCACCTCTTCATTAGAATCACCGTAGGGAACCAAGAAAATAGGACAAGGGCCATAATCAGGGCTCATTCCTCCTTTGTCACTTGAAGAGTTGTTTGAAATTTCTATGGGAACATCATGCTTCCATAGACAAACCCTAGAACAACCACTTTCTTTCTCCACTTCATAGGTTTAACGAGACTTTTTCCTCTAACCTTGACTAATTATTCTAAAATAGTCCTATTTCTTAGATTGTAAGTACTCTGGACAGTAATTTTTGCACCCTTCTTTCAAACACTCCTCTTTCCTTTTGGAATAGTTGGAATCTCCCTTGCACCAAGTTTAGCAACAGGTTCGTACACCATAGTTTCTTGCATACTTAACCTCCTAGACCTTCTAATTGGTGTAACTAGAATGCTTGGCTCAACCATTTTACTAAGAATACAACACCATTCAACAACCTATCCTATAGGAAAAGACACCAGCCCTAACCCTTAGAAAATCTCCACTCACACAAATGAAAACCCAACTAGTTCCACACAAGATAATTTAGAGTACAATTGAGTTACAACAACAATACTATCCTAGGAACATAGATTGGATAACTAAAATACATGCATGCACACTTATAGACCTGAGGATATCATACCACCACCTCTGTGATGATTCACTCAATACTCAAATGTCACTCCTCTAGTACCTATGACAATTATTTCAACACCTTGATAATTGTAGATTATGGAGAAAACTACATGAAATCCTCATTAAATAGAAGAATTAGAGGTGAGTTGCATTTAATGGCCACCCTAGCTTGCTCGAGTGAGTATAAAAATTGATCACTCCATTTTGAATCCTAGTCAATGATCATTTTGGATTTAAAACTTGATCAACAAGGCCCATTAAGGATTGCCATATTCTTTCCCATCCGTACTTGGAAACAATAATGAGGTTCTTTGAAAACTACCATGTACCCATCCATATCCAAGCACTATCATCCTCAACTTGTTCATTTTTGTAGTAATTACTCAATGTATCCTTTCATCTTCAGTGACAAGCAAAAAATAAAATTCAAAAGGAATATTCTCCATCCAAACCCCATCGTTGGTCGCTAAATTTGACTAGACCGTCTTCAAAATTTCTACAATGAATATATTCTAGCAATATCTCCAAACAACCTGGGCCATCGCTCCTCACTGAAGTGAACTTGAAGTTAGGAGTGTCTTCAGAGATGGGTGATGGAAGCAATGAAATATGAGCCCAACATGTGGCCACCATATCGTCCAGTCTCTCCTCCCATCACTTATCACTGAAACTAGAAAAGGTGGGAGAAACACTTCAAAAATGGGTGATACAACACACCACCCGACCCATCACTCATCGATGAAGTTGAACCAATGGTTGGAAGAGCTTTGGCGATGACCAATGCAAAGATGAAAACCCTTAGCCATGGTTTTTCTCTAAAAGAAACCCGTCAGTTGAATGATCTTCAGTGATGGATAGCCACATGACTTAGATGCATTTATTGCACATGTAAAAAGATGTTTTAAAATGGGGTCCATAGATTAGGACGATGACATTCAAACCCTCAAGAAAGTAACTTAGGCATAATTCTTTTGGATGTGAAAATTTTTGCCAAACTTTATGGGTATAGCATGGGACAATGTGTGGGTGATCGTCTTTCCTAGACAAAGAGGCAGGTACATTTACACATTTAAAAGGCTCAAGTGATGACTTTAACGACTAGTGACCAGCTAAATAGGTCAATGCAAAATTATAATTCTAAATGGTTTTGAGGTAGAACATTTATCAAAGAGGGTTCATAGACCAAAACCCAAACCCATCCTTGGGCTCCAAATTTGATGTCATGATCTAAGTCATTATTTTCTCAAAATTTTGTAAGGATTTTGGAAGCTCTATTAGTGTCTCATGCTCAAGGATGCATACCCATGGCAGGTATGGTGAGAGTCTAGATATTAGGTTGAAGCAAACTAGGGTAGAAGCACAAAAACCAGGAGCTTGCTTGGAAAAGGTAGGAAGACATGAACCAAAAGAAAAAAAACCACACCAAACCTATATACATCATTTACAAAACAATACAATGAAATTTATTTACTCAAAATCCCGTTTCATTCAATTGGCTTCACTCCTCAAATTGGAGGCCCATGGACTCCAAGAACTTAGGACTAATTCTTTCCTCTATCATAACCTTTTTCCTGTTCTGCTTGGAATGGATCAACATGTGTGTTAAGAATTTTTGAACAACTAGTATCATTATAATTGACACCATCAATTCCACTTACTATGAAATTGTCTTGCTCATCAACCTGTTCCACTATAGGCTCATCCAATTGAGTTGGAAAAATAAAACATTCATATTCCACTTTATCATGAATTTTAACATCACATTCAATTTGTACATCAAATTGAAATCCTTCATAGACACTTTGTTGTATGTTGGGCCATGCTTTTGAAATATCAAAGAGAAAAGGTTCATATTCAGCCACACCTTCATTGTTCTTGACATGAGTATTATCCTCATTAGATGGAAACATATCCCTGATAAGGTCTAGAAGATGAGGGCCATCTACAAAGAATTCAAGTGCACATTCACCTTGATTAATATCACACTTCATACTATGTGAACCCCTAAGTTTCTCCTCATATAGATCAAATAATTATGCAATACCAAAACAATTTGAAGATTCTTAAAAAAAATTCTCATCAACATGCAGCAGTGCTACTTCAGGACCAATGTGCCTATCCGGGTGCACAAATTGATCATTCAATAATAGGCTCCTCTCTTCATCCATGAATATGTCATCTCCATTATCATGTATGGCTGACCATTCAACCACTATTTCAAGTGCATATCTAGGTACCATGGGAAAATGGGTATGTCCATGTACATCTCCCTCAACACTAGCACTGTATTGAGGATTTCCACCATGGGAAATGACATCTTTATCTTCTAAATTCTTCACCTTGTGAGCAACTATCACATTTAATTAACAATAAGTATGAATCACACTCTTGGTTATCATCAAATATAGTTTGTTCATTCACTTGTGGGAAAGTGACTTCACCAATACTTGCACCACTGCATCATTCCTATGACTGAGGAGTTGTTGAATCAAGGTTACCACCCTCAAGGATATAATCAAAAACCTTAATTTCAGCCTAGTCTTCATTTTTTGTTGTCTGATTTGTACCATTTCCAACATATTCACAAGTGGTACTTGTCAAGAACTCATCAGGATCTTCAACAAAGAGTGGATTATTCCTACATGAGTAGGGATCATCATTTATCATCTCACATACTGGTGAGGGTTAATTATATAGGGGATTCTACCACACCTTCATTGTTGCCACATACATCTATTCCTTCTCTGCATGAGGATCCCAATCTATAGAATCATCAATGCACTCAAAGTCACTGTAATCACTTGAAGAGCAAAGAGAAATATTCTCAACATAATCTTCATCATCTATATTCAAGATTATTGATCCACATTCTAAGAACTCTTCACATGAAAAAGATTGTTCAATCCCAAGAAAGTACACCCTTTCAATGCTATCCATATATCCACTATTTGAAGCCATAGATTCCATCTTCATTTCATAAAAAGAAATATAATCAATAGAGGACCGACCAAGTTCAATTTCATCACCTTGGCCACTCATTTTTGCATCATTTTCCCTAAGAAAATCAAGATGTGGGACTTCCCCTTGCATCCCTTGTATTTGTGCACAATCCAAGACGACGCAAGGATGGAAATCATGCACCATTTCTTTGTCCTCATACTATGTATCTTTATCCTCACCATTACTATATGGATTTGTATCTATGTTTCTTGTGAAATGACAACAGTCATCAATGAGTTGTTCATACTCTCATACATGCTCTCGACCTACTTGCACCATCTTTTGATCCTCCTTATCATGGTAGCCACTGGCTACATTCTAGGGTATCACACGCTACACATAATCATATTTAATTTCCTCTATCATCCTTATCCAGTCAACCATTTGATCAAAACCATGAGGTTTCAAGTCATCTGGTAGTTTACTTAACCTTGGTTTGTTAACCTCACAAAACAGGTCAATTCATATTGAATCACTAGGTCTAACACTCTTCGGTACCTCTATCAAGAAATCCAAAATTCATGAAAATAATTCATAAGTTGATTCTCCTCCATACCTCTTTATTTCATACAACCTCCTAACAAGAAACTTTTGATCAATTTTGCTTGAATTTTGTTGATGCGTAGATGGGATTTGACTAAGGTCTACACTTTGTGGTGACGTAGATAATACAATAGCAAAGACACACTTATTTTTTTAAAAATTCTTACTACTTGGTACATTTTGTTTATTTGCATGAAATGTAATTGGTCCATCCACACTAGTCGCTAAATGTCCTTTCATGATTGAATACTTCAATTTTTTTTGAATATTCATGATAATTTGATATGCTTGATGTAGTGTGGTAGGCTCTTTATCCCTTAACAAGTAACCCATCTTGTTTTCAAATGCACCAAGATACATAACCAATTATTCAACATCATTTGGTCTCATATTTTCAGGGATATCCCTTATAGCTTTCGCAAATCTAAGATTGAAAGTAGGGATCAACTCAACTCTACTTCTATGGATCTCCATGAAATTTTTCCTTACTACATTCGGATTTACTCTCACAAAATTGTTCCATGAACATTATTTTAAATTCAACCCAGGAATGTATAGAAGATGTTGGTAAAAAAGAAAACTAGTCTCTAGCATATCCTTTTAAAGACTGAACAAACAACTTCATGATGACATCCTCAAAATCTAATTCATAATCCCCCATCATATCAGCAAACTGTAGATGTTTGCTTGCTGACTCAAACTTTTTTCCATTAAACTTTGGCACCTTATCTCTGATATTAGGTGGTACAACATTTAGATAACCACAAATATTACCAAAATTAATGGACCTATACCTTTTGGTACTGAAATTCCTTTGATGTGACAAGGAGTCTCCATTAGAATGCATAGGTTGGTAATGCATTTTGTACTCTTTTACAAACCTTATAAGATCTATTTTATAATTGCATTTAAGGAAACTAAAGTTCTTTCTGTAAATATAACCTTAAGCCTTTACAATGCAAATCTCTTGCTCAAGATCTTAAGATATGACATGCTTCTTCATGATAGTACATAAATTTGCAGAAAACATACTAATTATCATTATTATTATTCCCTCATTTAGTGATACTTCACCTAATAGAGAATCATTTAGATCTTAAGTACATAAGCCTTCTCATAATTTTCTTTTAAATAGAATAACACTTTCTTTAAAAATTTATGAGAATACTTGGAAACTTGCAGCAGCTATTTCATCTCATTTTCCTGATTAGACATTTTGCTGATTTGGAAATTTTCTTCACATCTTTAACAAGTTGCTTAAACAGAGGAATAAACTTCAAACAATATGAAGCTCTTTCAAAAATAAATCTCATTCTAGGTCTTCTCCAGTAGTAGACTGACACTTAAATCCTTTGATCTTTGTTGCAACAAAACCTTTTCCAGGTCCAAGGACTTCTTAATTATTTAAACAAAATGGTCAAATCCGCCAAAAAATTGACTCTATGCAAATGAACATTTCTCTACTTCTCCCTAGTAGAGTTGTCATTTTGTTGGTATTTTTTCTAGTACACCCTTAGAGTTCTCTAAAGAATAGCCAACTCCTATAATCAAGAATCCTTAAGATGAATGGCCAACGTAACGAGTAAACTAATTTATGATCTTTACTCCTTCACTTTAGGCTCGGTGAGACCTAGGAGGGTTTTCCTTATGGTGTTCATTGAGATCTTTTTGATGGATAACACTTCCAAACATAGATTGGTTCCTATAACTTGTAAATAAATAGAGTCCACTAAAGATTTAGCTTATTTTTAAGTAAATAATCATTTATTTACTAGGAATAGGGAAGTATTTCAAACACATGCTTCATGAGTGAAATATTTTAAGTGAATTGTGTTCTCATTCTAAATCCATGGTCGGTTAAATCATCAAAATATTCAATTACAAATATTTATAACAAACATACTATGGTTTCATCAATTGGGCAATGGAGTCGAATATGCAATAACCAGAATACACAAATTCTTTAACCCTTACAATAATGGATTACTTTCATAATGCCTTGCAATCTGAAAACTCACAATTTCTAAAACATGACTTCTTATCAAATCCTTTGCAAATTCTCACAAATTTGTGACCCTATTTGAGCATTTAATTAAACCCTTTGAGTCAACGTAAAAATAAGGACACACATTCAATTGACAATTGAAGATAAACAATAATACCCTTGATATTTTCATTTATGATTTGTAGAAATTGTAGAAATTTACAATAGGAGAGTAAATATTTCAGAGATAAGATTTTTATTTATATCAATAATTTGCATAAAACCACTTAAAGACGATTACATATAAGACTCAAACCCAAGACGATTCTACTATTCTATTCATTAATATTATGTAATATATTCATTCTATACCTAATTTCTACCTAGACCATGTACTGGACTCAAAATTTCAAAATGCCTTGCAATGAGAAATGAAATCCCTTTTATAGCACAAGGGAGCAACAAGCCTTTGGCTCAAATGTAGTTACATTTCATAAACATTTAAAAGTTAATTTCACCATCATTAGGGTCACCTCTGGGGCCATTATATTTAATCATACCTCACCCGGGAAAGCATAAGATGAAATGGGCACCACACGATTGGTCGAAAAGAAGCAAGCCAACCCTACAAAAGTGTCACCATCACAATTAGCATGTTCATGCTAAAACTAGGGAAGTCACCATCAGTACCAACTACACATACCAACGAACCAGCCACAAAAGAGTCAAGTCAACACAAGAGTCCAAAAAAACAAATGCCACATCATAGGGAAAAGTGGGTGATACCCAACCCTGTCAACGGTTGAGTAGACACACCAACCTGGTTTCTTGACCAAAATTGGAGTGGCTACTATCACCTCTTCTTTAGAATCACCATAGGGCACTAGGGAAATAAGACAAGGGCCACAATCAGGGATCGTTCCTCCTTCGTCACTTGAAGAGTTGTCAAAAACTTCTATGGGAACATGATCATGCTTCCCTTGAAAAACCCTAGAACCACCACTTTCTTTCTCCACTTCCTTCGCAGGCTTAATAAGCCTTTTTCCTCTAAGCTTGACTAATTCTTCTGAAATAGTCCTATTTCTCAATTTATAAGTACTATGGAAAGTAATTTTCTCAGCCTTCTTCCAAACACTCCTCTTTCCTTTTAGAATAGTTGGAATCTCCCTTGCACCAAGTTTCGCAATGGGTTCATACACCAAAGGTTCCTATATACTTAACCTGCTAGACCTTCTAACTGGTGTGACTGGAGTGCTTGGCTCACCCATTTTACTAAGAATACTGTATACACCTAAAAATGGTCTAGAGAATATAATTAATTAAATATGATTTATCTGATTAATTAACCCTAAATTCATCTACTTAATAAATAAATAGAAATATTTATTTATATAGATCACTTTTAATTCTTCTATTATTATCATTATTATTTCTTCTATATTTATTCATTTATTCGATCTTAATCACATGATTTTATCTTAACTAAATACTTTGTTGTTTAATTATCATATCTCTTTCTATATTTATTTAATAAACAAATTTCTATAGTTTGATTTATTAAATCATTTATTCTCCTTTGCTAATTTGAATAAATCAAAAATTCAAATAAAGGCATAAAAGCAATTTCCTCTATTCACTCACTAATAAAATTATATATGAAATATGTAATTAATACAACTGGAATTCATGGGAAAGATTTGGAGAAAAACTTGCAAGAAACCCTCTTCAATCTTCTGCCTCTGATTCTTCCTATCATTTGGCCATATGTTTTCATGGGGAGGAACAACCCCCATGATCAGCTCAAACTTCTTCATCTCTCACCATTCAAATCCTCTAGATCAGATCCAAGCCTTTGTTTTGCTGCCCTTTGCAAATGTGTTGCCATGAAGTCTATAAATACATCCTTTTGAAACAAGAAATGGATCCCAAATTTGTACAAACTTACTCTATAGGAATAACAATCAAGCAATCAAGCAATCATAGCAATAGAAATATCATTTAGCAATCATAGCATCATAGCGTAGAATAAATACCATGTATGCAACATAGATTACTATAGCTTCCTTTTATCATATTCATGTCAGCATAGATTATAGTAGCTTCATCATATCATCTATAAATCATTATCAATCATTAGATTATTGCATTTAGCAGCATCTCATTCTCTAGATTGGCATTTTAACAGTCACAATGCTTACCAAATCGGAGAGTCCCATGACTTGATAAACCTTTAGAGATAGGGAACAATAGTCTGATACTTTCAGTAGATTTATGGTTTTAAATTAGTTTAATTGCTTCTAAATCTTTGATATAATGTCTTATTAAGAAGTGTTTCCAGTTATTTACACATACTTATGGCACACTTACATTTTGGCGCCCACTGTGGGGCCTCTAACCTCATGTTTTAACAATTTTTTTGAAAAGTGTTCATATAATTTTCTAGTGTGTTTTCTTTTAGCATGACTAAGGGATTTTACAATGCATCTGACAAAAACTTTAGCACTTCTAATGTTTTACAATATCCAATGAAAACTATAGCGCTTCTATGATTTGTTTTAGTGCATTGACCAGAAACTGACAACACAGTTGATTGTTCTATGTTACAATCTATTTTAGCACATCCGAAAAATTTTGGAGCACTTCTGACAAATTTTGTAGTGCTTTTGAAAAATTTTGCAGTGCTTCCAATACTTTCTGCAGCACTTCTGATCATTTAAGTGGCACTTATAACCTCTATTATATTGCATCTGTAATTTTTTATCTAGATCCGGCACGATCGTGTCTAGTAATTTCATATTTTTTCATTTGGACTAAAATGAAACAATCCTAGGGTAGTCATCACACATTTGCTATTTTGGATTAGAATTAACATCATATCTTTTGTGAAACAAAATCTTCACTGTGAATAGAAAATCGTCATTTGGGCTTCAAGAATTGAACATTTCTCTACTATGATTATGCAGTGATAGGCCTATGCTCTCCCCTTAAATGGGTGATCAAAATGCCATACTCATCCTTTAATTTCATGCATTTCATGCTTTATTAAATCCTTTAGAAGCCATGTCGTAGTGGGAAAAAGTACTCACCCTATGGGAATGACCTGAGTGGGAACAAACCAAAGCTAGGTTTTCCAAGCCACTGTAAAATAAAAGTAAATATGGGTAAACCCTCATTTACCAGAAGTGTGCAAGATAACCATCCCAAAAATATTTGTTCTAAAGATTGGCAGGTCTCTTGAGGGAGTTTATCATTTTTTGCTCCGAATGGAAACCCTATCTATGAAACATAGTGTAGAATCTAACTTGTCAGTTTTTGAACATTGTAATACTCAACAGTGCAAGCGGAGGGAAGAATCTACCCCTAAGACACTCACCATATAATTGCCAAAGACCGTTTGCTCAAGGAATTGAGAAATATAACTTTGAGTACATGCTTGGAAAAGACAAAAACACAAATGCCCTCTAGGGGGTGACACAACTATGTGATTCGATGCAATTTTAAGATGTGGGTTGTTTGAGTATAACGATGACCTTTTGACCTTAAGAGTGAGTCTTCTTGAAGTATATTCTTTTTCAAAAACTAGTGAAAATCAAGAAGGATCATGTTTGATTCTTGAACATACACTATTTTAGATTCTAGGACTTAAAAATAAATCCACAAGCTTTGTCAAGAAATCCCTTGCAAAAAGAGTCAAGAAATCAAAGAAACAACTTAGAAAAAACTTTTGGAAAGAAGATAGTTTTTATATCAAATTAGAAAAGTTTTGCTTCAACATAGAATTTTCATCCATAGGTTTCACGACTTTGCTAGGGGATATACTGAGGATTTTGCTTTAGAACCTTTATATTCACAAGCTTATTTCCAAAGAAGAGCTCTTTCAGAAAAGCATAATCATAGTCAACCTATTCGTCAATCATCCATCCCACAACCAGTAATAAAACTTATTCCAACAAGCCAAATCAATTCATACAATAGAGGAAAATTTGGTAAAAATTAGGCTTGTCATCAAAATCAAAGATTTACCAATAGAAATAGCATGTCAAAGTACCCCAAAAATTATCCCCTTCACAAAGAAGAAAATTAGACAACATTGTGGAATCCTAAAACAACGCTTACACTATCTGTTTTAGCGCATTTGCACTATCTTTTAGCTCATCCATAGTTCAAATAGCACATTTGCAGTCTATTTTAGTGCTTCTAAAAACTTTTGTAGCACATCTACTGACTATAACCAAAATTTACTAGTGTCAGAAATCCTAGTGTCTTAGTGCATCTTCCATGTATTGTAGCACATATACACTATATTTTAGCACATTTGCTAGCCAATTAGCGCCTACATAGTCTATTTCAGTGCATCTGAAAAACATTACAACATATCTACAATCTGTCAAAATATTTACTAGTATCAGAAATTACCATTGTCTTAGTGCATATGCAGTCTATTGTAGTGCATTCACCCTGTTTGACAATGCTTTTACCTTATCTTTTAGTGCATCCACAATCTGTATTAACACTTCTTCCCTCTATAATAGTGCATCCACTAAACAGAAAAATAGAGAGCTTGGGGAAACCTCTATCAAACTTTTGACATCAAAAACTCAGGTTTTTACTAGAAATTTTTTTTTTCACAAGCAAGACATTGTCTTAAACCTGAAACAAATAGGATCCTACAAGTCAAAATTCTTTTCAAAGTTAAACCCAGATCTTCCAAACTATAAATTGTAAAATTATCAAACAACACATCTTGGTTATTGAGTTAAGTTTCATTATCAAGATTTTATCATCCTACAATCACGAAACGAAACACAATAATCAAAATTTTAACTTGGTCTCATCAATAGGATATATCATCCTATTTGACTTTCTTAAAAAATCCAACTAACTCTCAAAAATAGAAGATCAAAGTTTAGTGAGAAAAGAAAAACACTTGTATGCCAATTTTGACAAGGTTACAAAGACATAAACTTAGGGAAAAGGAAATTGAAACATCAAATGTCATGGTGGAAGAAAATCCCTTTCACAGGTTACATCAAAATAGTACAAATGAAATAACCCAAGAAGATATCCAAATGGCACAAGATCCAAATTTTCACAAATTCATGGAAAAAGTCTTGCAACAAGACATGGAAAAATACCTCTTGATGCTAGTAGAATTAGGTGCAAAAAATTCAAAATATTTTGACATTAATCGATTAAAGGAAACACCTAGAACAACTCAAACTGAACCACACAACATGCAAGACATAGATCAAGTGGTTTCTCTAACATGTCAAATGCAAACTTTACAACAACAAATTTAGGATATGCAAAAGGGAACCACAAAGACGTATTCATTATAGGACATTTTTCCTTATCCTTTTCATCCATGTGTAGACACGATACCCTTCCCTAGACATTCTAAATTCCCAAAATATGACAAGTACAATGGAAAAACATATCCAGTTGACCATGTGAGGGAATTTAGAACCATGAGTTTAGAGTTTGCAAAAGAGGATACTTACCTAATGAGGTTATTTCCAAAGAGCTTAGGAGGTCACTATATGGAATGGTTCTCCAAATTATAACCAGGGATTCAATCCTTTGAAGAACTAGTTAACAAATTTATCACACAATTCTCCTTCAACATTCAACATGACGTAAACATAAAAGATTTGTACAACATGAAACAAAAGAAGGGTGAGACATTCCTATCATTCCTACAATGTTGGTGAAAGTTGTTTGCTAGATATCCTCGATCTATACCTGAAGAGGAAAAGATTGAATTATTTATCGACAACTTAAATGATGACATAAGTTATAGACTAGAACTGCAATGTCCCCTAACATTTGAAAAGGTGATCGAGAATGGGCTTAAAATCGAAGAAGCCTTAGTCAATAGAGGAGTAATTAAACATTACAATGATAAATCAAACAACAAAAATTCCTCAAATCACTATAGAAACAATGACAACCCTAAATTTTGGCAGAAAAACAAAAATACTGGAAACAATGATGTTACTACTGACACACAAAATACAAAACTAGTATTCAATTTGATGGCAACAACTATGAAAAAAATTCAAAATGACAGCTAGAACAAAAATCAAGGTACCACTCAAAACAATAACCCACACAATGGAGAATCTCGACCACCATCCTATCAGAGACAATCCAATCGATGGAGATTTACACCATTAGGAAAAACTTTGGAATCATCAATGAGAGAGCTTATTGCAAATAGACTTATTACCCCACTAGAAGTAAGAAATTGGGAGCCAAATGTGAAACCGTCTTGGTGGAACAATGCTGACTATTACAAATTTCATAAAAAATAAAGGACATAAAACAAATGACTGTATGCAATTAAAAGATATGATACAAGACTTGATTGAAGCAAAAAAGGTGTTTTTCAAAGGACATCAAACAAACAACGATAACAGTGTGTTTAAAAATCCTTTACCTAGCTACAAAAAAAGAGAATCTTCTTCAAACAATAAAGGAAAAAGTATAAACTATATCTATGATACCACCATTCTTTGAATTTCTGAGGTTGAGAAAAATAATTTCATTGACAATCAAATAGATAACATAAGCATCAATGACACTATATCCCTAAACGTAATCCAAAACATAAAAATATTCGACAACGAAATCAACGTCATAAAAATTAAGGAAAGACAAGACAATCAACCAATTAATGCAATGACAAGGGGGCAGTCCAAAGTGATACTAAAAGGAGTTTCATCTAAAATAACTACTCCCCCTTCAAATCAATACATCATTATGGATCAGGGTATGTGCAGGATCATCATGGAAAAAACAAGCCCTTAAGTGGCAAAAAATTTAGAAAAATCAAAGTTAGGCAACTTGACGTAAAAATTTGAATAAGTTATCTATATTATTTCAAAAATATGTAAGAATAGAATCTACAGCAAATTAAATTTAGTTTCTAAACTACTAGGTTTTTTTTTTTTTAAATAAATCTATTTGGTGAAAATTTGAAATTTCAATGAAGGTACTTAAATTCCCGGGGCAAAAAATAAAAAGTGGGATTGTTTGTCGACCACCACGACCACAATAAAATGATAATATTTTTTTATAATATTTTAGATATAAGTAGAGGACTCATGCATCGATGTGATGCATATTTTTTGTAATTTTTCCAAATAAATAATTAATTATGAATTTTATTACAACATTTAAAAATTATAGGTGTATCGTGACCACCTTAACTTGGTCAAACTTCATGATTTATTCAAATTTTTTTAATCCTATAGTATGTGAAGCATAGAGATGTGGCCAGCATGTTTTGGATTCAAAATGTGATACGTTTGAAAGCTATAGATGTTTTCAATTAGCCTATCAATCAGGACTTTAGTCATAATTTGAATAGAAAATGAATAATAATTACTTATTAAATTCAAAGTAAAGCATAATTTATATAGGTGGGAAGCTGAGAATCTCCTTTAAAAACCCTTTTCATTTCATTAATCTTGGGCAAAAAAGTAGTCATCAGCCGCATACCCATCATATTGCCACTTTTTGTCCCATCATGATCTTGCACATACCCATCAACTACAAAAGATACCCGCACAGATATGGACCATATTTGAACTTCTAAAAATTTCACCATCACATAAGGAGGTTCTAGAACAGGCTCTAGTGGCCACTATGGTAATCAATAATTTAGATTTCTTTCAATTTCAAGCTATGGTGGGACATCTGACCACACCTCATTATCTGTCATTCTCCAAACAAGATGATGTGTCACTAAATCACCCACACAATGTGGCCCTACATATAGAGGTTCTAATCAATAAACACCATGTCAAGCATGTCTTAATAGATGGTAGAGCTAGATTAAATATTTGTACTTAAAAACTAATTCATGTACTAGGTTATTCTGACAACGCCATTGATGCTAGAAGAAAGATAACAATAAAAGCATATGATGAAGAGTTCTTCCAAGGGGATGATTGTACTACCAATTCAAGTGGGACCAATTGTCAAAAACATATTTTCCAAGTGTTTATAGAAAAAGAGATAGCATATAACATACTCCTGGGATGCCCATGGATACATGAAATGCAAGCAACACCTTCGACATATCATCAGTGTTTTAAATTTCTAGTCAATAAACAAGAGGTCACTATTTTAACTGACTACAATAATCCCTAGACTTGTAACATGCTTAAGGAAACTCAAGACACTTTCGTACCCCATAATAGAGAGGCCAACACTTCTACTTCATCTAGTGGTGAAAAACAACTCAATTTTATATCCAAATGGGTTGAGAAAAAGGACCAGGCAAAGGAAATAATGGTTACTGACTCAATTTTATCAAACTATGAAAATCCCCTGAATGCTCTATCACAACAATTCACATACAAGATTCGGTTAAAGTACAAGGTCTTCGGAGAATATTTTATTGAGAAATATTTGTGTCTTTCATAATTGTTGCCATCTCCAAAATGATATGGACAACCCACAACCAACACACAACAATCATCACAACCTACCATGGTTTTGTATGAAAGGTTTGTAAAAGTAGGTACTCTAGAAGATGAATCGAAAGACAAGGCCATTATTAATTGGCTCTACAAAGATGAAGAAGCCTCATCATCAACAAATATCAACACAAGGAAAAATTAGTATGGAAAAGAAAAGGCTATCTTATAGAATTAACTCAGAAAGTGGTAGAAAGGATTCTTCAAATTAGGGACGGTTCTGAAACAAATTCCAATGAGTATGAATGGGATCATTTATTTGCAACATCATACACTGAAAAACAAATTGATGTCATTAAAGCGCATACACCCACACGGGAGGAGGGACAAAGTTCGGGAACTAGACCACTTGTATTGGGATCACCAAATATCGATGACTCAAGTGAGGATGAAAAAACTTCGAGTGAGATAGACAACTCGAAGGAGGGTAATATCATAGACCTCGGCCTTACCACTAACACCTTTGACCACATGGCTATCAGAACCCTCACTATTGTTGACCTTACTCAACTTGAGTACTTTTTACCCTTGATGCATCCTAAACTTATTGACTAGGAATGAACTGAACCTATTAATATACCAGTCTTCTCAAATAATGATTCCATCATAAATTTTCATTATAGTGACACACCTGATAAAAGTTCTTCCCATAACACTCATAAAAACACTTCAAATCATGAGGATTTCAAATCTTCCAATTGCAAAATTGACAACAGGAAAAATGGATCTAATGGTGAAAACCATTCAATGCAAACATTAGATCTGGAAAAAGTAAAAATAAAGAGCATATCTAATAGTGAAAACCTTTTTGAGGTACTGAAAGATGGGAGATTTGACACCCTTCTAGAGAATTAACATGACATATCATCAGTACTACTAGAGCCTACACATTCCATAAATCTTAGAACAATAGAAAGGGAAAATATTTTACATCTGGAAGCATTCATGACAGAACAAGAGAAGCATGAATTCACCAAATTCTTTGAAGAGCGACATATCAATTTTGATTGGTCTTATTTTGATATGCCAGGATTATATCCATATCTCCTGATGCATCATCTATTTCTACCATCTGGAATCAAACCAGTAAAACAAAAATTGAGAAAAATGCATCCCCACATTGCCTTGATGGTAAAAGTTGAGCTAAAAAATTTGTTGGATGCATGATTTATCAGTTCTATCGATTATGCAGAGTGGATTTCAAATATTGTGCCTATATCTAAACTAGATAATAGTATCAGAATATGCACAAATTTTAGATATCTAAATAAGGCATGCCAAAAGGATGATTTTCTATTACCAAGCATTGGCATCATTGTGGATCTAACGGTAGGACATCCCATGTTGTCATTAATGGATGGATTCTCAGGATACAACAAAATCAAGATAGCACCTAAAGATTAGGTAAAGATAGCATTCACTTGTCCTTGGGGTACATTCTATTGTAATTTCATTCCCTTTGGGTTGAAAAATGCAAGTGCAACATATCGGCGGGCAATGACCACTATTTTCCAAGACATGATGCATACTTTTATGGAAGATTATATCAATGACACATTAGAAAAATCATACACTAGAGAAGGACATCTGGAGATCCTCAAAAAAATATTTACTAGACTGGAGAAGTTCAATGTCAGATTGAACCCTAAGAAATGTGTGTTTGGGGTAACATCAACAAAGCGCCTTAGATACATAGTGTCAGAAAAAGGTATCGAAGTGGATCCAGCTAAGGTCAAAGCAATAATGGATATTCCACCGCCTAAAAATATCAGTCAATTATGGTATCTACAAGGCAAGATAGAATCAATTAGGAGATTTATCTCCCAATTAGCCGACAAAAGCCATCCATTCAATCATCTACTTCATAAAAATGTCTCTTTTAAGTGGGATCAAGAATGTGAAATAAATTTTAACCAGATAAAGAAATATTTGATGTTGCCTCCCATACTCATACCACTTGTAGCAGAGAGACCATTGTTACTATTTATTGCAACAACTAACATTTCTTTAGGATCTCTATTAGCACAGGAAGATTCTGAGGTAAAGGAACACGTTATTTACTATATCAGCAGGACTCTTAACGGTTATGAAATAAATTACACATTCATAGAGAAAGCTTGTTTGGAAGTGGTATTTGCAACCTAGAAGTTGTGATACTACATGTTGAATCATATAGTCAGACTCATAGAAAAAAGTGACCAATTAAAATATTTGGGTATGTGCAGGATCATCATGGAAAAAACAGGCCCTTAAGTGGCAAAAAATTAAAAAAAATAAGAGTTAGGCAACTTGACGTAAAAATTTGAATAAGTTATCTATATTATTTCAAAAATGTGTAAGAATAGAATCTGTAGAAAATTGAATGTAGTTTCTAAACTACTAGGTATGCTTTTAAAAAAAAATCTATTTGGTGAAAATTGAAATTTCATTGTAGTGGTACTTAAATTTCAGGGAAAAATAAGAAGTAGGTGTCTATCTGACCACCCTAACCACAATAAACTAATAATATTTTTTTATAAGATTATAGATATAAGTAGAGGACTCATGCCTTGATGTGATGCATATTTTTTTATAATTTTTTTCCAAGTAAATAATTAATTATGAATTTTTTATTACAAATTTTTAAAAAATATAAAAACTCGTATGTCTGACCACCGTAACTTGGTCAAAAATTCATGAAATTCAATTTTTCTTTTTTTAATCCTATAGTATGTAAAGCATAGAAATTGATGCATGTTTTGGATTCAAAAAATGCGATACCATTTGAAAGCTATAGATGTTTTTCAATCAGCCTATCAATCAGGACTTTAGTCATAATTTGAATAGAAAATGAATAATAATTACTTATTAAATTCAAAGTAAAGCATAATTTATACTGGTGGAATTCTGAGAATCTCTTTTAAAAACCCTTTTCATTTCATCAATTTTGGGTAAAAAAAAAGTCATCAGCCACATACCCATCATATTGCCACTTTTTGGCCCACCATGATCTTGCACATACCAATATACTCAACAAATTTTCTCTAACAGGGAGACTAGCAAAGTGGGTCATGATCTTAAGTGAGTTTGACATCCAGTATGTAGATGAGAGAGCCATCAAGGGATGGGTGATAGCTGATCAATTAGCTATAGCTCCATTATAGGATAATCATCCAATGAGCATTGAATTTCCTAATGCAGACATTCTGAATATTACCACACAACAATGCAGGCTTTATTTTGATGGGTCATACACACAACTTTGGTCTGGTGTGGGAATTATATTTGTTACACCTCAAGGACACACCATCCCAAAGTCTTAAAGACTAATGTTTCCATGTACCAGTAATGTAGCTGAGTATGAAGCATTAATTATTGGCAATAAATTGGCAATTGAATGGAAAATCACAGAAATACAAGTGTATGGAGACTCACAACTTGTCATCTATCAGGTAAATGACGAGTATGAGAAAAAAGGATGAAAAGCTCATGTCATACAAGAAAATGATAGATGATCTCAAAAATTACTTCATGGATATCAAGTTCAAATAGATTCCAAGGGCAGAGAACAAAGCGATGGCAACAATTGCTTCTCTTTTGCAATTACTAGAAAAATGAGGTTGTTATGAGTTTATGGTAGAACAAGTATCTAACCCTGCCTATGACAATCCTGAATCACAAACCATATGCCAAATAATCGATGTTCAAACCTCACTCTATGAAGAGATCTATGCTTACCTCAAGGATAATATCCTTTCTCCTGATCTTTCTAGAAACCAAAAATGTAACTTCATCTGCCAATCCACATGACATACATTGATTGTTGACATCCTTTACCATCGAGGTCTAGATGGCACTCTTCTTCGGTGTCTAGAAAAACACAAATCTGAAATAGCCTTACATGAGGTCCACGAGGTATTTGTGGAACTCATTCAAGTGGACTAACCCTAACAAAGAAACTCGTCTGTTTAGGGTATTACAGGCCAAATATGGAGAAGTCTTATCAATTTGCTAAATTTTTTTAGAAATGCCAGATTCATGGTAACTTAATCCATGCACCAACACAAGAATTACACCCCTTCACATCAACATGGCCTTTTTGTCAATGGGGATTGGATCTAGTAGGAAAGATCAATCTGTCTTCATCCAATGGAAACAAGTTCATAATCACAACAACAAATTACTTCACAAAATGGATAGAAGTAGTTCCTTTAACAACAATCACTAGGAAACAAATATCATATTTCATAGTAAACTACCTCATTTGTAGGTATGGAATTCCTCAGTCCATTGTCATAGACAATGGTCGACCCTTTAAGAATTAGGATGTGTAGGAATTGTGTGAAAAGTTTCAAACATTGTTTCTCAACACCATACTATCCTCAGGGAAATGGCTAGGTAGAGGCCTAAAATAAAACAATTCTAAAAATCCTAAAGAAGACTATCAATGATGTTGGACATGATTGGCATGTTAAGTTAAATCCTGCACTATGGGCATACAAAACCAGCATCAGAACACCTATAGGATTTACACCATATGCCTTGGTATATGGATCAGAGGCTATTCTACCCATTGAGGTTGAGAATCCATCACTTTGTGTATCACTAAAGGGTATCATCCAAGATGAGGATTATAGGGCTTATAGACTTCAAGAGCTGGAACTATTGGATGAACGTCATCAACAAGCTGTGGATCATTTGACGACATATCAACAGAGGATTTCTAGGAGCTACAATCATAGAGTAAAACCTAGAGTCTTTCATGTTGGTGACTTGGTCCTAAAGGAAAACCCTAGAAATCAGCGAGACAAAGAAAAGAAAGGGAAGTTTGAACCTAACTGGCTAGGTCCCTTTGTCATCATATCAGTTTATGGATCTATAGCCTATTAGCTGTCTACACTTGAAGTGGATCTATTTGATGAACCTATCAATAGTATCCATCTCAAAAAGTTCTACACCTAAATCACCTAGTGCATAGTACAAGTTCTAAAAATGGTTACCTTGATGAAAACTTGGAAAATAGGCATCTTGGTAATAGAAAAATACAAAAATACAAAAAAATCAAAAAGACTAAAAAAGTGCAATAAAAACATGTAGTGAAAACCTAGAAACAGGTGCTACTTGTGATTTTAAAGCCAACTTTTCTATCTATTGGACACATGTCATGGTCATTACTTCCACCATCATTTTACATCCATTATTATATCATTGCGAGTGGTTGTGTCATGCCCTAGCTTGGGGGAAAAATCTTGACCTCACTAGGGGAAATAAATATTGAGCTTAACCAAATAGACAAACAACATGTCAAACATAGCAAAAAAAATGATCAAAACACAACCCAACATGAAACATCAATCACCATTGGAAACACATTGAACATCCATATTATATATGAAAATCCAAAAAACAAGTCAAAAGTCAATCTCAAAAATTCAAAAATAGATTTTGTATTAGTCAAACTATGTGGTCTTTACGTGTATAACGTAGGAAAGGCTAATCTTTGATCAGCCCCCGAGGCCCCTAGGATAGGTCTTTAGGTTAGGTTTTTGGTCAAAATCTCAAAAATCACAAAAAAATTGGAAAATCAACATGGATGATCTAATTTGAATAATGATTGAAATACTTTAAGAAAAGGTTGGATAGATGTGATTTTGATCATTTGTTATCATTTCTTTGAAGCAACTCAATAATGTATTGAACTAGAGAATCTAGGAAGAAGAATGGTATTTTCTTTGTCTATTATATGTGAATTAGTCATTAATATTGTGTGAATTGTCGTGAGACGTGCTCTACAAAGTATCATTGATGACATTCCAATTCACATAAGAAAATGATTTGTTCGTGTCTATTTATGCAAGAAATGCTCAGGTCATCTTGGTTTAATTATACCTAGATGCTTGTATTCACTTGCAATATCAAATATCATGAAAGAAGTACTCAGGTCATCATGGTATACATTATACCATTGATGCTTGTACTCACTCTCAACATTTTGAAAGCTCCATGATGATAACAAGAAAAAAACATAGACTGTTATAATACCAATGTTTGCATATATATTTGCATGGTAGATTAGATTGCATTCATGATAGTTTTACATCTACAGAGTCTTTTTGTTACAAAGATTGGTGAATCATTCAAATAATATATCATAAAAAATGGTTGTAATCAGAATGTACATCACATCTCAAAATATAACAGAGGATACAATCATGAATCTAGGTGCTGCTAGCTCTGGACGATGCAAGCATCTCAAGACCAGTCCCCCCTCCACCACTAGATGTACCAGGATCTCTCGGATCTCTAGGCTCTCTCAGAAGAGGCTATGTCACACCCGCACTGACAGTCCTAGTATGAGTTCTTCCAGATCGTGACTGTACATAACTCACTCTTTGCTTAGACGGAACAACAACACATAATTTACCTTTATAGTACTCTACCTCCTGACCAACATGGACAAGCTCTCGCATATAATCTGCTATAGTGGTACCATCCACCAATCTCTCTGACTGGGCCTATGCCCCCTCTATAGCCCATCTAGTGGCATCCCTCTTGGCTGTTAGTGATGCAATCTTTGTTTGAGCCATAGCCAATTGGGCATGTACCTATGCTAGAGCCTGAGCATGTGACTGGGCCTGTGCCTGCATTTGTGTCTATGTCTGTATCAATAAACCCTGCACCTAGAAACAACTGACCCTGTAAGGTCTGTACATACACTTGTAGACTCACAATTTGTGTCTACTTTGAAGAGGCTACCACTGCTTGCCTTTAACAAGGCACTATATGCTCCTAAACATCTAAGGTTGTATCTGGCCCACCTCCTCCATCATCTCCACTGTTGTCATCATCGTTGTTGCTCTCATCATCAATGCTTCCCTCCTCATCACTATTGTCCTCCTCATCACCACTGCCCTCGATAGCCTCCACATCCTCCTCACTACCCTCCTCTCTCCTCCGTCGGTGACTATGTGCTATAGCAACCTCCTGCTCAACAGATAGTGGCACTAGCTCATTAGGAATGGTAATCTGAGGAA
>VDFB02193867.1:565738733-565780493 GCA_007258455.2 Sequoia sempervirens | reverse complement strand
GAGCTATGATTGGCTAGGTGATGGTATCCAGGTCCTCGACCTCTTGCTCGTCCCAGTCGATGGAGGGGATCGCTAGGTTAGCAACTGCAGGGTACCTCGGGTGCACAAGGGTGGACTCATCCTCTTCAAGTTGGTCTGGTACCGGAAATAGTTGTACTCTCCTTAAAAACTGCACTGTCATTCGCATGTAGTGTCTCTGGCGGACCTCCTTATCATCTTTACAATCTGCCCAGAAATATTCAACATGGTACTGGTGGGTGTATGCCGGTCCTAGCGCTTTCCTGACATGGCCATGGGGGTCCATCCGTGGGCGAGCTGTGTACCATTCAAAGTTGTATTCCTTGAGTTCCTTTTCTGAGTTACCAGCACATTGAGATGTTTGCAGTCGATACTGGCCCTGGCCGAGGATCATGGGATAAGGGATCCTTGCTACGTGTTTCTGGCTGAAGACTGCCTGAATATGTTGGAGCTGTCGGGAAAGCTCTAGGAGAATAATCCTATCATTTGGGTATCTGGGCAGCCTGTTCGGCCGTTCCGTGAATCCCTGGGCACGGATGTAAGTGAACTTGGGGAATTGAATGTATAAGAAGGCATACTCCTTCAAGAGTGCCTTGGCACTGTGAGATACCCTTCTCTCGAAGTCCCCGGCTATTAATCTGATAATATGGCCTATGAAGGCATCATTGACTCGGCGGTACTCCTTTTTGAAGTAGCGGTATTGTAGCTGAGGGTATTGGTCAAAAGGTTTAAGCCCTCGTTTGTAATCCCCATCCAGCGCCATGAACAGTCCACTATACTGCCTCTGACCGGCCAAGGAGTACACCAGGTACGAGGTCATGTAGAACTTGTTGCTTTTCTTAACATTTACGAACTGCTTGTGGAAGCAGTTGCTGATGAAACTCCCCCAGTCGAACGAGATCTTGGTTTTCACATCCTCATTTCCTCATATGATTTGCTCAATATAGTAAGCCATCCACTCCTGGAAGGAGGCGGCTGCTGGGAGGCCCATGACCCTGCTTAGCATGGTCACCAAGTCCTGATAGTCCTCGTGGAAGTCACTGCAGAACAGCTCTTGGGGAACTTTTGCAGCGCTGCCCCGCTTCTCCTTCAACCAGTAAACGTTGATTGACTTCTTGATGTTCAATGGATTGGCATCCCATGCCACCTGACACTGCTCCAAAGTGGGGACTTGCATATGTGGGAATGTCAGAATGTGGAATGCTTTTGTAATTCCTTCCAGAGACATGTCGGCAAGGATATTCCCTTCTTTGTCCAGGATTGTCTGGGTATCCGTCTGGTAGGCTTCTCGGCAAGCCATTACCAGTTCAAGTGCTATTAGAGACGGAGGGAGGCCGGCAGCTTTGGCAATTCCACTTTGGCGTATCAATCAGGCGTTCTTTGTCTTAGGGTCGACCTTGACCCTCTGGGTGAACTCATCAATGTCCACCTGGCCTATATTGGTGTCCGAGATCTCTTTCCAGTCAGTCGAGACCTTCAACTGGAGCGGTTCACCCTGAAATTGGAACTTCATCTGTCTTTGTCGTCCTTCCCATGGGCGGCCCTTCCGGATTTCTTACCCTTGTCCTTTTCGGTAGAGGCCCCTAAAGTTCCTGCGGCCGATTCCATATATCCTGTAGGCAAAGGGCGAGGTCAGCACAAAAAAACACCGAAAACGTTAATGTTAGCCCGTATTGTGAGTATATTATATAACTAACCATTCAAATGCATCATAAATTTAATTCTCAGACGATATCGATTTCATTTTAGGGCAAATGAGCAATCCGAGCCCGGACGACTAGACTTCCCTAGCAGGAATGCTGCCAGGAAGGGAAAACACGACCGAAAGCTCCTGGGGACCCCGCTGGTTAGATTTTGATGTTCTAAGAGACCCATGATGGACAAAGGCCTGATTTAGGATGTGGGTCGAATTCAGATTTTCAATTTGGATTGATTTGGATCGATTTGGGGAGCTCCAGGGGTTTCAGGTCGGAAGGCAGTCAAGCGAAGGTAGCCGGCGGCGGCAGACATTAGGCGAAAGTCCGGCGACGGAAGCCCGGAGGCCAGAACCCGGGAAGGAAAAGGTCAGCCGCCATCAGGTTTGGTTTCACAGTTTTAGACCAGATGGCATTCGGAGCACCGGGCCCCGGAGGCCGGGAGGACGCTAGCTGACAGCCGCCATGTGCTTATTAGATCATTCTGAAAGGCGGCGGCGAGGAGATGATCGGAGTCTAGAGGGCGGGGAGCCGATGGAGGTTCGCCACCAAAGGAATTTGGAATGTGGCCCAGCGACGATGGCGAGGTGAAGTTCGGTCCCAGGAGGCCGGAGCGGCGTGAGGTACAGGCCGCCGAAGGAATTTGGCGATGATTTGCACAACGGCGGCGAAAGGGGAACTGGGACCCGGGGACCGGAGAGATAGGGGATGGCGGCCGCCGCGAAGGAATAGACAGTGACGGCGAAGAGGCCACTGGGGCCCGGGAAATGGGGCGCCGCTGGTTGACGGCCGTCAGGAAATTTTAGCACAGTTCAAGCGACTGCGGCGGTGAAAGCGAGCCCGGAGCCTGAAGGTCGAGCAGCCGGCAGCGGTGAAAGCGAGCCCGGAGCCCGAAGGTCGGGCAGCCGGTAGGGTTCCGTCATGAGGGACGGCAGAAACGTCACGGAGTTCCGGGGACGAAACTCCGGACGGCCGGGCCCGGAAGGTCCCAGGGACGCGGAAGCAGGGGCCTCGCCGAGAGATTTCGACGTGAAAACGGTGGTAAACTTGCTGCGGAGGCTCGAGATCCGGGGTCCAGACGCTCAGAGGACGAATCACTCAAAAAGAGCCTGACTTCTCGAAGGGGCAAAAAGCGGTGAAGGCGGATGGCCAAGGTAGAGGTCGGGCCCGGGGCGCCCTTCCACCCTGTGTGAAGAATAGCCGGGGGAAGGGAAAGCCCTGAATCAACGGCGAAGGACTTTCAATGGGCCCCAGAAAATTTTAGGATATGGGTTATGGGCGCACTGGGGAGGTGTTCATTTTACATAATTTTAATTTATTGCTTGTTTTACCGAAATCCACCAGAAGATCAAAAATGATGGGAGAGCGAACAAGGATGGCCTACACTCAACTCGCGAAGCAGGAAGCTGATGGAATTCACCGGTGGAGTTGACGGAGCGAGGTTGATGGCGACGATCGTGACGATGCAGACTACAGTGGGCTCCAATTCAATCGCTGCTCCAACTCGCTCAAATTCGCTAAGTGAAAAAGACATTAGGACCACGGTTTATATACCCAACTGCTCATTAATGCCACATTTATTGCACGTACGTCTGCACCAAAAGTGGGTGAGATTCAAATTCGAGTTAGTAGCGGCGGCGAGGGCTTCGGGATCCGATTGGCGGGAGGCTGCGCAACAACGGCCGCCGCATGAATTTCAGCGATTTTGACGACGGCGGCGACAGAAAGCTCGGGGCCCTTACGGCGGGGTGCGGTGGAGAGTTCGCTGCCATTAGACTTTTGCACTCCGTTTGAACGGTGGCCGTGAGCAACACCCGGGGGCTCGAAGGGCGGGCAACCGACGGAGGATCGCCGTCGCAGACGGCGATCCCGGGACGGAAGTCCAGGCGCGGGCTTCCAGTGCCCGGGGTCCGACAGAGCAGGGGCCGGCCGGGAAATCCCCGAAGACCTATGGACGGCAAATGGCTGGGCAGGTTCCGGCAGGCGAGAAGATGCGTGGGAAACGACGCCGAGACGGAAAATGAAGGGGGGAAACCCGATAAGGGAACCCTGAAAGCTTGGCCCCGGAGGGGCGCAGGGTCGCCCCAAAGCCCGAAAGGCCTAAGGAACCCACAAGGCCCTTGAGGGCACCAAAATTTAAAAGGGAAACCACGGTCGACCTTAGGATGAAACTTTAGGGTAGTATCAACCATGCAAAATGTCAAAAAAAAGAGGGGCACGCAAAACGAGGCAACCCTGACAGACCCGACAAGGAAAAAGAAAATAGGGTCCCCATTCCCAACGGAGCATGTGTGCTAAGGGCACAACAAATGGCGACTTCGCTGGAGAACACTCCAGAGCGTTCTAGGGATAAATATTCATTCAGGACCCAGAATCTCTGGTTTCGCAGACCAGAAACGGCTTCCAAGGATGAATCCAGGAGAGCGAGATCCTTAATTGGGTCAGCTTACATGACATCTCGAATGTGTGTGTAGAGTGAGTTCATTCCTTTCCTAGGGATAGTAACCAAGGTTATTACTCGAACCAAGTGAGCTACATAAGTTGTCTAACACCAAAAGTAACCTGGACATTGCCCCACTGCCAGTCAGGCGTCCATAGCCCCGGCGGAGTTGTCACTACAATCTCATGGATATTGCTCTACTACCGGTCGGGCGTCCATAGCCCCAGTAGAGTTATCCGAACACCCATATAGTCGTTTATTTTCTTTTTTCAGATTTTCTTTTCTCTTCTTTTTGCTTTGATATTTTGTTTCTCTTTTACTATTTAGCTCGACCGGGTAAGCATCGAAGCCTACAATGGGTTTGAGACTGCAGTGGTCACTGGAGTAGACTTAGGATTTTTCACTCGCTTGGCTGTCGTGACAACCATAGCACAGTCCTTCAGAATTTATTATTATGTAATTTGTGCGAGATCCGAGATGTGGGTAAGAAGATCCGGCGAAGGGTCAAGTTCTGAGCAGAATTCAGACAGGGAAATCATTCACGGACAGCTCTGCAAAGACCGATAGTCTAGAGTGAATGTTTAGCCAGAGAACACAAAGAACAGACAGTAAAGTGAACCGCTTGTTAGGAAAGCGCGACCACCACAAAGGAGCGGGAAACCTCTCTCAAAACAACACTACCAGGAGGGAGAAAGCAAAAAACGACGCGAATAAAATGCAACAAGCAAGAAAGCAACTACTCTAACCTATGCACAGGTATTTACAGCAAAGAGCTCGAAGGAGCTCAAGCTTGGAAGTAATGCTTCAGGTGCTGCCCGTTGACTAGCAACGGGACATTTTCACTGGTTAAGTTCTTTAAGCAGAAGGCATTATCTCCCAAAATCTCAGCTATCTAAAAGGGGCCAAGCCAGAGCTTGTTGAATTTATTGTGTCCCCCTTTCTTTTCATGGGCCTTGTCCCAATATAAGACCAAATCTGCAATCCTAAAGGCCTTAATTTTGGCTCGGCAGTCGAACCATCTCTTCACTACGCCCTGATGTTTGGAAAAATTTGCTATCACGCAGTCTCGAACTTCCTCTAAATGTAACAGTTCAGCTAAACGAGCTTCCCTATGATCTCCTCCTTCATAAAAGTCGATGAACTGAAGAGTCAGAATTTTCAGGTGGATGGGGAATATTGGCTCAAGACCATAGACAAGGTGGAACAGGGAATCACCAAGGGCAGCCTTATGGCGGGTGCGATCAGCCCAAAGGGCGAAACGGAGCTGGGTATGCCAGTCCTTGGGATTCCTATCTAGCAGCTTTTTGATCAAGGTAATCAAATTCTTGTTTGTGGACTCGGTAAGGCCATTGCCCTGAGGGTAGTAATTGGATGAAAAGTTGAGGGCAATCCCATAGTCAAATGCCCAGCTAGCAAATTTTAAAGAAGCAAAGGCAGGTCCATTATCACATACTAGAGCATACGGACAACTAAAGCGATTTAAAATGAAACTTTCTAAGAAATCAGTAACTACTTCAGTTGTACAATGCTTACAAACTATTGCTTGCATCCATCTAGTACAATAATCAGTGGTGGTCAGAATGTACCTGTGTCCTGCAAATGATGGAGGGCTTACCAGACTGATGAAGTCGAGACCCCATTGTGCAAAAGGCCTTACCTCCAACACGGGCTGCAGTGGGACAGCAGCATTCCTCTCCCTGGTGGCAGCGGTCTGGCACATATGGCATGAACGAACATGGCCATGGGCATCTTTGAAGACAGTTGGCCAATAGTACCCTACCCTTAATATCTGATGGGCCGTAGAAGAACCCGAGTCATGGCCCATACCAAACTTATCGTGAAACTCCCTCAGAACACGTTCTGCTTCCTCCTTGCCGAGGCATCTTAGATAAACGCCCTCATGATTCTTCTTATAGAGAATGGACCCCTGTAACATATAACTGTTGCTTTTCAATCTGAGGGCCCTCTTCTGGACTCCTTGCAAATGCGACGAACACTTATGATTGAGCAGATAATAAACGACATCTTGATACCACTCTCCCGGGGAGACATCCTCAAGCTGATATTGCTGTACTGTGAGTTCAGGTCTGGCCTCTGTTGCTGTTTCGGCCATTGTACGGGTGAGTGCCTGCCCTCTTACCAATTTCATCGGTTGGATCTCCATATCATATTCTTGGAGCAAGGTGACCCACTTGTCCCTCCGTTCGCCCAACTCATTTTGCATGAGAAGCGTTTTGACTGTTGGGTCAGGGATGATTGCGAACACCTTGTTGCATAGAATGTAGTGTCTAAATTTCTTTACTCCCCTAACGAGAGCGTATGCCTACTTTTCTATGTTGTGGTAATGCAATTCAGCATCTTTAAGGGGTGCGCTCATGAAGGTGATCGGATGCTCATTTCCTTCGTCATCCTTTTGGGTCAACATGCTGGCACAAGAATGCTCCGAAGCAAATGAATAGATATAGAACGGCTTCAGATAATCTAGACTGACTAACACAGGCGCCTCAGCAATGGCTCGTTTGATCTCCTCAAAGGATTGTTTGGCCTCTGGCGTCTATTCAACTTTAGTGTCTTGCTTGAGAATGGCATTGAAAGGTTTGACTATTTCCGCGAAACCGGTGATGAATTTTTGGACGAAATTGATCTTTCCGAAGAAAGACTTTAATTCCTTCTTGCTGCCCGGGGGCTGAATCTTGAGTAGCGACTCAATGCGTTCAAGATCAATGGAGATTCCTTGCTCTGAGATGATGTGCCCGAGTAATCTACCTTCCGTCACTCCAAAAATGCACTTCTTGGGGTTGAGAGAAACCCCGAATTCCCGGCATCTCTGAAATACTTTGCATAGGTCAGAGACGTGATCACCTCACTTTTTGGAGAATACAGTCAAATCATCCATATAGATGATTATACATTTGCCAATCAGGTCCTTGAAAGCGATATCCATGGCGCATTGGAAAGTGGCGCCGACGTTGATGAGTCCAAATGGCATTCTCCTGTACGCAAATGTCCCCCACTTGGTGGTGAACACAGTCTTGTGGCGATCCTTGTATTGTACCATTACTTGATTATATCCGGAGTATCCGTTGAGGAATGACATCATCTGGGAGCCGTTGACAATTTGCAGCACTTCATCCAGTGAAGGTACCGGATAGTTGTCTTTTTCTAAGGCGTGGTTGAGATTACAGAAATCCACACACAATCTGATCTCTCCATTCTTTTTCCTAACCGAGACCAAGTTAGCCACCCACGTGGAATGCCTAATGGGAAAGATGATCCTTGCTGAAAGTAATTTTTGCACTTCTTTGTAAACAATAGGTTCTAGCAAGGCATTAATAGGGCGTTGCCGCTGACGGAATGGACTCACCTCAGTCTTCAGAGGGATAGTGTGCGTGATGACAGATGTGTCGTATGTTTTCAAGTCTTCGTAACTCCATGCCACCACATCAGGATATTTTTGCAAAGCATCGGTGATTCCCCTCTTCTCTTCGGGCGTACATACCTTTCCAATAAAAACATTCTTGGTATCCTCAGTCGTTCCTAGGTTGTGAGCGTTGCACTGGCTGCTTATAGCCTCCTTTTTCATTTGTCGGTCCTGATCTCTGATTTGATCCAAATCAAATACACACTCCAGCTGAACCATGCCTCTGGGGGTCGTGTTGGTTTTCAGATTGATAACCCCTTCTATGTCCAACTCAGCCTTCGGTGGATCAGCTTCATCGATGATTTGGGCAGCAAAGATGTCAAAGCTTGTGATGAACTAGAGGATATGCTTATCGTCATTGAAAACTTGCAGGTGGGTGACATTGTCCAGGACCGATGGCGTAGATGTCAACTCAACAATGAACTTCTTAAGCCCTGACAAGGAGAGGGGCTGTAACGTGCTGGCTGCTTGAGCCAAGGCATCAGCAGTGCGATTCTGAGCATGAGGGATTAGTTGTATGTTGACCGCATCTAGGCCCTCTAGGAAATCCCACACCCTGTGTCTATAATTGGTGAGTCTTCGATCATGGAAGGAGTACAATTTCCTGACCTACTTAACCACAAGTGCAGAATCCCTGAAGACCTGCAGTACTTTCACATTTTTTCTTAAGGCCATAAGAAGGCCAAGGACCAAGGCCTCATATTCTGCCACGTTATTGGTGCAATAAAACTGCAATCGATGGGCAACGAGGAATGTCTTACCCATTGGACTGATGAGTTCGATCCCCGCTCCAGCTCCTTGTCTTGACTTTGACCCATCGAATCAGATCGTCTAGCACTCAGAGGATCCTGCCTCTTCGGGTTTGATTGAGTCTTCATTTTCTTTTGGCTGGACAGTGGGCCAAGTGATCTTAGGAAGGCTTTCCGGATCGAGGCAACGATCAGCAGGTGGTCCTGGTGTTTTCTTTGGTGTTCCCGTCGGAGGAGCAGTGGCTTTCTTAACATGTTCGACTACTGCTTGACACAAACAACAGTCAAATTCGGAGTGAGCTGCATTGTGTACCCTACACCAGTTCGGCAATAATAGGTCCTGGAAATTCATTCTAGCTCCTAGGCTGAGTTGATCTCTTGCGCATTTTTCCATAAACTCCTAGAAGCCATCGAGTAATCCCTAGTTGTCATCTTCATCTGGCTTATCATCAGCTTCTGCCAACATTTCTTCATCTGGGGGCATTTGTTCGGAACCTGCCGAGGGACTGCATAATACCAGCAATACCTCATCTGCCCATTCTTCCTAAAGCTCAAGCTCATTTTGGTAGGCAAAAGGGCGGTAATTCCCCAAGTCAGTCTCTGCGAACAGAACCTCGCTGAAATTATTGTATTCTGTGATCATATATTTCATTCGGGGTTCACAGTCAATACAAATCTGATTTGGGAGCCCCTTCCATGGCAGCCACATGTGAGACAAATCGGTGGCGGTGTATCCATTCAACACCTTGGTGAACTCTCTCCCTAGAATGATTCCATAGGCATCAGGTATATCTGCCACTTGGATGTCTACAACCTGCTGTATCCGGGGGTCCATAGCGATTTGCATGGGGATGCGATTTATTTCACCCACGATATTAATCTCTGTTTTGTCAAGTTGGGTGACCTTTCTCTTTGAAGGCATGGGGGTGATACCAAGAGCTTTGCATACAGCCAAGGGCATAACGTTGGTAGACGCGCCTGAATCGAGCAGGCAGTTGTGCAAATTCTTGCCAAAGACCCTAATAGTAGTCAGGAACGGGGGAGTTTTCGGTCTTCCTTGGAGGATGCCCACGGGTGTGTCCATTTGAGCTATTTGGTCTTTGTTCCTATCACTACCGGTATCCTTGGTTTGTTTAAATTGCTGGTCCTTAGGAGGCTGTCTACCAGCCCTCTCTGGCTCCTTTTCAGTGTATCTGCCAGCAGACTGATTCATGGGCATATGATTCCTTCTTTCAATGTTGTCTTATATCTCTTGTTCTTTCCTGGGCTCCTCAAAGGTTACCCTCTTGGTCGAGGTCTCTTGTGTCATGCTAGATGAAGGACTCCCATTCAAAACCCTGAAAAAGGCATGCCTCATGGCGGGAACCTTGAGTAATTCGAAGGCCAACAAACTAATTTTGACCTTCTTGAACTCTTCCGCCACATATTCACCCATTTGCTCGATTTCAGAGCTAAAAGCTTGGCCTATGAGAGAACTAGGGGTTTGACTCTTGGTTTGCCCAAGCGGATTTTGGGGTTGGCTCTGGGGCTGACCTTGCAGTTGGTTTTGGGATTGATTTTTGTTGAGATATTCGGTGGGTATATGAGGGAGCCCTGGGTTATTGCTAGCATTTGGATCAAGCAGGGTGGCGAAGTTGTTTGGTGGAGTAGAAGTGGTGAAGGGTCTGCCAGCTTGTCTATTCCTAAGGAAATAGGGACTTGATCGTTGATGGAACATGTGGACCTCATCCACAAATGGCTCTTCTTCATCTACCGGACCGTTATCTACTGAATCAAAAAGCTGAGCTAGAGTTGATTCGTTACTTACCTCTTGCGCTTTCTCATCCTCAATAGGAGTGGGCTCGGCTTCAGGCTCGTTGCGGTCTCCTCGCGGAAATGGCGCCTGATTGACCACCAGACATAAGGAATCGTAAGGCTCCAATGGGACGATGTCCCTGCAGTTGGCATTATCAACGACATTTTATACTTCCACCTGGAAGATTTCAGCTGCTGCCTGGAACTCAGGACAATCCAGCTCAGAATACCTGCTGGTTTTGTGAAGTCGGCACCATCCGGATAAAGCTGCCTCGGCCAGATACACATCGCTGGAATGTTCGGTCATTGCTTGCTGGTTGATCAAACGGCGTGGGGACACCACCGTTGTTGGGCCTGGTGTTCCATGTGCGGTTTTGCCTCTGAGAAGGTCTTCTTTCTGTATTTTGATTGGAGTTCTACCCCCTTTCATAATTCTGCCCCGAGGAGGTGCCCGCTTCTCGATTATCTCTGTTGTCTCTATTGTCTCGAGACTCCCAACTGTCCCTGTTAAGATTGGCCTGAAAGTTGCGTTGGGAGGCCTGTAGCTAATTATTCTAGTTCTTCAGATGTGTCATCTCTGTGGACATCTTCTTAATCATTTCGGTCAGCTCTTCTAGCTTGTCTTTCTCGGCTGCACCTCCAGGCGACGGGGCCAAATTTTGGAGAAACGCGGGTGGGGCTGCCGGCTGATTTTGATAAGCCGGAGGAAAATCTGGTCCCGATAAGTGCAACGGTGCCTGGGGTAGTTGGGAATATGCCTGCTGCTGTGGAGCTATCTGGGAATAGCTATACTACTGTTGGGGCTGCAAATAAGACGTCGCAGGAGGTGCATAATTTAATGGATGCCCCGGATGCGGCACCATAGACAATAGAGGCACCTGGTTCATGAGAGGAGTTTGGTGAGCAAACGCCTGATTGAGCCCCTGAATTTGCATTGGGTGGGCGACAGGCCCCAAAGAGGGCAGAGGGCCAGAGATATTTTGTCCCAAATCTGCACTTGCAATGACAGCTTCTGCATAGGCGGTCAGTAAGGTAGCTGGCGACGGGCGCATCTTTTTTACCAACGCCACCGTGAGGTTATCCAGAGCCACGTAGTAGACCGGTAGAGCAACCGCATCATTATGGAGGTACGGATCTTGAAGCCTCATGTGAGCCTGATGGAAGCGATCATTGAAGGAGCCAATAGGTTCGTTGACCTCCCTTCTGATGGACATGAACTGCTGGTAAAGGTCAGCGGGGTTGACAGGAATCTTGTACTTTTGCAGGAAGGCATTCTTCATCAGGGTCCACGAGGTGATCGATCCCTGCGGCAGATTGATGTACCAGTAGAAGGCCTCTTCTCCCAATAAATGCGGAAAGAGGCGACATGCCACGTCCTCATGGCTCACCTGCATTTCGGTAATCATCATTTCGAATATCTTGATATGCTCTTCGGCTGTTCTTTGCATGTCACGTGGATGGAATTTTGAACAAAAGCCCTCCAGATTCTTGGGCATATCATTGTAAACAACAAAGTGTATCGGCGAAGGGTTATGTGCAAGCCAAGCCATGGGGGGAGGCGGGGGTGGCACTTGCTGTTGGAGAACAGGTATCTGGGGCTGTATTGGCAATACAACCACAATTTGGCGCTGCCCTTGAGCTATGGCTGCCTGGACTGTGCTTTGGGCTGAAAAGGTCGGGAGAGGAGCGAACCCCTGGCTGCCGGAAGGAAGATGTGCAAACGCTGTTTGAGATGGTTGGGTGGAAGATGAAAGCCAGCCAAGTGAAGGTGGAGGTGAAACGGAGGCTGATGGAAAGGAGGGAGAGGAAGAGGTGAAGCTGCTTCCTTGTGCTCGTTTTGCCCTCGTGGGAGGCTGCAATTCTTCAAATTTCCCCTTGTTTGGTGCTGATCGTAGAATCCTTTGAAACCTTTCTGAGGAGAATGATCCGATCCAATCCAGCTTCGCTTTATCCCGTAGATTAGTATTCCAATCGCTGCCCTCCTTCTAGCGCCAGTTTTGTTGATGGTGTTTTTATGCACTTCTCAACACAGGTAGTGCATAGGCGCACTACCTCTCTTGAAAGATAATTTTCCACAATCGAGTTGCAGAACACTATCCCAAGGTCTCTCGGATGTCAGGTTATGACGGTGCTTAGATACCTCAGTTGTTTGATGTGATTTACTAGAATCACAAGGCGGCCTTATAGAAATACAAAGTGTGGGCACAAAGCATGAAGTCAGATCTTCGAAAAGGAGTTTTTTTAGCATGAAAGCAATTATGTCTTGGCTGTAGGTTCAAACAGCAGTCTCAAACTCCATCTAGTTGTTAGATTTTGCTTTGTAAAGTGCAATGAACCTTGGTGTTGTTCAGTTTCTAAAGAAAGTGAAAAAGAGCGAAGGGGAAGAAAAGTTCCTAAGCCTAAAGCTTGCTGCGAACAGTGATAATGGAGTCCCTGCAATGGACAATTCCTTCAAAACAATATCCCACTTAACCAAGGATTTAACAGTATCATGGGAATCGTGCAATCTTCTAAGGGCTGCAAATTTTTATCCTTCATCCACCACATACATGCATGAACTAAAGATAAGTGTTTGAGGCAGTTTAAATCAGGTCCAGGCTAACTTTGCAAAGCTATCTACCTTCAGCAAATAGCAAAAAGTATGGACTAAGGGATCATCAACAAAGCAAAAATTTTCATGAACAGCCAACAACATTCCTAAGATTATCCAAATAATATGAACAGCTAACTAAACAGCAAAGAGATCTAAGCTAACATCTAATATTGGAGAAGTGAATCAATAGACATGAGAGAAAACAAGGAAATGCACCAAGTCAATGCTATTTCTCATAAATTTCAGCAGCATGCCTTTACAACAACTCAACTCTCCCTTTGCAAATGAGAGGAGTGCTCTATTTATAACTTTTCCAAAATCAAATGAAAGGCTAAGATTCATTACAATTGTGTGGCCACGATTCATTACAAAATAGGGTTTCACCTACCCCCAAATAGATTTACAATTAAAAAACATCTTTTGTCTTTTCCCTATTTTGTCATCTAGTGGATGACACTATTAGCATTTTTGTCCTGTAGCTAATTGTTGTTTATTTGGCTGTAGCTACTTTTCTGGGAGGTCTTCTTCCTTGGCTGGACTATATGGTTGCTCCTCGGAGGCTGCGTGTTTAATATGCCTGAGGATCACGGCATGGAGCTTGTCTATATCGAGGATTTCACATCTCAACGCCTGGGAGCTCCATTCCTTGGCATTCTCTTCTAGCCGTTTCCAGTCTTCGTCATACTTTGAGCCATGATCTCTGAAGAGCTCCGATCTATCGAAGGCACGGGCAGCGAAACTCAAGAAGTCCGTTGTGATATCTCTGGTTGTCTCGTCCTTCATCGTTTCCTCAAAATACAACCTGACCTTTTCTGCATGTAATTGCACCATGGGCATATCATGGCCCGTCATTAACTTAAGATACTTGGCGCATTCCGTCCGGATCTCCTTGATCCATGCAATATTTGGATCCACCCTACCCTGGATCTGTTCCATCCTTTCCTTGCGGTTGATGAGGTCTCTGCGCCACACGTCAACCAACTAGTGATCCTCCTTTAGTTCTAGCTTTTCTTCCCACGTGCTCTCTGGCATTTGAAGGATGGCTTCAACCTTTGGGAAGGCAGAGTCGTAGATCGCAGGGAAGTTGGTGCAGAGTTTCTTTGTGCTTTCTAAGGATTGAATCAAGTCTAGGAACTTGTTGGCTATCTGCACGGCCAAGCCGATCCCTATGTTTCTGACCTCTGCAACGTGCTGGAACCAATCCTCTATGGTCTTCTCTAAGTTTTTCCTCCTCTCCAGCTTATCTATCTGCTCCTTGGAGAGTAGCTGTGGCGTGGCCGTCGAGGTAGTGGGGAGGTCGTCTATTGAAGACCACTGCTGGATGTAGTCGGTTAGGGCAGCAACCTACACCTTTAGCTCGTCTTTGGTGATCTTATCCTACTTAATCAGGTGCACTACTGTAGCCACTGACTCCTCCAGATGTCTGACCTTCTGTTCCCTGGTGGCTGTCCCTAGGTCGATTGTGGAGATATTGTAACTTACTCCGGCCTGGCCAATAGTTGGCGTTGCTACCTGTGCAACCTTAGAGCCAGAAGTGTCCATAGTTATCCTGGAACGGACCTTAGGCTTCTTCTCCTTCTTTGTCGTGGCTAGAGATCGAGCTAAGATAGCTTCCAATCTTGACCTCGGGTCACTCAGGATAGGAGCAGTCTTTTCAAGTTGCTTTTCCAGCCAGTCGAGCATGGCGGATTTATCCTTGGGTGTGTCATGACTGCCTTCACCCGTCTCAGTCAGGGGCAAGATTTCTGCCTCCTTTTCCTTTTCAAGTTCTTCCTTTTCCCTGGCAGCATCCTTCTCCTCGTTAGAATCTTGATAAAGCACGAGTTGTTTAATGGGTGTCTTGGTGGATACTATCTAGGTGAGATCTTATTCTTTTGCTGTCTCCTCTTCCTTCTCTTCTTTAGTGGCCTCGGGTTCTGGGCTCTTCACAATGTGGGTCTCATCCTCAATGATATCCCTGTTTGGTTGCTCTTCTTGCGGCTGTCCCTGTTCACTATGTGGCAACCGTTTCGCCTCTTCTCTAGCATCCTTTAGCTGCAGAGCCAATTCTTCTTCAACGTCATCATCAGAAACCTGAATAATCTCCTTGGCGATCGAGCCATCCTCTCCATCCCCACTCTCAGAGGAGCCTATTTCTTCTTCTTCATAGGCAACCTTGTCGACGGTTCTATGCTCATATTTAGGTTGCTCATAATAATCATCGGCCTCCTCCCCAATAGGCATTGAAGCCTCCTGTTCCAGCTCTTCCATCTCCTTGGAAATCTGCATTGTGGCCTCCATGGCCGGCAGACCTATTGGTGGTTGCGACAGCTGAGCAGTTGCAAGGGCTTGGGCGAGGGCAGCTTGGAGAGCAGGGTCCATTAGGAGTTGCGAGAGCTCGGGGGAAGATTCTGCAGGTGTCGTGTAATGGCCTCGGGCACACTAGAAAGGGCAACAGGTGAAGGTATTGTTTCCAGAGTCAGGGAGGTGATGGGCAACATGGCAGCAGCAGAGGAAGGGGAAGTGGTCATGCTCGAGGAAGAATCAATATTGACTATGGACCCGGCCGGGGGTGAAGAGGCGAGGTGGACTGAAATGTCCACTACCTAGGGAGATGAGGCGGTTGCGGCCTGAGAGGCAGGTAGCACACCAGTCGAGGGAGGAAGGAGCAAAGGAGGTTGCGCCTCTGTTGTGATTACTATACTTTTAAGCTTCTTGGGAGATGAGCCTCCCATATCCTTTGTTGCTTGTTCTTTGGGGCCCCCGGACTGTGTTGTTTCTGCTTCTTTTCTCTTCTGGGACCTGGTGATGGGGGGAGACTTGGAAGTCTCACCAGCTGATGGGGAGGCGGTAACATCCTCCGTGGCGCTAGGCTCACTTTTGAGCACTTCATATGTTAGAGTTACTCCCTGTTGCCCCAGTTGTGCCACCTGCCCATCAACCCACTCCTTAGTGCGAGCTATGATTGGCTGGGTGATGGTATCCAAGTCCTCGACCTCTTGCTCATCCTAGTCGATGGAGGGGATCGCCAGGTCGGTAACAGCAGGGTACCTCGGGTGCACAAGGGTGGACTCATCCTCATCAAGTTGGTTCGGTACCGGAAAAAGCTATACTCTCCTTAAAAACTGCACTATCATTCACATGTAGTGTCTCTGGCGGACCTCCTTATCATCTTTACAATCTGCCCAGAAATCTTCAACATGGTACTGGTGGGTGTATGCCGGTCCTAGCGCTTTCCTGACATGGCCATGGGGGTCCATCCATGGGCGAGCTGTGTACCATTCAAAGTTGTATTCCTTGATTTCCTTTTTTGAGTTGCTGGCGCATTGAGATGTTTGCAGTCGATACTGGCCCTGGCCGAGGATCATGGGATAAGGGATCCCTGCTACGTGTTTTTGGCTAAAGACTGTCTGAATATGTTGGAGCTGCCGGGAAAGCTTTAGGAGAATAATCTTATCATTTGGGTATCTCGGCAGCCTATTCGGCCGTTCCGTGAATCCCTGGGCACAGATGTAAGTGAACTTGGGGAATTGAATGTATAAGAAGGCATACTCCTTCAAGAGTGCCCTGGCACTGTGAGATACCCTTCTCTCGAAGTCCCCGGCTATTAATCTGATAATATGGCCTATGAAGGCATCATTGACCCGGCGGTACTCCTTTTTGAAGTAGCGGTATTCTAGCTGAGGGTATTGGTCAAAAGGCTTAAGCCCTCGTTTGTGATCCCCATCCGACGCCATGAAGATTCCACTATACTGCCTCTGATCGGCCAAGGAGTACACTAGGTACGAGGTCATGTAGAACTTGTTGCTTTTCTTAACATTTACGAACTGCTCGTGGAAGCAGTTGCTAATGATACTCCCCCAGTCGAACGAGATCTTGGTTTTCACGTCCTCATTTCCTCGTATGATTTGCTCAATATATTAAGCCATCCACTCCTGGAAGTAGGCGGCTGCTGGGAGGCCCATGACCCTACTTAGCATGGTCACCAAGTTGTGATAGTCCTCGTGGAAGTCACTGCGGAACAGCTCTTAGGGAAATTTTGCAGCGCTGCCCCACTTCTCCTTCAACCAGTAAACCTTGATTGACTTCTTGATGTTCAATGGATTGGCATTCCATGCCACCTGACACTGCTCCAAAGTGGAGACTTGCATATGTGAGAATGTCAGAATGTGGAATGTTTTTGTAATTCCTTCCAGAGACATGTCGGCAAGGATATTCCCTTCTTTGTCCACGATTGTCTGGGTATCCGTCTGGTAGACTTCTCGGCAAGCCATTACCAGTTCAAGTGCTATTAGAGATGGAGGGAAGCTGGTAGCTTTGGCAATTCCACTTTGGCGTATCAATCGGGCGTTCTTTGTCTTAGGGTCGACCTTGACCCTCTGGGTGAACTCATCAATGTCCACCTGGCCTATATTGGTGTCTGAGATCTCTTTCCAGTCAGTCGAGACCTTCGACTGGAGCGGTTCACCCTGAAATTGGAACTTCATCTGGTCTTTGTCGTCCTTCCCACGGGCGGCCCTTCTGGATTTCTTACCCTTGTCCTTTTCGGTAGAGGCCCCTGAAGTTCCTGCGGCCGATTCCATATATCCTGCAGGCAAACGGCGAGGTCAGCACAACAAAACACCGAAAACGTTAATGTTAGCCCGTATTGTGAGTATATTATATAACTAACCAATCAAATGCATCATAAATTTAATTCTCAGACGATATCGATTTCATTTTAGGGCAAATGAGCAATCTGGGCCCAGAGGGCCGGACTTCCCTAGCAGGAATGCTGCCAAGAAGGGAAAACATGACCAAAAGCTCCCGAGGACTCTGCTAGTCAGATTTTGATGTTCTAAGAGACCCATGATGGAGAAAGGCCTGATTTAGGACGTGGGTCGAAGTCAGATTTTCAATTTGGATTGATTTGGATCGATTTGGGGAGCTCCGAGGGTTTCAGGCCGGAAGGCAGTCAGGCGAAGGAACCCAGCTGCGGTGGACATCAGGCGGAAGTCCAGTGGCAGAAGCTCGGAGGCCGAAACCCAGGAAGGAAAAGGTCGGCCGCCATCAGGTTTGGTTTCACAGTTTTAGACTGGATGACATTCAGAGCACCGGGCCCCGGAGGCCGGGAGGACGCTAGCTGACAGCCACCGCGTGCTTATTAGATCATTCTGAAAGGCGGCGGTGAGGAGATGACCCGAGTCCAGAGGGCGGGGAGTCGACGAAGGTTCGCCGCTAAAGGAATTTGGAATGTGGCCCAGCGACGACGGCGAGGTGAAGTTCGGTCCCCGGAGGCCGGAGCGGCGTGAGGTACAGGCTGCCGAAGGAATTTGGTGATGATTTGCACAACGGCGGCGAAAGGGGAACCGGGACCCGGGGACCGGAGAGATAGGGGACGCCTGCCGCCGCGAAGGAATAGACAGCGACGGCGAAGAGGCCACCGGGGCCCAGGAGACGGGGCACCGCTGGTTGATGGCCGCCGGGAAATTTCAGCACAGTTCGGGCGACGGTGACAGTGAAAGTGAGCCCAGAGCCCGAAGGTCAGGCAGCCGGCAGCAGTGAAAGTGAGCCCGGAGCCTGAAGGTCGGGCAGCCGGCATGGTTCCATCGTGAGGGACGGCGGAAACGTCACGGAGTTCCGGGGACGGAACTCCGGACGGCCAAGTCCAGAAGGTCGCGGGGACGCTGAAGCAGGGGCCTCGCCGGGAGATTTTGATGTTAAAATGGTGGTAAACTTGCTGCGGAGGCCCGAGATCCAGGGTCCAGACGCTCGGAGGATGAATCACTCAAAAAGAGCCCGACTTCTCGAAGGGGCAAAAAGCGGTGAAGGCGGACGGCCAAGGTAGAGGTCGGGCCCGGGGCGCCCTTCCGCCCTGTGTGAAGAACAGTCGGGGGAAGGGAAAGCCCCGAATCGATGGCGAAGGACTTTCGATGGGCCCCGAAAAATTTTAGGATATGGGTTATGGGCGCGCTGGGGAGGTGTTCATTTTACGTAATTTTAATTTATTGCTTGTTTTACCGAAATCCACCAGAAGATCAAAAATGATGGGAGAGCGAACGAGGATGGCCTACCCTCAACTCACGAAGTAGGAAGCTGATGGAATTCACTGGTGGAGTTGATGGAGCGAGGTTGATGGTGACAATCATGATGATGCAGACTGTAGTGGGCTCCAATTCAATCGCTGCTCCAACTCGCTCAAATTCGCTAAGTGAAAAAGACATTGGGACCACGGTTTATATACCCAACCGCTCATTAATGCCGCATTTATTGCACGTACATCCGCACCAAAAGTGGGTGAGATTCAAATTCGAGTCAGCAGCGGTGGCGAGGGCTTCGGGATCCGGTTGGCGGAAGGCTGCGCAACAACGGCTGCCGCATGAATTTCGGCGATTTTGACGACGGCGGCAACAGAAAGATTGGGGCCCTTACGACGGGGTGCGGTGGAGAGTTTGCCGCCGTTAGACTTTTGCACTCCGTTTGATGGCGGCCGAGAGCAACACCCGGGCGCGGCCGATGGAGGATCGCCGAACACGATCCATGATAAGGCTTCCGAGCCGGTTCCGACTGGCTTGCGGAACCCCGAGAACCGGGGCGGGCAGGGTAGGAAGGGGAAAAACACACGGGACGGTAAATGAAGAAACCGATAAAGGAACCGAAAGCCGGGCGAAGAGCTCAAAGCCGAAAGGCCTAAGGAACCCACAAGGCCCCGGAGGGCACCAAAATTTAAAAGGGAAACCACGGTTGACCTTAGGATGAAACTTTAGGGTAGTATCGACCATGCAAAATGTCAAAAAAAAGAGGGGCATGCAAAACAATGCGGCCCCGACAGACCCGACAAGGCGAAAGAAAAGAGGGTCCCCATTCCCAACGGGGCATGTGTGCTTAGGGCACAACACTTATTAAATTCAAAGTAAAGTATAATTTATATTGGTTGAAAGCTGAGAATCTCCTTTATAAACCCTTTTTGTTTCATCAATTTTGGGTAAAAAAAGTTGTCAACCACATACCCATCATATTGCCACTTTTTGGCCCATCATGATCTTGCACATACCCATACACCATGCAAATGTGTAATCGTAAAGTTATTTAACATTTAGTAGATTTGTATAGCAGACATATGCATCTATATATCAGCTCACACATTTTTAACCTAAAATGCTTTCAATAATAAATTGACATGGAGTTGTGAAATAAGAAATGCAAGATAAGATATATAGTGTTATGTTCTATAGAAATAGAATGTAGGTGAAGGCCATACACCATACAAATGTGCAACCGTAAAGCTATTGAACATTTAGGAGATTTGTACACAGGCATGTGCATATATATTTCAGTACGCACATTTGCAATCTAAAATGATTTCAATGAAATATGGTTAGACATAAGGGGAATTTGAAGTTTAGTACAACGAGCATGTGTCATTAGTAGACAATATCTAAATGACCAAATACAAATAGTTGTATAGTTAGTAACAAATAATATTTAATCTATGTGCAATAGAATAGATCATATAAACAAGATGCAAACATACCTTTTGCAAAGAGGACGGGACAATATGTAGACAATTGCATATAATTGTCTTTTGGCACCTGGCAATTTTGTTCAGCTAAAATCAATGTTATTTATTTTTAAAAATATATATAGTTGTGGCATTTGTGACAAAGAAATCTAAATGTAGTTGCAAAAGAAGAGATGGAAAGAATGACATATAGCCTTACCTTGTATACAAATGGAATATAGTTGCAACGTAAACACCTTGGAAAACTTGTGAGCATGAAGGTATTAAAAATTGTGAAGATCTACAGTAATAGTTGGAAATGTTTGCAATATAAATTTGTTAGAATCTAAAATGGTTAGAAATAAATGATTCAAACATGATACCCCTTGAAGCGGCATGACTGGCTAAAGGGGAGGAAGCTATTGAAAGAAAAATTAAATATAGATAATAGTTTGGGAAAGTGGGGAAGAGGAATGAACCGATGTTTCTTGTTGGGCGCAAGGGAAAACACAAGGCAACAATTGAATAGCAACTTCTCTTAGCAATGACTGCAGAGGTAAGACCTTTGGAATGTTGGGAAAAGTGATTAGAACTGGACTATGGAGTGAACAAGGGAAAACAAATAGTAGGATTCAAGGGTATTGTGAAAGCATTGAAATGGAAATGAAAAGGAGAAGTGGTATAGTTAACATGAAGAAAAAAATATTTCATCATGATGGGAATGTAGACAATTGTTGGAGGCGAGCCTCTTCTTTGATTTGAAGCTCGTTATATTTGTTGAAATGTAGCCTAGAGTACCTGTCAAAATAGAAAGGTGGATCTATGTGTATTCTTGCTATTAATTTAACATGAGAGAGAGTTGTGAATGTTAGCCCTTGCCTTTCTTTATTTCCAATATCTATTGTAGCTTTCTCTAGTGTCAAGCCTTGAGATTTATGGATTGTTATCACCTAGGCCATTGTCAATGGGAGTTGCCTCCAGCTGCCTCATGTGATTGGGATAATAGGGATGAATGTTGGATTATCTTGATCCCATGCTGGCCCAATGTAGTTTTGGAAGTCAACAACAACATGTTTAGGAAATTGAGGTGGTCTAGCACCCATAGCATATGCAATAGCCTTCACTGAACCCAACGATCCATTAACCAAGCCAGCTACCACCCAAAGATTTGTTGTCAACATTAATTGTTGACCAATAGCAAGCAAGAGCTCTATTTGAAGTTGTCCAGCATCACCATAATCAAGTGTGTTTTGTTGGGAACATTCAGTAGCACTAATTGCAATTGGAACATTTAATTGTTGTACCATTTTCCTATTGTGCAAAGGAACCAACCTATTTGTTGGGAATAAGTGGATAGCCTCATCAAACTCTTGGTTTTTCTTAGACGTAAGCATGGTTTTCATTCGATTCATAAGAATTTTCCAATCAAACAGGGATGCTTGGCAATTTCTAGTATTCATGAAACTGTTGTTGTGAATCAAATTTCCCATGCTAGCGGAAGACAGTGTCAAGCGTGAAAACAACATTAAAAGTGTGCCAAACTACAAATGCTATGGATCGAGAACCATAGATAGGCCTATCCATTACAAGGAGTAGTTGTGTCAAGTCACCCACAAGTATAATAGACACACCACCAAATGGTTGCATATGTCTACCAAGGAATGCTTGTCGTAATTGACTATCTATTTTAAGCAACAACTTTGGCCCTAAGAAGCTCATTTCATCAATTAAGATGTATTTAATATGTTTGAAGTCCTCATGAAATATGGTCAATGGTTGTCCTTTCAATGGATTCATATCTCTTATTGGTATCCAGAGAGCAGTATGCACTGTGGAGGCATGAATATTGTAGGTAGTAACACTCGTTGGCAACAAAGCAAGCAAAGGATTCATTTTCTGATTCAATGATGTATTTAATGCTCTCTATATCTTGTTAATGAGGAATGATTTACCTATGCCAGCAATTCCTTGAATGATCATATGTAGCAGTGACGATGAGGATGGGCCAAGATGGTGTTGTTCAATAATATTCAAAGAAAGCTTTTTCCTAGGGGATAGTTGATGGGAAAGTGTGGGCATTGCAAATGAGAAAAGAGTGCCTTCAGCTATATGCAATTTACTTGTTGAAACAAACTGTTCAACAATGCTATGAATATTATCTGGAACATGGTGGCTATCCCACCTGTGATGTAGGTCAATGTCTTGTCTACCCAAGAGTTACAACTAGTCAAAAAAAACATTATTTGTGGCACCAAGTCCAGAGATCAACTCCCACTCATATTCATCTATGTGGGATGGAGATAGCATGGTACCAGTATCACTATCACTACCCTTCCCATCAGTAGGGGGGACATTAACTCTACTGACATGCCAAGCATCATAGCAAGGAACATAAAATAGCCTCCAATTTTGTGTTATTCTTTCTCTCATAAGGCCTATCTCAAGCTCAACATTTTGAAAAGGTTTGTATAGTAGCAATTCTAACCAACAAAATGTTTTGAAGGCATCAAAATGTTTCAAAGGCATCACTTTGTTTTGTTCAAAAGGCTATTTTGTTTCACTTTTCGATAAGGTATTTTTTATAGAAGACAATATTATTTGGGAAATAAATATTGTTTCATTTATGGTTGCATTATACGGCTATCATTCTACATGGGCTCTATAGCTACAATTTTGTGTGTTTCTCTATCTAGGTCGTTGTTGAAACCAATGATGTTTAATTGATGGCTTATGTTTTCTACTTATGGTTGGAAGACAATAAAATAGTTAATGTTGTACACTCTATGTTTGGTTACATCGAGTATTTTTAATTACTCTCCTCTCTTTGAGGCTATATTGTTTCATTTTCCATAAGGTGCTATTGAAAAGACTATTTTGTTTCAATATTCAATAAGGTTTTGTTCATAAAGGAGTATATTTTTGGATGGCTTTGTCAATATTAATATTTAAGAAGAAAATATTGACAAGGCTAGCCCTTAAAAGAGTATTTGAATAGTCCCTTTAACAGCTTCAAAAGGTGTTGAGCACATGTATGTGGTAGCCAGTGTTCTTTAGCATGTTTAATAGAAAGCTTATTGTTATAAGAAACCCTTTTTCAAGAATGAAAGAAATAACAAATTTGTTTCGAAATAAATAACTATCTTCTCAAAACAATAAATTTGAATGCTTGGTTTCCCCTTTTAAATAATATCTTATTTAATATATATTTCTTATTAAAATGAGTTGCAGGTGTGCTTCATGTGGCGTTTAATTATCAAAAGCATAGACATATAGCCAGATATATATATACACACATGTAAATATCTATTTATGTAAAGACTGCTATATCTAAATAGATGTGTATACATATATACGTATCCATACATATACATATATATATACATATACATATGTATGTACATATATATATATACATACATACAAATATATATATATAGATATATGCATACAAATATATATATACACATATATGTATACACATTAGTTGTATATGGGCCAACCTCTTGTGTTTTGTGGTTATGGGTGGAATAGAATGAAATAGTTAATGTTGTACACTGCATGTTTGGTTACATTAGGAATTGTTGATTATTGTTCTTTGTGTTAGGCTATATTTTATCATATTCAATAAGGTGTTGTTTAAAAGGGTGTATTATTTCAATTGTTGAGAAGGTTTTGTACAGAAAGGAGTATATTTTTTTGATGGGTTTGTGACTATTAATTTTTTAGAGTGTGTTGTTGAGAAGGCTATATTGTTTCTATTTTTGGTAAGCTTTTGTTGAGAAATGAGTATATTTTTACTTGGGTTGGTTACTGTGAATCCACTATTTTTGGCAAGGAATATTATTTTATCTATGATAAGGTATTGTTGATTGATTCTAATTTTGATAAGGTTTTGTTGAGAAAAGAGTATATTGTTTATGAAAATGACTATTTTTTGGTTAACAATATACCCTAAAACAACGCAACCTGTATAACATTAACTATATCAATGTGTTGCAACCATCACCACAAAAACATGCCTTTCACCCATGGCAGCTACACGGAAACCATAAACCAAACAATTTAGACTAAGCTACAAAGCAACAATCAACAATCCCTTTTGGAAAATAACATAAATTGTTCTAGAAATACTCAACAAATAAAATTTTCAATATGCACCTCTTCCCGCTTCCTTCAAATATACCTCTTCCCACTTGCTTTCTCTGCCCTCCGTTCTTTCTCCACCACCAGCAAAAAATGGGCACACAATTATCAAAACCCACACAACCATTGACGCATGCAAAAAACTCAAAATAACATCCACCCACCCTCATAGAAATTCCATAGCTGATGAACACACTTGCACCTTCACAAAATTTTTCCCTCCTCACTCACAGTTATCTTGAACAACAAGATAAACCCAGAGAATGACACCCAACAATGCGTTAGTGAAAATTGCACAGAAATTTGCTTTGTTTTCCAAGGACTTTAAAGACAAATGTTACTTGCACCATCACCACTACATGGAAACCATACAACTATATATATACATATATATATTTCTCAAGTTAGTATGTATGTATATATAAATATATATATTGTGGGTTTCTCCATCTGTCTCACTGTTGAAACCAATGATGTTTAATTTATGGCTTCTATTTTTTGGTTACGGTTGCAACAGAATAAAATAGTTAATGTTGTACACTCTATGTTTCATTACATCAGGTAGTTTTTTATAATGTTTTCTTGAGAAATAAGTATATTTTTACTTTTGTGTCTCACTATTATACATACGTGTACATATATTTATACACACACACACATATATATATACACACATATATATACACACACATATCTATACATATACATATACACATATATAGATATATATGTAGATAAGGTTTTGTTTAGAAAGGAGTATATTTCTTGATGGCTTTGTCACTATTATTATTCGAGAAGGAAATCCTGAGAAGGCTATATCCTTTCAATTTTTGATAACATTTTGTTGAGAAATAAGTATATTTTTACTTTCGTGTCTCACTGCTATACATATATATATATATATATATATATATATATATATGATACATTTCACTCACCTTGTCTATCGGTGTACCAAACACTTTTCATATAAAAATAAATAAAAATCTGCCACCCTTTCCCCAACCATGCTAAATGGAAACAATATAGGGTAAGGAAGACAACAACAGTGAACAATGCCCTATGCAAAACATATACCACATAACATTAACTATTTTATTACATTGCAACCATCGCCAAAAAATGAATGCCATAAATAAAATAATATTATTATCAACAGTCACCCAAATGGTCAAACCTACAAAACACTAAAAATGATATTAACAAACCCATACAAAAACATCCCCAAAAAAGTTGAACCATAAATCAAACAATATTGTTGTGAACAAACTATATAGTCTTTTCTCAACAGACCATTTTCAAAAAGGTAACAATATACCCTAAAACAATGCAACCTATATAACATTAACTATCTCAATGCATTATAACCATCGCCACAAAAACATGCCTTTCAACAGTGACCCATATGAAAAACACACAAAACATAGAAAGCTCGTAGTAATAGACCAATTCAAAACCTTCACCAAAAAACATGAACCATACATGAATCAATATTGGTTTCAACAGCAACCCAAATAGAAAAATTCACCAAAAACACACCAGATTAACTATTTTACAACCATTCACACAAAAAAGCAAGCCATAAATGAAACAATATAGCCAATGATCACCCACAAGCCAAAACCAATAGAACACAAAAAAAATCACTTTCAAGATTAACCAAAAACACACTAGATCAACTAATTTGCATCTATTTGCACAAAACACAAGCCATAAATGAAACAATATACCCAACAGTCACCCACATGCCAAAACCCACAAAACTATATAGTCTTTTCAACAACAATGGACACAATAAAACAATATTGGTTTCAAGAGTAACCCAGATGAAAAAGCCCACAAAAACACATGAATTGAACACAGGAAACACAAAAAAAAAACAATATTTCCTTCCACCCATGGTGGCTACATGGAAATCATAAACCAAACAATTTAGACTAAGCTACAGAGCAACAATCAACAATCCCCTTTGTAAAATAACATAAACTATTTTAGAAATACTCGAAAAATGGTTTTTTCAATATGCATCTATTCTCACTTCCTTCAAATACACCTCTTCCCACTTGCTTTCTCTGCCCTTCGTTCTTTCTCCACTGCTTGCAAAAAATGTGCACACAATTATCCCAACCCACACAACAATCCATGCATGCAAAAAACTCAAAATAACTTCCACCCACCTTCACATAAGCTTTCCCTCCTCACTCACAGCTATCTTGAGCAAGAAGATAAACCCATAGACTGGCACCCAACAATGCATTATCAAAAATTGCATAGGCATTCGCTTTGTTTTTCAAGGACTTTAAAGACAAATGCTACTTGCATCATCACTACTACACGGAAACCATAAACAATTAATGTTGATGCCATTTCGCTGGCCTCCTCTATCATCGCGCCAAACATTTTTTATTTAAAAAAAAAAGTAATCTGCCACCTTTTCTACAGCATCAGAGACCCCAAAAACTAGGAAGGCTGATGAAAATTTTGACCAAAGTTCATCAAAATGGGAAAACAACCCGCCACCTTTTCCCAGCTACCGGAAAAGTGCAAAACCGGGAAGGCTGACGAAAATTCCGAGCAAAGTTCACACAAATAGCCTATCGGCTAATTATATGTAAATTTGCATAATTAAATTTAGATTTCAATGTATATACTAGTATATTTCACTTTTTAATACTATTTTTCATTTTTAATTCATCTCTAATTAGAATAACCTTTCAACTTTAAAAAAAAAAACTTTATTAGAATCAACAATATCTTCACATTCAAAATGTTCTTTTAAATTAACTATAGAATCAATCTAACTCTTTAGTAAACTCAAATTACTACCTTAATTAGGAATATCATTTAGAAATTGCTTCCAATATTATTTATTATATATATTCATCTTCAATATGCTTAATAGGATATGGTCTACAAAGTTTTTGTCCATCATCACTTTGATTACATCTTGGTTTAGGACTTCTTTTTAAGTCTTCATCAATAGCATCCAAGCATATGTAGACATTTCTCATCATGTTAAACATCACCTCAAAGAACTCACTAACATAGAGTACACTATCTCTAGAATCAATCGAATTTTTAGTCAACTTAGACAACTAGCATAATTAAGAATATCAAATCCAATTTTTTACCAATGATACATATTTCTTTCAACAATCTATTTTTTCATCTTTAATGTGTTTAATAAAAAATGATCTACCAACTTCTTGTTCATTATCACTTTCATTACATTTTTTTTAGTATTCTTGATCATTTAAATATTGAAAAATGTATACGTGATCAATATGTTACGACGATAAATTGCTAGAGGTAAATTGTATATGCAATGAATATGTCACAACAATAAATTGCTGACAGTGAATTATTGACAATAAATTACTGACAATAAATTGTTGGCAATAAATTTTCCTAGTCATATGCATGCCACCACAGCGTCCCTTCCTGACCTCTGATTGTAAAATTGTAGGTATATTTATTCCTGAAACTGTCCATTGACTGTTACAATTTTCTGCGCGTTACACTCTTGTCACACTCTGTGTTGCGATCTGTAACAGCGAAAATAATATAAATTAGTTCAACGATTACTATATCAAGCTTAATATAACGGTTAGGATTTTAAAGAATCGTTGAAAGAAACTTGCAGTGAAATTCTGTTGGACAAGAGCTGCAGAAACCGCCCTTGGTGTAACGAAAAGTAAACAAAAAAGCGAGTCTATTTTCACCGTGCTTGACAACCTTGTCATGCTTAATCTGTAGAGCAACGTCACTTAATCTGTAGAGTAGTTTACAAAACCTGAAGCTTAATTTTTTGTTCCCCGAAAACATGATATTTGTTCTTGACCCGGTCAAATCGTTTAAAAAAAGCAAAAACAATTGCGCTTTCGTAGCAACCTAATTAGAAAGTCAATTGGAGTGCCCGTGAGTAGCACGGTAACGCGAATTGCGGATAGATTGTATCGTACCAATTTGATTTTTTAGACATTTGTAATTGTAATTGTGCCCGGGCACAGACGCTTTGCTTAGGTGAAACCTGGAAACCTTTTTTTTTCTATATTGATCAATGTAAGCTACAAAGAACAAGACACCCAAAGGACTGATATAAAGAATAGATATGAATAGGGTTAACCCTATCTGGAAACTTGCGAAAAGGTGGTGTACAAAATGTATTGGCAAATCACATCGTCAGTATAATTTCACTCAATATACGTGAGTTAGTTTGAGCGACTTTGGTTTCAGACTGGCTCACTTGGAAGAGAAAATACCTTTGGGCTCTCAATATACGCGAGTGACTTTGACGACTTTGGTTTCAGACTGGCTCACTTGCAAGAGAAAATACCTTTGGGCAAATCCTAATAATAGTAATGTAGAGGCTACCATAGCTGCTCTAGAAACTTAGCAGAAAATTGACATTTATAGGGGTCAAGGAGTTAAAATCAAGGTCAGACATTAGAAAATTGACATGTATAGGGGTCAAGGAGCTAAAATCAAGGCCAGACATCATTGGGATAAGGAGGGTAATAGAGGTTCTAAGTATTTTTTCAATTATTTAAATTATAAACATCACATAGAGTATATTGGAGCAATTCAAGATGATTTGGGATGTGTTGGGGTGTGTTCATACTAATCTTCAAGAGGTTAAGTGTTTATTTCAGAAATTTTATGAGAACCTCTTTAAGGAAGACCACCTTTGGTTTGACACACAACCAATTTTGGAAGAAATGGTCAAAAATGTTATTCCTGAAAAGGTTGATATTGATTATAGTCGGTTTATGGACAGAGAGTTATCTATGGAGGACCTTGAACATGTTTTTTTTTCAATTCCTCATAACTAAAGTACTAGGGTTGATGGGTTCTCAGCGTAATTTTATCAAACAATGTGACAATATATTAAAGATGACTTTTATCTTGTTTACCTAGAGGCTTTAGAGCATGGTTCTTTACATCACAATATTAATAAAGGGATTATTAAGCTTCTCCCGAAAGGGAAGAATGGAGATACTATTTTTGGATGGTGACCTATCATGTTGATTAACACCTCATATAAAATTATTGCTAAAGATATTGCTACTAGAATTAAACTGGTGACAAAGTTGATTGTTAGGCCAAAACAAATTGGGTTCCTTGGTGGGAGGTTTATTCTTGATAACATCATTCTTACTCGAGAAACGATTGAATGGGCTCAACAATCAAGACAAAATGCTTTATTCGTAAAGATTGATTTTGATAAAGCTTACAATAGAATGTGTAGGATATTTATTCTTAAAATGCTTCAATGGTTGGCTTTTAGACCTAAAATATGTAATCATTTCCAAATTCTTTTCATTGATGCTAATGTGCAGTTGGTTGTAAACAAAGAGTTATCGGGAACCTTTCCCTTGAAATGTTCAATTAGACAAGGTTGTTTGTTGTCATCTTTCTTTATATCCTTACTACTAATGTTCTTGGGTATATTTTTGTAACATCCCTCTTCTAAATACTCAAGTAATCTCAAGAATTTACTAGAAGGTAAATAAACTTAGTAAACATGAGAGAGAATTTTTTATTTTATTTTTAATTAAAACATTTGTATAAGCACAAAAATAAAGTACAACAGTACAAATTTTCTAGATAGATTCAAATTTGAATTCACATATAACTGCAACCAGAATCAAGAGAATTATGTTACACCATAACATAAAGAATAGTTTTACCTCATAGGTTGATTGCCATAAACCATAACATGGAGTTCACTGCATATGGAATGTTGATGTCGAACTTCACGAGACTCGGTGAGTCTTCTGCTTTAGAGGGAGAGCATCATCCTAGTGCTTTTCCTCCAACCACAGACTCAAGTGGTCCCCTGCACACTTCCTAACTGGAAGCACCTTGGCCCTTCATGAAGGCTATAGATATAAGGAACTATCAAGTTTCACCATCTGAGTCCTAGTGATGTGTCCAACAATACTCAATCGACCATACAACTCTAGATCCCTTCTAGTTAAGTAATGATCTTTCTGATACATCATTCCATCTAGGCACACACCTCTGACTCGTCTGAGAAAAATATCTCATACTATAGTTTTTCTTACTTTATTTGGTATTCTAGACACAACTAGTCTATACAGAAAAATCCATTCTAGCCAATCTGACTTGGAATAATCCTTAGTCTAGGATATTCAATCAATGTAAAGTCTTAAGGATTTCAACCTTTTAAAAGTCCCTTATTGCATCCTTGCAATATCTAGGGCTTATGACTTCCTGTCATTTTACTCTCAAGATTCAATACCCAGCATCTTGATGTGTTAAATCGAGTTTTGACATTATCGTAGAATCTCTTAAGGTATTATAAAGACTCCCTGCCTTGTTCTATGGTTTATCGACCTTTCATTGTCAATCACTATACATACATATATACAATGTCATATTTGACATAAGCATTACATATTTCCTATATCCTCCTTGTTCAATACTAGGGTTTATCTTCTCTAGCCCAACACATGGAAATATCAACATCCTTGATTTTCCAAGGGGAATAACATAATTGTAACAAATCATAAGGACCAATGCTTTTAGTCTTTCCTAGACCACTTGGCATTGTTTAAGTTCACACTATACGTACATGAACAAACATAGTTTCCAAGGTATACCCTCACCAATATAATATCAAGAGTATACTAACATTTCATATCAATGATCTTGATCTAAGTTAATCTTTCAAGCCTTAAAAGGATTTGAATTATAAAAGATAATAACCTATTTGTGACCCCTTGGTCTATTTTAGTCTACTGACTTTCTACATAGGTTAAGTTATGAACTCATATATAACTTCCTTTATTACTTAAACATTTATCAATCACTATAGTTTACCACCATCATATTGAATTAAGTTATGAATCTCTCCTTTTGTCTCACCTTGAGGTAAAGCATTAGCGATACCCAATCTTGGGCTATCTTCATCTTTTGTGCACTTAGCACTAACATAAGTTCTATTGAACAAGAACTATGAGATTTTCATCCTTGCATTGCCTAGTTTACTCCCTCTCTCAAGATAACATAACATAAGTGATAGTCATTAATAGAAAGGCTATTTAAATGTCCACATCCTTGGCTCGCCTATTCTCCTGGTTTAATTTACAAAGACATGCAAGACTCAATTTCGCATGAGGAACATATGAAGAAGATAACACTCCTCTACTTCATTATAAGACAAGCTTTCTCAAGCTTGGTTAAATGTCCAAACTCGACTATGCCAAGGAGGGTTTGAGGTATCATACTAGATCTACCTTTAAGCATCTAAATCATTCCAAGGCAATCAAGAATTAAACTTTCTCATCATGGAGATTTAAAGAAATCTAATAATGATTCATTAATGAGTTGGGTTAAGGAATAACTATCACATTACCAGTTTTAATAATCCATTATCTACATAGCGTATATATATGCATACGTACAAGGAAAAGACTATTCCCATACTAAAGAGAAGAAAGACTACTTACCTTTAAGATAGCTATTTGGATATTTAGCTTACATGGCTAGATCTTTTCCAATTGCCTGAAGAATATTTGCCATTTTCTGAACTAGCTATTCTTATCCTCTTAGTTTCCCTCCAAGAAAAAGCACCTCATAGAACGAGTGCCATAGCAAGATTACAATGGATCAAATAATTTAAGATGTATTTCTTGCTTCCAGATTTGATATTTACTATCACGATGCCAACTGCCAAAAGAGAAAAGATGTACAGGTTCTTTAAGCTCATAGTAGATGTTTATGTTAATGAAGGTCATAGTATATTTACTGAACCATGCTTGAAAGATATAGGCCTTCATAAAGACCAGCAACGGCCACTCAAGGCTCTGAGTGGATCCAAATAATATTTAGAGCATGACGATTTACTTCTCTTTACTGCCTCACACCCCAAACTATTAGTTTCAGACGTTAACTCATGTATTGAGATGTAGATATAGACACCATGCTTCCAGCATATGTTGTGCTTCATATCTCCTAAAATGCTTCCCTCCCTAAAGTTACCACGCTCCTAACATTTCCCAAAGCTAGCAACTGATTACCAATGCAGTTCAGTGGGTGAGAGTGATATTTCTCCCCCCCCCCCGAGATAGTTCTTCCCGATCCCCCCTATACTTTGTGGTTGCACTCGTTCTCCCTCCATTCCCTCGTAAATGCGAACACTTCCCATTTTTATACTCACCATGACTGTGAAAAAGAGGATATACCATCTTTTAAAATTTAGCATTGAAGTGCATAAAAATTACCTCCCCACTCTCTCTTCGTCGCTTCCAAAACTACCCTCCTGAATTAGCAAGAAACCGTTAAAGAAACGGTTGCCAAGAATTTTATCTCCCGCATCAGAAAGAGGTTACCACAACGTGGGACAAATAATCTTTCCATAATAAATGGGCATGCCATCATTGGAGAAAGATAAGTTCGGTCAAATATGCCAAAATTCGCTACTACCATAACCATTATATCACTGATATTAGCATAAAGGTATTAACTATATATATATATAACTTTCACCCCTTAATGCCATGCCACGGCCTATGGAGTTTGCATAAGGTATATAAACTATGCAATACACATAAACATAAAAGTTAAAGCCATTACCAAAGATTCTACAAGTTGAACCATTTCATCAAAGCAATATTGCTCTTCTTTAAATAACAGTTGGATCCTATCGCTTAACTCTCGACTTATGCAGCCGTTGCCAATTTTCAACATATAATTTAACATAATAATACTTTAAGAAATAATAACATCATGGGAAATGTTGACGACATAGATCGTTACATCGTCTAACCAGTATATTCGTCAAATGAACGAACTCAATGATGATCATAAATGATCAACATCCATATGTAATATCATAATGAGAGTCATTAAGTTAAAGCATTTAAATATTGAACATATATAGATGACAATCATTTAGAAATTAAGAGTTGGTAATACAATCTTACACAATCGATGACGTTGATCTTATGTCGTCTCTCTAGCGTATTCACTCCTTAAAACGAACTCAAGGATGATCATCAAAATGACTTCCTTTTGCAAGGAATCAGGTTATAATATTAGTTCCATGACCTAATAAGCCAATTCAAACTATTATAAAGAAAAAAAGACAAAATGAACAACCACTTACGCAATTGAGGTCACAGCGTAAACTCGTTTACGACATAAGAAGCAACGTGCTCAATAGAAAATTGTCTCAGTTGCAAAACAACTAATGTTCAACCTTGATGATGTCACTATCCCCAAAATGACTAGGTTGACGTTAAGCAACTAGAATAGACTTAAGATGGTGACAACCTGTTCTATTCCTTGTATCTATTACCTTCTCTCTGATGAAGCTCTCCCTCCCTTTTTCGGAGGGTGGAAACATATTTCCTGAATGCAAACTGCAATCAACAACACAAGATTAGTGTTTCAGTAATCATTTTCATAATCCTCATGAGATCATCACATCTTGACAAATTTTAAGCACATGTCAAATTTTAGTCAAATAAACATAACTCATGAAAACATTGATTTTTCTAGCCATTTTAACTAAACGTCAAATCATTGAACATGCATAATCATCTACTAATTACTTCAAAGTAAAAAGTAAAACATAGTTAAAGTTAGGGGTGTAACATATCTGCCCCCATAAGAGTCATCATCCTCGACGATCATATGCCTTTGAAACCTTATAAGACAAGACTTTTGTTTACCTCTCTGGTTGTTGGTCCCATTGGACCTTGCATTGAAGAAGGTCGATCATGACCACTTCCTGGTCCTATGCCTGTAAAACAATCTCAGAATATATAATTATCATTTGTTATATACTTTCCAAATATAATTCATAAAAAGCATTATACCTCCTGGTAATAGCTGATAATAAAATGATTTTGTAATCAATCGAATTGGTAACTTCGAGAATTTTGAAGAGTCCTTTATATCTAGGAAATTTTGGTTAGGAATGCATTCCTTATTTTATGAAACTTGCCTTCTCTAGCCAAGAATTATGTTAGTGCATGATTGGCTTTTACTTAACTTTTCTATCTAACATTACCTTCCACCAATCTTTCTGTTTGGTTTGATTTGTTTATCAATTTCTAACAACATTTATGGACTAATGCTAATCCTATCTTCTATGAGTTTGGCATCTTTTCTATCCAATGTTTCAAATGGAGTCATCCTAATAGCATAATTATAGAAATTGTTGCCTCAAACTCCATAATAGATGGATACTCTTTCTACTTGTAGCAATCAACTACTCTTACATAGGTTTACCAAGAGAATGATAACAAAGGTTAACAACATTAAATATGTAAGGTGTCACTATTCATCAAGCAAGATACATAAAATAGCATCAACCTTTACTTTTCTAGCTGAAAAGGTTATTCATCAAGTACCAATTTCATTTATTTCAGGCATCATTAAAATAAGTTGATAAGTAAATACAAGAGAAAGGATGAGAATTCCTTTCCTAGTTCAACTGTCCTCCAAGACTTGACATGCCACTGAAAAGAGGGAATGCATCACTTGGCTATTGTTCCTTCCAACCACAGACTTAAGCTGTTCCTCCACACACTTCCTAATTGGATGCAGTCCTACCTTTCGATGAGAGGTTGTGTTGGAAACCCTCAAAGTTGCCATCTGAGCTCTGGTGTGTACCCCCACTTAACCAACTCTGTCGCACTGCTAAGGATACCCTCCTACTAAGTACGACAACTCTGGTTAGCTAAGTGTCTAGAGTACTGTGAACTGACAAGTGCACACCGTGGCAACGACACTCACTATGGCCATAGTTTTATATACATATGCTTTGCAATCCACGTAGTAATGGTTCACCACCCTGCTCGACTTGGAGAGACTATTCACTTGGGCTTACTGGACTACCTATCCACCCACATACCATAACACAAGGTTCCAAAAGTAATATCTGCATAAGACCTCCTTCAGATAACTTAAAGATCAATTATATAACCCTAAAATGGTTCATAACCAATTCCTTTCCATTCAAGGTTTCTTTCATCTGTAAAGCTAAGGACATATCAGGTGCTTTGTTACAATTTACTTCCTTACACAATTCCATCAGAGGCCACCTAGGACATGATAGAGAAGAACATTAAATAAAACATAGTGAACAACCAAAAAGTTCTTGTATAGCCACCACAAAACTCAACTCAACATCGAAATATAAGTAGTTTTTTTTTAATTTCAACAATAAATCAAAGAATGAACTCTTTTCCAACAATAAATCAAATCTTGACCAATCGGTCATAAGATAAACAATCTTCAAAATTCGGTCGCTAGACTATTTTGAAATACAAAATAAAACAATGACAATCCTTGCTAGTATTAAATAGGAATTTTACCAAAAATCCAAGGTTAAAACTTTAACAATTTGACTAAATATCTCGATGATGATTACATTCACCAATGAGGTTGTACTTTCTAGCTCTAACAAAAGGTAATTAATTAGTTCTCAAGCTTTAATGATCCATTTATTCCACTTGGCTCATTCCATGCCATCTAGAAATTAGACTACAACCATCTTTGCTAGGTGTAGTTGATATAGTTTCAAGGATTTACAACACTCAGATGACCCTACACCTGGTTGATTACTTCTGAATCTTCCCATCACTAGGTTCTTGAGAATTAAGATTGATCTTGAATTCATATAGACACTGCTCTACCCAATCTCTTAGTCTGGTTAGCAATCGACCAAGGTTTTAATACCTTCCTGGTCAAGTCTCGAATTCTTCCCACTATGCAACCTCAGTAGAATTATTTTTCTCTTAGAGTTTTAACTCCTTAGTAGGTTTTCTTTTAGCCATTGACTTGGTTAAGTGCTAGGAAGATAGTCTTCCAGACATCTTCCTTGGTTTTTATCTATGCCATTCTGGCATAAAACCAATTTTAACTTTAGCCAATCTACTAGATGTTGAAAAAAAAATTCTTGTAATGAGCTCATAGGTCCATGTGTTGAACCCGATTAGCTCTGATACCATATGTAACATCCCTCTTCTAAATACTCAAGTAATCTCGACAATTTACTAGAAGGTAAATAAACTTAGTAAACATGAGAGATAATTTTTATTTTTATTTTTAATTAAAATATTTGTATAAGCACAAAAATAAAGTACAACAGTACAACTTGTCTAGATAAACTCAAATTTGAATTCACATATAATTGCAACCAGAATCAAGAGAATTATGTTACACCATAACATAAAGAATAGTTTTACCTCATAGGTTGATTGCCATAAACCATAACATGGAGTTCACTGCATCTGGAATGTTGATGTCAAACTTCACAAGACTCGGTGAGTCTTCTGCTTCAGAGGGAGAGCATCATCCTAGTGCTTTTCCTCCAACCACGGACTCAAGTGGTCCCCTACACAATTTCTAACTGGAAGTGCCCCGACCCTTCATGAAGGGTATAGATATAAGGAACTGTCAAGTTTCACCATCTGAGTCCTAGTGATGTGTCCTACAATACTCAATCGACCATACAACTCTAGATCCGTTCTAGCTAAGTAACAATTTTTCTGATTGGCCGTTCCATCTAGACACACACCTCTGACTCGTCTTAGAAAACTATCTCATCCTATAGTTTTTCTTACTTTATTTGGTATTCTAGACACAACTAGTCTGTATAGAAAAATCCATTCTAGCGAATCTGACTTAGAAATAATCCTTAGCCTAGGATATTCAATCAATATAAAGTCTTAAGGATTTCAACCTTTTAAAAGTCCCTTATTGCATCCTTGCAATATCTAGGGTTTATGACTTCCTGTCATTTTACTCTCAAGATTCAATACCCAACATCTTGATGTGTTAAATCGAGTTTTGACATTATCATAGAATCTCTTAAGGTATTATAAAGACTCCCTGCCTTGTTCTATGGTTTATCGACCTTTCATTGTTAATCAATATACATACATATATACAATGTCATATTTGACATAAGCATTACATATTTCCTATATCCTCCTTGTTCAATACTAGGGTTTAGCTTCTCTAGCCCAACACATGGAAATATCAACATCCTTGATTTTCCAAGTGGAATAACATAACTGTAACAAATCATAAGGACCAATGCTTTTAGTCTTTCCTAGACCGCTTGGCATTGTTTGAGTTCACACTATACATACATGAACAAACATAGTTTCCAAGGTATACCCTCACTAATATAATATCAAGAGTATACTAACATTTCATATCAATGATCTTGATCTAAGTTAATCTTTCAAGCCCTAAAAATATTTGACTTATAAAAGATAATGACCTATTTTTGACCCCTTGGTCTATTTGAGTCTACTGACTTTCTACATAGGTTAAGTTATGAACTCATATATAACTTCCTTTATTACTTAAACATTTATCAATCACTATAGTTTACCACCATCATATTGAATTAAGTTATGAATCTCTCCTTTTGTCTCACCTTGAGGTAAAGCGTTCCAGCAATTGCCAATCTTGGGCTATCTTCGTCTTTTGTGCACTTAGCACTAACATAAGTTTTATTGAACAAGAACTATGAGATTTTCATTCTTGCATTGCCTAGTTTACTCCCTCTCTCGAGATAACATAACATAAGTGATAGTCCTTAATAGAAAGGCTATTTAAATGTCCACATCCTTGGCTCACCTATTCTCTTGGTTTAATTTACAAAGACATGCAAGACTCAATTTCGCATGAGGAACATATGAAGAAGATAACACTCCTCTACTTCATTATAAGACAAGCTTTCTCAAGCTTGGTTAAATGTCCAAACTCGACTATGCCAAGGAGGGTTTGAGGTATCATACTAGATCTACCTATAAGCATCTAAATCATTCCAAAGCAATCAAGAATTAAACTTTCTTATCATGGAGATTTAAAGAAATCTAATAATGAATCATGAATGAGTTGGGTTAAGGCATAACTATGACATTACCGGTTTTAATAAACCATTATCTACACAGCGTATATATGCATATGTTCAAGGAAAAGACTATTCCCATACTAACGAGAATAAAGACTACTTACCTTTAAGATAGCTATTTGGATATTTAGCTTACATGGCCAGATCTTTGCCAATTGCCTAAAGAATATTTGCCAATTTTTGAACTAGTTGTTCTTATCCTCTTACTTTCCCTCCAAGAAAAATCACCTCATAGAACGAGTGTCATAGCAAGATTACAATGGATAAAATCATTGAAGATGTATTTCTTGCTTTTGGATTTGATATTTACTATCATGATGCCAACTGCCAAAAGAGAAAAGATGTATAGGTTCTTTGAGCTCATAGTAGAGGTTTATGCTAATGAAGGTTGTAGTATATTTACTAAACGATGCTTGAAAGATATAGGCCTTCATAAAGACCAGCAACGGCCACTCAAGGCTCTGAGTGGATCCAAATAATATTTAGAGCATGAGGATTTACTTCCCTTTATTGCCTCACACCCCAAACTATTAGTTTCAGATGTTAACTCATGTATTGACATGTAGATACGGACGCCATGCTTCCAACATATGATGTGCTTGATATCTCCTAAAATGCTTCCCTCCCTAAAGTTACCACTCTCCTAGCATTTCCAAAAGCTAGCAAGTGATTACCAATGCAGTTCAGTGGATGAGAGTGATGTTTCTCCCCCCCCCCCGAGATAGTTCTTCCCGGTCCCTCCTATACACTTGGGTTGCACTCGTTCTCCCTCCATTCCCCCGTAAATGGGGACGTTTCCCATTTTTATACTCACCATGACTGTGAAACAGATGATAGACCATCCTTTAAAATTTAGCACCGAAGTGCATAAAAATTACCTCCCCACTCTCTCTCTGTCGCTTCCAAAACTACCCTCCTGAATTAGCAAGAAACCATTAAAGAAATGGTTGCCAAGAGTTTTATCTCCTGCACGAGAAAGAGGTTACCACAACGTGGGACCAATAATCTTTCCATAATAAATGGGCACGCCATCATTGGAGAAAGATAAGTTTGGTCAAATATACCAAAATTCACTACTACCATAACCATTATATCACTGATATTAGCATAAAGGTATTAACTATATATATAACTATCACCCCTTAATGCCATGCCATGGCCTATGGATTTTGCATAAGGTATATAAACTATGCAATACACATAAACATAAAAGTTAAAGCCATTACCAAAGATTCTATGAGTTGAACCATTTCATCAAATCAATATTTCTCTTCTCTAAATAACAGTTGGATCTTATCGCTTAACTCTCGACTTATGCAGTCGTTGCCAATTTCCAACATATAATTTAACATAATAATACTTTAAGAAATAATAACATCATGGGAAATGTTGATGACATAGATCATTACATCATCTAACCAGTATATTTGTCAAATGAACGAATTCAACGATGATCATAAATGATCAACGTCCATATGTAATATCATAATGAGAGTCATTAAGGTAAAGCATTTAAAGATTGAACATATATAGATTACAATCATTTAGAAATTAAGAGTTGGTAATACAATCTTACATGATCGATGACTTTGATCTTATGTCGTCTCTCTGGCGTATTCACTCCTTAAAACGAACTCAAGGATGATCATCAAAATGACTTCCTTTTGCAAGGAATCAGGCTATAATATTAGTTCCATGACCTAATAAGCCAATTCAAACTATTATAAAGAAAAAAAGACAAAATGAACAACCACTTACGCAATTGAGGTCACAGCGTAAACTCATTTATGACATAAGAAGCGACGTGCTCTAGAAACTTGTCTCAGTCGTAAAACAACTAATGTCCAACCTTGATGATGTCACTATCCCCAAAATGACTAGGTTGACATTAAGCAACTAGAATAGACTTAAGACGGTGACAACCTGTTCTATTCCTTGTATCTATTCCCTTCTCTCTAATGATGCTCTCCCTCCCTTTTTCGGAGGGTCAAAACCTATTTCCTGAATGCAACTTGCAATCAATAACACAAGATTAGTGTTTCAGTAATCATTTTCATAATCCTCATGAGATCATCAAATCTTGACAAATTTTAAGCACATGTCAAATTTTAGTCAAATAAACATGACTCATGAAAACATTGATTTTTCTAGCCATTTTAACTAAACGTCAAATCATTGAACATGCATAATCATCTACTAATTACTTCAAAGTAAAAATTAAAACATAGTTAAAGTTAGGGGTGTAACAATTTTGTAGAAGTATAATCAAAAGTACATGATAAGGGGTATTTATTTACCTAATGGTGATGCAATTCTTAATTCACAATTTTTTTATGATAGTTTACTTTTCCTGCATAACTCAAAAGAGGAGATAGAGAATGTGATGGGGGCTCTTGAATTATATTGTGTTGTGTCTGGTTCTAAGTTGGCTACTCATAAAACTAAATACCTTACGGTGAAAACTGACCCTATACCTGATTGGATATCAAAAAAGTGGAAGAAAATTAAACATGGGAAGATCTCTCACTACTTGGGTATTCCGTTTGGGTTCAAAGTTTCACTTTCTGATATGTGGAAATGGTACTTAAATAAGTTAAAGAATAAACTATGTACTTGGGGGAATAAATTTTTATTCTTTCACCTAAAATAGACCCCTCCACCACAAGAAAGATCTTAATTGAAGGAAAAACAAGGGCTATTTCGTGTAGCATAGGTAGAAAAATAGAGGCACCACCAAGAGTAGGTAGTGCCAAATCACATGCAGGAGGAGACAAAGAACCATTAGGTGAGAAAAACCATTTAAACAGGTAGGAGAGTGGGAGGATAGAGAGTTATGAGAGAGCATGATATTCACTTGTTGGCATTCATTTGATCAATCATAATATTTTTTAGTTTTAAAATCACCAAGTATTTAATATTTAACATTATACCTTTTTATATATAAAACCTTTAAGAAAGCATAAGATAAGGAAAATTGATGGTTGATAGGAGCTCATCTTTCCAAAAAAATTCATCACCTTAAATCACTGATGAGATATAAGATTAATATGATCAGATATTAGCTACACAATTCTTCTTCAAAAATATACAATGATTTAGTAATCTCTTTTGGGCAATGTTATTTCAAATAAAAGTGGTGAGCTCTCTACACTCTTCAACCATTGTAATATCAAATTACATGCAATTTATAATTATGGATTTACATGAGGTGCCTTTCTTGTCTACCATGTTGCAATTTAACCTTGTGTAATGGATTATTCATCACTTATATATGTAGATGGTGAAATCTAAATTTTGCTCAAAACAAACAACACACATTAGCATGGTTAGTTTAAAACAAATCAAGATTTTAACATCCATATGAGATGAGTCAACATGTTTTAATGATGCAATCAAAACAACAAAAGGATTAGATAAAATAGATGAAAACATACAATAAATCATGAAGTAAATAACATGTCATATTGGATTGGTACTATTGTAGAAAATAGCCCTTTCCCAATCCTTGCTAAGATAAGCTAAATGATATAATGCCAATGATGG